>JASCZW010004276.1:0-437500 GCA_034211315.2 Aedes japonicus | reverse complement strand
GTTAAAAAAACAACAAGAATAATAATAAGTGCTTTCCGGTATCCTTTGCTCAAAATGAGCGCACGTCCCATAATGGACACCGAGAGATTGGTTAAGATGATTGGCAATATATTCTGGTCAGCGTCGAGCGATAGTTTGAGCACTAATTGATCTGAAAGCGTCCGAGTTGTTTGTTTTAACCACCATGAAACGGAAGAGCTTCGATGTCGATGGTAGAGCGAGTCGAGATAGAGAGATTGCAGGACGTAAATACGAGCAGGAAATTAGGTTTCCTTCATAATTTAAAGGTTCGGCTGAAATATGCTTGGCTACTGGAAAGTTCATGGTAGACACATTCTTCAAGCTAAGCAGTGCCGTTTGAACATGAGGTCATAAGTGAATTACGAGCCATTGAAGAGTTCACTTTTGACCACCCTAATGCATCATTTCCTGTTCATAGCAACCCGAAACACATCTTGAAAGTGTGATTACTTTTGAAAATAACAATCTGTAGTTTTGGGTATTCATGATTTTTCCTTATTCAATGGGATGTTTTTTTAAGGTACGCTTTTTCGTGCATTTTTTCATATTCACCCGTATTTGATTAAACCAATTAAGGGTTAGGGAATGTAATCTTAGCCTAGCTCCTTCATTCGGCCTATGTACCAGATATGTCATTAATTCAGCGATAATCAACAAATCTATAACTAGAAATTAGAAGAAGAATTAGTATCTTCCATTTAATTCCAACTACCTTTGCTTATCTTCGACAGATACGCGTATTTCGTCTACAATGTGCAGACTTCTTCAGTGTCTCGTACTAATAACTCGACTGGAAATTAAATGGAGAATACTAATTCTTCTTCTAATTTCTAGTTACAGGTATTCCACTAAACAGCTCAAACCCTCTAGGAACAAATCTATGTTCCTATCACGATGACCGATTTAGTAAGAAGCAATTCAGACATTATTAATCAATTTACTGTTGCTTCCTGGCGTGTAATTAATGATTTTCTCAGCTTTTTCGACAACAGGATTTCGCTGTTTAAGATTATCTCCATGTTTTTCGAATGACCTAAATTTGGTTAAATTGGACCGATAAACCGAATAATGCAGTCTAGATGTACAGAAAATAGTCACTCGTTACAAACTAACTGTTTACAAAGATAAAATAACAATTAACCAACAAGAAAATCGTGGACCCAATGTAAGGAACATATTTTATTCTTTGTTCTCAACTATGGCCTGTTGTCTGAAAAACTTAGTAAAAATGTTGTTTTTGGCAAATATTTAATGTATGAGTTTCGATTGTATATTCTCCGAATGGCTTATCTAAACACAAACCAAAGGAACAAAACCTGCGCAGAGTGAATTGTTATGTTTTCAATATCAAAGGGCCAATAAATCATACGGGAAAATCTCTTAAGTATTTCAAAGCAGTTTTAATTTAATATGTTTTGTGAAAAACTATGTAGGGTAGAGCGAATAATACTGGCAATGCCCTAAATCAAAAAGTCAGGATAAAGACCGTAAGAAGACGGCATTTATAAAAAAATTGTTGGAATGGGACCAAGTTGCATCCATCAATAGGCATAATTTGATGCTTATAGACCGACATTACATCCACATCCCTCGAATGTTTCTGTTTTTTTAAAATGAGTTGCATAGTTTTTCATGATATAAACTACCAAATGTCTTATTGAACGTGTCTAAACAAGTGTATAACTAGCTAATTATCGCATGCAGTTGAAAAACCTAATGAGTTATGATAAAAAATGTAATTGATCGTTGCATATTTATTAGGCTCAGTTAAGGGACACATACCCTTTCTATAATTTTTTAATCAAATTCAAATTTTACGTAATCAAAATTACCGTTAATGTTTGAGTTTAGTGTTTGTTGCTACCAATCTTGGATTGAACAGAATTGGCCAGAATCTGTGCCAGTGAAAATTGAACTAATGAGGTTTCTTAGATGCCAAATACCTTTGAGCATGCAACAGAATTAGATACCTTGTAAACAGGTCAGGATCACTTGGACAACTGAAGACATATGCAGGTAGGTTTTAGATGTTCGTTAAAGTTACAAAATTCCGTACAAAGTTACAAATCAAAACAGAACATAGTCGTGCGACATTTAAAAATTTGCGTAGCATTTTCCGACCGTATACTGTCCTAGATTGGCTTTTGTACAGGGTGCGGCAGAAAATTATGCGAACATTTGTTCTATATCTTTCAAGTTCCATTTTCAACTAACTCAAGCAATAATATCAACATTTTCGAGTGCAGTTATCTTTATAAAGTCCTTTTAAACAATGTTATGCAATGTTTCCTCCATTTTTATTAATAACATCCTCCAGCCGACTGCGGAAGCCAGAGCATGCCTTTCGGACGTAGTCCTCCGACATTGACTGCCTTGTGCGTGTTATGGTTGACTTCAGGGTTTTCACACTAGGGGGTGATGTTTTGTAGGCTTCAGCTTCAACATATGCCCAAATCGAATAATTCAACGGATTAAGATCTGGACTGCTAGGGGGCCACAAATCCTTCGGCCAAAACTTCATGTTATCATTCTACCATTGTTGGATTTGATTGGACGTGTGACACGGCGCTCCATCCTGCTGTAGGATAACGTTTTGGTCCTCGGAGAAGTTGGCCTTCACCCAGGGAAGCACTTGGTCCTTTAAAATACCGATATACACTTCGATATTGATTTTAACTCCAGCATCAATGAACACAGACGGCATTTTCAAACCGTTGGACGCCACCAAGCCAAATATCATGACACCAGCCGGATGTTTGGTTTGAATTTTGAATTTCACTTTTTCCGGAACGTTCTCCATTTTCTGCGGTGAAATGAACAGGTTGGCCACAGCATCGATGCTGAAAAGCTTTTCGTCGAAGAACAAGATTATCATTTTTTCCTTCTTCAACAAGGAAAGCAATCTCTTGGAACGAGTCACTCGTAGTTCCTTAACCCGGTCCGTAATCAAGTGGCGTTTCACTCTGGCTCTGGAAGATGCATGCAGGTCTTCTTTGATGATTCTCCGCATGGATTTCTCCAAAAATACTGGCTACCTTTGCAAGTTTTCTTATGGAACGCACCGGGTTGCGAGTAATTTTTGCGCGGACCGATTTGATCACGTTTGGCGTGCGTGCAAAGCGCGGACGTCCGCTGCCCGGCTTTCGCCGCTTAGGACCATCCTCCAGGGACTTTTTTATGCGGTAAACTGTTGCGAAATGGCACCCTACCACGTTGGCAATCTCTTTCGGCTTCTTCTGGGCGAGCAACAAACTGGTGATCACTTCTTTCGCGAACATTTTGACGAATTTGCAATAAAACAAAAAGAATGTTTGGATGCAGCACTTGAAAGTTAACATAGACAAATACACTTTCGACAGAAATTAGTCACTTGCTACACGAATTAACCCAATACTCAAGTTTGAACATTTTCGCATTATTTTCTGCCGCACCCTGTAGAAACGATAGAAGCGCCCGAAGAGCTGCCTTGGGTGAGACAGCCTCCTCATCCATCGTTCTCTTTGCAGCAAGGGATGAAAGGGAAGTTAATTAGATATCTACTTAAGAAGATGCCGAGAACTCTACCTGCTACCTTCATAGACCTCTGGAGTTGGCGAGGAGGCATTTGTTGTAACCGTTCTGTATTCTCAGAGGTTTTTTTTAAAAACAAGATGGCTTTAGCGCCACTTCTGCAAACAGGAGGCCACCTGTCGTTTGGTATTTGCCTGACCTTTCTGGGACAGTCACCTCAGGGGACTCGTGAACGGCTTTTAGCTCCAAGGCTCAAACACAATTGAAATTACCACTAAATATGAAAAACGCCAATAAATCCTGCTTGATTTCCCCCTCTGAACCTAAGTAAAAAAAAACCTGAGTTCCTTGGGTACTTATCTCTTAGAAGCAATGTTTCATTTATTTAGAGAGATTTAGCAAAGACTTCCGAAACTACGCGATAACCTCTGTTCTCCAGCCGGTATCGTTGCGAAATGATCGAGCTTAAATCCTCTTGTCACTAAGAAATGTTGATCATACAATTATCTTTTATGCTTGATCAAAGTGCCAACAAATACTCCGCATGGCGAATAAAGAATCCTTTTGGCTTTACTTCTTGTTCTGTCAAGATGGTTATTTCATAGTTTGGAGCCATTGTTGCATTTATTATTTTTATAGCATTCAATTTAGCCGAGTCACATACCAATCGACATGCTAAATAAATTTGTAGCGAATCTAATCTAACCTATTTTGTCAATATTTACATTTGATATACGATTCATATCTTTTCAAACCCAATTTAATCTTCTTCATAATAGTACTGAGTAGCTCAAGCGAATGAATCTGAACCAAAAAATACTATACAACGCCTAACGTTACAATGTATAAAGGTCGTTGGGAGTGACGAAGCTAAGAAAGTTATTGCACTTCTTTATTGGCCGCTACTAATTTACCTTTCGATTTGGGAAAAATCTTTCGATTTGTGTATAATCGACTTAGCGTGAAACGAAATAGAACTTGTAGTAAGGTATGCGAAAATTTCCTCGCTTTGTAAGAGCAAACAAAACAAACGCAACGCATTGACAAGAGAGACCGTTAGCTATAAATATCAGCTAGCTGTGCTGATTCAGTTCATTCTTGTAACGAACTTTTACAGCAACGGACCTGAACAGGACCAGTAGCAGCAGCAACAGTGAAACAACATGATCGAGCCTAATAACATTGGTCAGATCACAACAGTTTCCAACTAGTATCCAGGGTCCAAATCCAATGGTGTACTGCTTCTTCTTAAGTAAGGGCGTCTGTCGGTTGGGGCGTGAGCATCAACGCTTGTCCTATCCTTTCATGGCTAATGAACACATCACCATCACTGAAAATAGAATAAAGACGCGCCGACAAACAGGTGTTTTAATGTACCAAGATTATCCCCTAAAGCTTATTTCGAAAATTGGTTATAAAATTAAAAAAAATCGGTATTCTGTGTCAATTTTACATTCTGTTTGAAATACGACAATTGATTTTTGATATATTTCATCCCTACCCATCGTTTCAGAAAGGGGTTTGGGTGCGTTAAACCGTGGTCGTGGCAAATTTCATGAATACCCGAGCAAAGGCTTATAGCAAATTGATAACAAGTTCTAATATCATATTATCAGTGTTTGATCACTTAATGTTTTATCATTTAGGCTGAATAAACAGCCAAAATAACTAAAGTGATAACAAATTGATATTCGTTGAATATCATTATATCAAATCCTTTTGTTATCATCGAGTTCATTTTGATAACAAATTTTGTGATGTGAACAAATTTCTTGAAATAATTTCGAATTATGTTATCGACATTATATCAAATTCAAACACTAATAGCTGAAATAGCACTTCTGGTAAGAAGCTCAAATTCATATCCATCACATGCTAGTAATATTCAGCATTTGTCAGCATGCTGAGAGAATTCACTAACGTTTGTCAAAAATCGGCTTTAAAAATTGAAAACAGATGATAACATAATGTGTCGACGTTGATAACTAAATTTGTTATGCGATAACAGATGAGTTCAAAATGATAAAAAAAACTTGTTACTTATTTGATATCAATTTGTTATTTTACTTCGCTAGGATAGGCCACCACATCAACGTTTAACTGTATTGGTGCGCAACTAACTATTAGATCGATTAACGGCTGTCCTATCGCCTCCACTGTGGTCCTAATTAGTAGACGAACTCCTTAAAAACTATCAGAGCTAGAGTACGAGGTAATTGGTTTTGCTGACGGTTTTAGCTATAATAGTACGTGGGAAGTTTGATGGCACTATATCTAATCGACGTCATCGCGCAACAACATTTCTAAAGACCTGAAACTGAGCTTCTTTAGGCTACGCATGACAATCCTAGCTGAGCAAAGTGCCAAAGAGTTGCCACTGCTAGCACATCGTAAAGGGCGAGGGAGATAGCCTCTAAGCACAGATCAGATGAAAGAGTCCGTCTCTGTCGGAGACTCCACCCTATCTACCATGAGGGTAGGGACCTCCAAGCGAACTAGTCAGTCCCCGGGCGAAACGGCACCAGGCGTTTTCAAGAAGCAGATAGTGTCGAACGGCTCCATATGGAAACTAACCAATGCGAATGAGGCTTCGTGGTCAGGTGGTTCATCCTCGCGCCCAGTGCCAAAGGCGTGACATCCAGGTCGCGTGTTGTCTCAAGTGCCGAAGAAGGGCCGAGCGGCAACGCCGAAGGGGTGCCCGACGACAACAACAAATGTTAGCACAGAAGCAGACTCTAGTGCTGAGAGGGGGACGAGCAACGAGCCCAAGTGTGGCAGGGATATCCACTGGACCCAGGTCCGAAGAAGGGGCAATAAAGAAAAACGACAAGTGACCCGCAAGCGTAACAGCAAAGAGGCCCTCATCGTAAAGACCGAGGCATCGAAATAATTCGGGAGCTTGAAAGCGATGCGCGGGGACGCTAAATTGGCGCGCTTAGGCGCTGATGTGCGGAGTATACGCCGTACCCACACCGGCGAGATGCTCCTGGAGCTGAGAAAGACGACAGAGCTAAAGGGCCCGGCCCAGAGACATGGCAAGGTCTAAGGTGAGGGTGTAGAGGTACGCGTCTTCATCTCACTAGTGACGATCCACTGTAAGAATCTAGATGGGATCACTGTGTTAGACGAGATCTCCTCTACACTAAAGGAACAGTGCAAGGTTAAGGTTGCCGCCGACGAGAACGCGGCATTGAAAGTGGCGAAGGTGAAGGTGGGATGGTCTATATGGCCACTTAGTCAACACCAGCCGCCAAAGGCATGCTTCAGATGCCTAGAGAGCGGGCACATGTCCTAGGAGTGCAAAGGTAGCAGCAACATGTGCAGAAGGTGTGGCAGCACCCGTTACAAGGCGTGGGATTGCAAAGGTCCCCCCAAATGCTTGATGTGCGCCAGGAAACCGGACGATGAGCACGTCATGGAAGAGGCGAGTGCCCGGCCACTAAAGGTATTCTAACGAGCCAATCGTATTGCAGGTAACCCAAGCCTAACCATTGTGAGGCCTCCCAGCAACTGTTGTGTCAGACAGTTCGCAAGTCAGAATCGGATATCGCTATAACCTCCGACCCATACCGTAGCCCAGCCGGCAACGGCAACTGGGTTGCGAACAAGTCCAAATATGGACGACCGGCAAGTACCTGGTTTAGGAGGTAGTGTCTACCACAAACAAAGGCTTCGCGATTGTTGAAGTGAATGGAGTGTTCTTCTGCAGCTGCTACGCACCGCCAATATGGTCGTTTGAACAGTTTTCTAACATGCTCGATCGGATGGCAAGTGAGCTAACTGGCCTAAACCCGTTAGTAATAGTGGGGGACTACAACGTTTGGGCGCTCGAGTGGAGGAGCTGCCTTACCAACCCCAGGGGTCAGATTCCTCTGGAAGTCTTGGCTTGGCTCCATGTGGACCTAGCCAACATAGGTAGCAAGAGTATCTACCACAGAAACGTAGCGGAATCGAAAATCGATGTAACCTTCAGCAGTCCTGGGCTGCTTAATAATTTGAGGGTGGATGATGGCTACACCCATAGCGACCACTTGATGGTTCGTTTTGTATCTTCCACAATACAAGGCAGCGTGCGGAAGGAGGAGCATCCACTGCATTCACCCGCTCATGGAGGACGTCCTACTTTGATGTAGAGACTTTTAAAGAGGCGCTTGAGAGGAAACAAAACTTACCCGAAACCCAGGAACCTTGCAATGAACGACTCGTAATGCGCGATAAGACGCCTAGAGAACCGAGTGTAGAGGGGCACTAGTCGCCGCGAGGGCCGCACTGAAGAGAAAGAGAAAGGCCAGCAAGCGAGCTTGCTTCGAGGGCCTGTGTCAGAAGACCAATACGAATCCGTGGGGTGACGCCTATCGGGTAGTAATGGCCAAAACCAGAGGAACGGCGGCTCCTACCGAGCAATCACCATAGCTGCTGCAGGTGATCGTTGGGTGACTCTTTCCGAACCACGACCAATGTCAATGACCCCCCCCCCCCCTCGTTAATTTGTCCCATGACCAGCGTTCCAGTATCCCAGACTCTAATGCTATCATAGCGACGGAAGGGTGGGCGGCTCAGTCGAACACCCGGGATCACGTGGGTATTGACAAAGGCACAACGGGCGCCTGCAACGAGGCAACGGTGACGAACGAAGAACTCATTGCGATAGCAAAGTCGCTAAAGCTGAACAAAGCGTCGGGATCGGATGGTATTGCCGGCTCCCGAAATGTTTGGGGTGGTGATGCACGAGGGCGTCAGGTTCCAGTGTTGCTACTAAGGAAAAGGAAGTCACCAGGGGATCCATCGTTGTATAGACCTTTATGTCAGCTGGATTCAGCGGGTAAGGCTTGAGAGGGTAACCTTCAACAGACTGACGAAATAGTTTAGCTTTCGTAAAGGGAAGTCGGTGGTGGATGAAATTCTGTTCGTCGCCAAGACGGGCGAAGTAGCAATCCAGCGCAAGAGGCGAGGAGTATACTACTGTGCAACGGTCACCCTTGATGTGAAAAATGCGTTTAATAGCACCACTCGCTTCAACGCCTTCAGGTTCCTGGGCACAGAGGTGCGATCCTGGGTCCGGTGCTATGAAACACGATGTACGATGAGCCGATGACTACGGCTTGAGTTCCCGAACAGAGAGAAGATAGTTGGGTTCGCGTACGACATTACCCTGGAGATATGTGGTGAATCCATTGAAGAGGTGGAGCTAACTGACTCGCACTCCATTGGCATTATAGAGAGATGGATAAGTTCCAGGTAACTGGAGCTAGCCCATCATAAGACTGAAGTCACGGTTGAAAACAACTGAAAATCAGAGCAACATGCGAGAGCAAGATGCCCCAAAAATGGCCACATCAATGATGTAGGCTTGTGGTGGATCTTCAATAGCAGGTACAGACTAAAGCCTGTCCACGTTAAATTTCGTACACTTTACTTTTAGTGTAGATTAAACAGAGAATTATTTTACGTATCGCTAAAATGTTTCTTTTATATAACAGCTGAAACTCTCTATTTTATTTCGTGGTACAATATGTTTACATTCTTGTTACATTCGGTAAAATGGCGTCGAATCAAGTGGAAGTGCGCAAACGCATTTTATGCAAATGGCAGCAAAATCCGAATTTATCGGTACGCGATCTAAGAGATTAGATTAGATGTCTTTATTAAAGAGACTTTCAGTGGTACGAGATCTTGCCAAGAAACTAAAACTACCAAAAATTCAGTATTTTGTGTTTGGAAATCATTTGACCAGCGCTTGACTTTGGATCGAAAGGTTGGAAGTGGAACAAATCGAATAGTATGCTCTCGAAAAATTGGCAAGAGGGTGGTAGCCATCGTTGAGAAAAATCCCAATCTTTTTGTGTGAAATGTGTTTCGCAAAGTTGGGAAGTCAAAATCACACGTACAAAAATGGTAGCAGAGGCAAGGCCTGAAGGCATACAAAGTGAAAAAGGTGCTCAACCGTGATGACAAGCAAAATGTCACTGCAAAAAATTGTGCAAAGGAGTTTTACACCGATCTTTTGCAAACGTTTTCTTGTTTCGTAATGGACAACCAAACCTACGTACTCAAAGTCTTTTAACAGCTTCCGGATCTGGCTTTCTACACCGCAATGCAAAAGAACGGTGCCGAGTATTTCCGGACAAAGAAGGTGTTCGCATTCTCGAAGAAGTATTTGATTAGGCGGACCATATGTAGTTGTGGTCAAACATCAAAAAGTTTCGTTTCTACCGGCACTATCAATAAAGATGTGTACGAGAAAGAATGGCTGCAAAAGCGGTTGCTTCCCTTTATGAGAAACCACGACTCTCCAGCTCTGTTTTGGCCAGATTTGGCCTCTTGTTAGTATGTGAAATCCGTCCTGGAGTGGTTTGAGGTACAAGAGGGCAAACACTTGCCAGAAACAGCCATTCCACCAAACTGTCCAGAACTTCGCCCAATAGAAAAATACTGGGCTCTGGTTAAGCGGAAACTCTTCGAAACTAAGAAGAAATCAAATGGTACCGATGATTTCAACAGAAGATGTAGAATCGTCACGACGGGCGTATCCTCGGACGTAACCAGATGGCAGGTGTACCACAGAAAGTTTGAGAATTTTACAGAAGGAAGGATTAACATTTTAATGAACTATTTTTAATGTAGATATAACTCTATATTGTTAAATGAACAATCGATACTGTTGAATTATGTGTAATCGTTTTTTGCAGCTATTGATTTGGTGTCCGAAATTTTACGTGGGCAGGCTTTATGTGCTCCCAATTTTTTTGAAGTGGAATTTTGTTTATTGTAACGGTTGGGCACCTTTTTCACTTTGTACGCCTTTAGACTTTCCTCGCTTCACTTTTTGTACGTATGATTTTCTATTTGATTCGACACCATTTTACTGAATGTAAGAAGAATGTAAACATGTTGTACCAAGATATAAGGTGGAGAGTTTCAGCTGCCATATAAGTGTATATGTTTTAGCGATCCGTGAAATAATTCAAAATCAACACTGGAAGAAAAATGTTCTAAATTTCACGTGGACAGGCTTTATGAAAAGGGATCGCCCATTTTTTTATCCTTCTTACGGAGAGAGTTTCGTTGCACTTTTACTAGCAGCATGGAATTTTCAAGAACATCCCACACAAGTCTACATGACTGAGTCAACGGAAGAGTCCAACGAGCAAACTTCACAATTCATTTTTGTTTTGTTTCAATTTTCGGCAAAACAAAAGCACGCTGAACTAATACAAATGAAATGATTTCCTTCAAACCTTTAACATCATAGTTTTCTGAAGTTTTACAGCTGTACTGTTCGGGTTAGACTGTAAGCGATAGAAAAAATCGGTAAAAATGACTACCATTTTTGAACTCTCACCCAATTTCGCCCAATATTCTGAGGCTCAAGCTCTCTTTTCCTGTCGGTTTCCGCTTTCTTCAGCTACACTGGCATCAACTCAGCTTAAGAAAGCCCATACGATTATGCATCGGTTATTGTCCTTGTTTCACGCTAAATAAATTTCCATCAAAGTGCCGCATCTTCCCTCTAATAAAACTCAAACGTGACACATCAAGGTCGCTAATGCCTTTTCTGCCGGTCGGTGAAAATTGAACATGGGTAAAGCATTACATGCACCATCTCCGACAAGCATCATTCCAGGGCATCGGATGACATTGATTATGATTGATGGGTTTCTAAATGGCTCTGACGACTACTTCGTGCTCCTTTGGTGTCAGCCTCCATGTCGTAGATGTAAAGCAAACCATCTCGACCGTGAATTAATTTTTCGTGATAACTCATCTCCTGTAGGACATCACAGCCAAACGAAATAAATTGTGCATTTCATGAAGGATCTGCGGGACACGATGAGTGCTGTCAATCAAATTGACGATGAAGCTTTTGCTCTTCAATGACCGCCCGAAAATGAAAAAAAATCTAAATGAGGTTCACCTAAACATCTTTCAAAATTTGCATCCACACCGGCCTCAACCGAGCAGAAAAAAGCCTTGTTTACCCATGCTCCAAATTTCCCAACCGACAACGCCCGTAGCAGGCAATCTTTCAGATTATTTGCCCTTTTCCCTGTCCCTTTCGGAAATTTGGTATTCAAATTGCTTCATCTCCAATTCAGCGACAAATTTCGTTACTTAAAGGGTGTCCACGATGAAATTGCCACACACAAAATTGATTCGCAAAATTCGAGTTTTCATCCGATTGCCATCAAATTTTCAGGGATTGAGAAATAACTATTGAACTTCATTTTACCATTTTATTCGTATTTTATTTACAGTCCATACGCAAATGCCCTTACCTTGGCCTTAACCCCGGCCATAAGATTCTGCACAACCTGTGAATCAACCGTTTTTTGCATGTAAACCCATACTTTCTTCAGTTCCTCGACTGTCTTCACTACCTTAGGTTGTTTAAGAAGGTGCTGCTTCATAATCGCCCAATACTTCTCGATGGGGCGGAGCTCCGGAGTGTTTGGAGGGTTGAACATTTTCGGCACGAAATTGACCTTATTGTCCGCATACCACTTCAGCACGTCCTTGGAGGTAGTGGCATGAGGCCAAATCCAGGCCAGAAGATTGTTGGGACGTTGTGGGCCTTCAGGAGAGAAGCAGCCGCTTCTGGAGGCACTCTTTTATGTACACCTGTCCGTTCATCGTGTCCTGGGTCACGAAAGGTGCACTCCGCTTCCCGCACGTGCAGATGGCTTGCCAAACCAGGAATTTCTTCGCAAATTTGGACATCTTCTGAGTGCGGACATGCTCCGGAACGCTGAACTTAACCTTGGCCGTGAAAAACAGGATGCCGGGGATCTGTTTGAAGTCCGGCCTTCACATATGTTTCGTCGTCCATGATGCAGCATTCAACTTTCGTCAGCATGTTGAGGTACAACTTCCTGGCACGGGTTGTGGCGGACTTGTTCTGCTTCTCGTCGCGATTAGGAGCCTTTTGTACCTTGAACGTTCGGGCCCAGCCTTAGTCTTGGCCTTCTGGACAAAACTTCGGCTTAGGTGCAGCTTCTTAGCCACATCCCGAACGGAGGCGTTCGGATTTCGGCTGAAGGCCCCAACTGCGCAGTTGTGATTTTTGGTGTTGTACGGAATACTTTTTCCTTCACTTCTGGGCTTCCGATCGGTGGTCAACCGTTCCTCGAACCACTTAATCACTCGTGACACCGTGGAATTCGCGATTCCCAACGTTTTAGCGATGGAACGATGCGAGAGATCCTTGTTCTCGTGATGAATGCACAAGATTTTATCACGCACGAGCTGTTCTTTCGACTCCATTTCCGCGAGTTTTGATCACAGGACTTTTAAACTTGCAGAATGTAAATAATGCACTATGAACTAAATCCACCCAAATTTTCATTAAATTCTACCCAACGGTTAAAAAGTTAGAGCAATTTCATAGTGTGGCAATTTCATCGTGGACACCCTTTATATTCTTTGGTGCGGCGTGGTGCGACATGGCGCGTGTCAAATATTCCCCATTGTCGGGCAGTTATCACGACGACGACGACGACGACGACGACGATTGCGACGGAGGCATCTTGACAAATTGGGTGGGAGTGGCGTGCAAACCCTGGAGATCTGGGAAATTGCTCAACCTTTCTTCCTCCAGATAAGTCAGTCATTTTTCTGGTTTACCGCAGTCACCGTGCTGGCTTCAATCTTTTGCCTAAATGGCACTGCAGAGTATTCGTCACATCAAATTAGTATGCAAATTTGCGATAACAATCCTAAAAGGGACAATTTTCAGGAGGAGAGTGAGCGATGCACTTCAAAGGAAATGTTTTACCTTGGCTGTTGGAATTTTGGGCAGAAACCCCATAAATTCATTACAACAAGTTGAAGCTTTCGTGACACCCTCTTCAACCGTAAAATCCATTTACAAATGATTGCAAATTGGAATAACGTGCACCACTGGTATCAACACCATGAAGCATTCCGCCGGCACGTAGCTTTAACCGCACCACTTATTGTTACTTGTTTGCAGGCCAATAAATCACAGTCACAATCGAATGGAATTTTAATTATGTTCCACGATATGTAAATTAGTGCGAACAGAATGCTAGCGCGTGTTTCTGCCATCGCCCGCTCCTCTGGCATGCTTCAATAAACTGTGACAGGCCCATACAGGTACACACAAACATATCACCCACGTTCTATCCGCCGCCATCGCCGCCGCGTTTTCATCGCTTTGGAGGTCGCATGAATCTTCGATTGTTTCAACATCCATGGCTGCCAAAGAACGACATGCTTGGAAATGGTTCCAGCTGGAACAATATATGAAACCGATTTTATGAAAACAGGGACGCAGTTTTCAGAAGGCTTCACCTCAGCCCCCTCGGCTGCTTGTGTTCAATGCATTATATGTCTGAATAACAGGAAATGAACTGACAGAGGAGCGCATCATTTAACCCAACGGGAATGGGATATTAACTAAAACAATTGGCGGGTAGGTTTGAAAGTGTTGGCACCTACGTACTTTTAGATTTTATACTTCATGTGTTCACTGTATGGAGATATTGGTTTATCAGAACCGGAATAAGTGTATTTTCGTGAATATATTAGGATGTTTATTACGTCGCCTGGGTCTATACCGATTGTTCCGGTCCGTATTTACATCGTGTGCTTGCGTTACTATTACATTTTACCAACCTGTACCAACCCCCTGTTTCACCGTAGAACCATCATGCACAGCTCTGTTTAGAGTCCCACGCTGGCACGAGGACGAAGATCAGCCGCCCCTAACATGGATAACAGACGCTCAGGTTTGTGAGGGCCCGGACGTTTACCCTTATAGCGGGGTGACTTGTTTTGACAGGACTGCTTCTGGATATTTTTGGGACTTTGGAAGAAACTCGACAGAGTCCAGCAACTGCTAAGCCACCGCTGCCTGTCCGGGGATACTTATTTGATTCGCATTTAACCTCCATAGCTAAACAAAGTTATGATCTTCATTTCTTTATATTTACTCCAGGATGTAATTCATATTTGGAGTCAATCACAGATCTTAAACAAAGATTACAGCTTGAGCTAGAGTATTCTGAAACCCAAACATATGTAATTCGACCAAAGGTGTGTTTGATTGAATGGATTTTCATGTCTTTTTAAGACGTATTCTTATGTCCTAAGGGCATGTGTCGGTCTCGGACACTGATTTTCTTTTTGAATTACTGATTCTTTAACGATTTCCAAACAAACACAATCTAAATCAAGTTTTTAAACTACAATAAGTAAACAAGAGTAATTTTTTTTAAATCTATTCAAAATGCATCCCGTGTAGTTCGAAATTTTCTTTAGCTTACCCATCAATCTCTAGGACAGCCAGCTGTACCACTTGACCTCTAAAATCTAATGTTGTCGTTTCACCACCGCACTTTTGACTCGTTCATCACATACAGGGTGGATTCGTAAAATTCTTCCTCTAGTCCACCCGTTTCGCCGGTGGTCTTCTACGGTCACAACCACTTTACAGGATTCTACAGGCCTGCAGTCAATGGACAACTCGGATCGTTTTGTGGTTACGGCCAAACACTATGTCTCCCAAGAGTGTCAGAATTGATTCAACAGGCATTTCAAAAAAAATTCTCATCTACCGTGTAACACAACACAACTCATAAGTCCCAGGCCTAACTACCAGATGGCACAACTAATAAAATATTCATATGATTTTTTGAAAGAATAAACCTACAAAAGATTACTGTCAAAATTTCATAACGTTTTGTTCGTTAGTTTTCGAGTTACAGTGGTTTAACTGACGCTACTTTTGTGATTCTTAAAAACGATGGATTCAGATCAAATTCGTGTGTTGATATATCAACACGGAAATTGACGTTATATATAAGGATTCATTTTTTTTACGATATACAATGGGATCAGATAATTTAAAATAGTGAACTACGTGAATTGTGGACTGCCCTTTACCAATCTTATTTCAACGCTTTCATACATGTTTCTGCGAGTGTGGGCTCTAATATACATTGATCTTTTTCTCACTTGTCGAAAAGTTACCATACAGCGAACAAAACAATGACGATACCTCATCTCATTTTACTTGTCGAGAAGCAAATACACATTCGCAATACCAAACGGAATCTCTGATAAACAATCATCAGGGATCGGTGATCGTATGATGAACAGTAGAGTACCAGCAAATATATTCAAATTCTTAATCACTCTTTGTGTCGTTTAGTGTTATAAGGAGAGAAAAATAAAAAGTTGAAGTCAATTTTTGGAGTTTTGTCCAGCTTACGGCCACTGTGCATACGTCACATCCTCGACGATGACATCCCAAATTTACTTCTAAGAATACCTGAAAAAGCGTGTATTCATCCGCAAGCACAAGGGCAAAGTCATCTTTTGGCCCAATTTGGCCAGCTGCCACTACTCAAAGGTGGTTTTGGAGTGATATGCTACCAAAAAGATCGATTTTGCCTCCAAGCTAATGGGCTTCCTCAAGAGGAAGGTTCGAGATTTTGAACGAAATAAATCTATCCCTAATGCTGTAACTTAGAAGTTTCAATAAAAGTAGTGTAAAGCAGTCGTTAGATCACGAAAAAAAACATTTTTTGGGCGTGCTTTTACTTTAAGTCAGCCTTAAGAAACTGTTCACATACACAACATGGCTGTTGTTAGACTTGAAACAATCGAGCTGAAATATTGCATAGTTATTATAAAACCCAAAAGGCTCAACAACAACAACAACAACAACAACAACAACAACAACAACAACAACAACAACAACAACAACAACAACAACCACAACATCATCATCATCATCATCATCATCATCATCATCATCATCATCATCATCATCATCATCATCATCATCATCATCATCATCATCATCATTAATCCCATCATAATGTTTATGTAGTATACATTGTTGTTTCATTGTTTGTTTATTTACGACACTTGACACATTCGTGTGCATTCGTGTGGAAAAAGCGGAGATTTCATATACACCACTCTGTTGTATCATATTTTCACATTTCTTCGTTTCTTATTTATAATTTTCTTCTTCTAATTTTTCTTCTTTAGTTCATTTCGTTTCTTCTATTTCATTTACATTATCTGTGAGCATGTAGTGTTGGCGTCAGTAGCCGTCAGTTGCCGGAGCGAGTTCTGGACGGTTTTTTCCTCCGGATGGGGGAGTGATATGACATCGTAACAACTGTCGACATATCGTCTGGGGAAACTGCTGCGGCTTGGTTGTGATCTGGAATGATCACCGAGACAGTACCTTATGATGATTTAAAATACCGGGTACTAACCTGTGATACGCCAGCTGCTGCCCAAAACTAATACTCATTGTTTCCAGATCTACCGGCAACAGTCATCACTGGGGAAAGGCTTTGTGTAGTTCTGTCAATAACTCCGCTTTCGATTACGCTGGATAGTGTTCGCTAGTTTAGGGCGGCAGCCAGGAGGAGGGGAGCTTCTCCTCCCCGTGCCGTCTATCCAAATTTTCCGTAGTGATCTGCGTTCTACTTGAAGTTATTTAACCAGCCCGGTTTAGTTTCGTCGTGTAACCTTCGCTATTGCATCTTGTAGGCTGGTAGAGCTGACGTCGTTTTCTTGGCGTTCTGTCACGTAGTTTCCACGCACTTGGCCTGGTCCAACCACCTGCGCGTGTCGTACTTCACTTCCCTCAATTTTGCGTCTCTAGCTTCGTACCATTGTTGGTCTAATCGGCGTCGTACCGCTTGTTTCACTGCTTGCAGTGCATATTTGCCTGGAATAGGCATACCAACGGCGGATTATTCTCTAGCCTCGTGCGCTAGTCGATCAGCGTGGGTGTTTCCGTTGATCCCAGAATGTCCTGGAGTTCAACAGAAGCGAAAGAGTTTTTACGCACAATCTGTTCGATATCTTGGATTCTCGGGTGCTTTGACCTTCGTGATACTAAGGCCAGAAGACAACTATCTGAATCCGTGAAAATAACCCTTTCGGAACTGACGTTCGGTATCGAAACCGCTCTCTTAATGGCGTACGCCTCTGCCGAAAAAAAAGCTGCATGCTTTCGGAAGACTAAAAAAATCGGCGAGGTCAGTCCTGCAAAATGTAGCTGCAATGGTAGCCCACCGTTGGCCTGTGGAATCTGGTCACAAGCAGCTGTTCGGCTTTTAGCTAGAATCCGGATAGCCGATCGTGCTACAGCTTGGACTGCAAGGAATTCAAAGGAAAGAGTTCCAGCTTCGGCCATAACTGAGATGCTGGTCACAACCGATCCGGAAACGTAGTGTACGATTTTGTTGTACGCTGGGGCTAGGGTCAGCACGGTCTCGGGTCCTCTTCGGCTCACTAGTCCAACACCGTACGTCAGCTTCGCAGTGACTAGCGCCGAACCCTCCTTCAATCATATGCAAGATCCATAGTCGAGACTCACATGCTTTCTTCACTGCTTTTCAGTGCCGCTTGAACGCCAACGGTCGGTCCAGCGTGACACCAAAGATCCTAAGATGGTTAGTCTTCAGGATGGGGGTTCGATCGATGGTGATCTCTTGCGCCGGCTCACGACGCGCATTAGGGCTGCAGTAGAAAGTCGTCCATGTATAAAAGCATATCGGCTCAGACGAGCAGTGCAAGGAAGATCGGCTGCATCGCAGCGAGGAATACGCTCACAGACAATAGAGATCCTTGGGGCACTCCATTCTCACAATTACCTGTTTCGCTTCGAATTTTTGAGAGCACTTACCACCTCTCAATTGTCTGAAAATCCATTGCGGAGTCTGACTGGTTGGCGTTCTGTCAGAGCCCTTCGGATACACGGTATCCCACAAACACCGATGTTCGGCAAACTTCTCGTCGTAAACCTGTTCCTCCACGGACCAGCACCATTGCCGACATAGCATAGCTGTAGATATCTTTCAACTGAACCACGTTTGACTATGATCCAATCGGCGTTCCATCCGTTCCTCCTATTTTGTATTGGCTGGACATTTTCAGCTTGTCCTTCTTTTTCACTTCGCGAAACTGATAGGGTTCGATCTGCGGTTGTTGAATTGGTTACGCCATTTGGTTGCTTCTGCCACCTGTTAGAAGCGGGTTATGGTTTGGGATATTTGAGCACTTCAGCATAATACCACGATGAAACTCTAATCGACACATGATCATAATCACTCATACTACAGCAAACAGTTCGTTTAGTGCGAAAAATTAGGAAAAAATCACAAAAATTGACGGATGAACAATTATTTGCTTCCACCGTCGAGCACTGCATCCTTCGACCGTCGGAAACCAAAAGCAAAATCATTAGGCAAACTTTTTATTACTAAACACTATTTATTCAGAACCTTTTGTATGGCGTCTACAAGCGTTGGAATGTAATTTCATTCTCTTTCGCCATCTGGAATGATGAACTGGTGAAAAATTCGAAAGTTCTTCTGCCACTTTTTCGTGGTCGTCCGTTAACGCATCCGCTCGCTTGAGGATTACCGGACGCTGTTGCCGGTTGCCACGCAAAGTGTTCACCGTTCATCATAATTTGGTTGCCGTGCTACTCGGGGATATCTTCCCTACGAAGCCACGACTGTTCCTTCACTTTGTTGACCGCCTTTCGCGTCGCTGATCTCGCTTGCTGGAACATAGCTTCGGGTTGATCTGGGTCGGGTTGCTGAAGACGTCAGAGAGATCAAACACACTTTCGCTGCTGTCGGATTGTAGCTTTTGCTGCGGGGCATCGTGGTGGCACCGTCTTCTGCTCGATTCAGCCGCTGGTTTGGGGTATTGACTAAGCAGCTGCTGCCCTATTTTTTCCGTGAAGCTACTCACGCCTCACTCGTCCTCTGATCCGATGGATTCTGATGTAATCCTCTCGTACAACGATCTATCCGCTTGGTAGTTAGGCCACTTCTGTTGAGGCTTTTCGATGATTCTTTCACCCAGGGATGGACACTGTGATCGGGAAGTTGCTGCTGTTGTGCGTGTCCAACAAGGTTCTCCAGGTGAACCTGCGGGCAAATCTTTCGGAGGAAATGCTCACATCAATAGCCGATGTGTTTCCCGTAGCCGGGTCGTGCCAGTGTGCGAGTCGTCATTCAAAACCGCCAACTGTTTGGTCAAAGTCGTCTCAGCAATAAATTGGCCATGCGAGCTCGATTCACGGGATCCCCACGCTAGATGGTGCGCGTTGAAGTCCCCCAGAAGTAGCACCTTACCTTCCAACTGCTCAAACAACTCACCCAATGCAGCCTGACACTGCGCAAAACTCGGTGGAATGTAGACAGACACTACAGTTACCTGGACGAAGTCTGATGGGACGAAAGTTTGGTTCACTTTCGTCTCCTGTAGAGCCACGACGCAAGGCTCGAGATCAGCGATGAGAAGTTTTAATTCCCTGATATTGGCCTTGATGCCACGCAGGTTTCACTGTAGTGTGAAAACGCCCTGTAACGGTTCGGGTGGCGTACGGCGATGTGGACGCTCTCCGCATTGGCGAGTCGGCTGTGGGAGAGAAAGGTGATGCGATAACCTCCGCATGTATTGGTACAAAACAGGGACTTGCCTGTGGGACGCTTTGTTCCACAGTACCAGCTACTGTCGAAGCCATTACACTAGTTTTACCAATACCGACAACAGCCGGCACTGGGGAAGCGCTCTGTGTAATATTTATCCGGTATGTTCATGATGTTTCGTTTCTGTCGGTGAACGGAAAAAAAACAAGACTGACCTGTGGAACGTCTTGTCCCACTGCACAAAACTACACAATTTGTTCCAGAACTACCGGCAACAGCTGGCCCTGAGGAAAGACTTTCTTTGGTTTAGTTGATTTTGGTGATGTTGTTCCAAATTATGTCACTGTTGGTTATTGTGCTGTCGTTGTCAAGCTGTTGTCTCTCGTAGGTTCTCGGTCGTGGTACATGTTCGTTCGTAGTTCCATCGGCTACAGAGGAGAATTCACCATCAACGGGTTGGGGTAAGGCGTCCCGAAAGGTTCCTTTAACCTGCTGCTCTTGCGTCAGAACCGATCTGTCTCGTTGTCAATGTTCATGCGCAATTCCTCATTATTGTCCAAACATCGTTTATGAGTGTAGATATCGAAGTCACTGGTTTGGATGTGTCTCCAATATCTTGGGCTCGTCGCTAGAGTAATCCATTCGAAGTTAGACGCGTGTTGTGGTGGCAATTTTTTTGGAGGCGAGCTTATGTCTGACCATTTTGTTGTAGCTACGGATTGGTCGTAGTTATATTTTGGAAGACGTCCAAGTATTTTTTTCCTGAACGGCAACAGCCGGAGAATTGTTTCTTGAACGAGTTTGAGGGCCTACTATTTTTTCTCTGCTGTGATGTGGTTTTTTCGTATTGGTGGCTTGCGGTTGTTCGTTCCTGGCGGCTCGCTGCTTAAGTTTCTGAATGATGTTCAGTCTTGCGGTTACTTGAGCAAAACTGCCTTATGGTTATATCTCAGCTCGTTTTCTCGCCTCTTAATTATCGCGGACTTTTATTTTTATCACTTCGACTTTTTTTTATATGTCGGGCACTGACGGCTAGTTGATCGGTGATTACCCTTACAGTTACTGCGGCGGGGTGCTGCACCACATTCTTCTCCTCCATGGATGTCACCAGAGCAGTTAAAGCAACGTTGTACTCCAGAGCATCGAGCGCGGGTATGACCATACTGAAAACATCCATATAAGAGCATGAGATTCGGAGAGTATGACGAGTGGGGATCTACAAAAGGCCAACTTTAATGTATTCTGAATGGGTGGTGACTCTTATGTCACCTGATTTCTTGGTTATCCTATAAACTCGCGTGACATTTTTCTTTCACATTCTCAACAGTATATATTTTTCCTCCATGTTAATGAGGTCGTGGGGCTTTTTTGACTTCGGTTCCGTCAATTTCAGTAAAGGGTGTCCACAGTTAGATTGCATCACTTCAAACTCTGTTCCTTCAACTCAATTTTCGAAACAACGACACATATCAAAATGAAACTCATGCAGTGTTAACAATACACGCTGAGTTCATTCCACCCAAAATTTCGTTGAAATCAACTCAAAGGGCGAAATGTTACTGCTTATTGAAAGTGATGCAATTTAACTGTGGACACCCTTTAGCTTCTGAATTTGTGCTAGGTTTCGAACTCGCAGGGTATATTTGGTTCCTCTGGCTTCGGATTTGGCACTTTCAATTGATCCACCTGCGCAGTTCTCTACCAACTTCCCGATTATATACGGAATTATCGGAAGTGGAGCTCCATCTTTTCCGGTTATTTGGAGGAAAGTTAGTTTACGAATTGACTGGTTGGGTCCATATAGGAAGTTAGTACACGGTTAACAGAACCTCCTGGGTCGCTGCAATTAGCGGTCACCATGTTTTCCTTTGTTTGGTTTACCCAGTTGGCAACGGTCCCCATTACTTACCGCATATGGACAAAAAAGGTAAAAAAGAATGATCCTACCTTTATTCTGCAGACGTTCACTGTACTCTGCTTCTCACTGTGGTTCCACACTTACGGAACGCACTGTAGTGCTTCTCGGATGTTATTCAAACACTTTGAAGTATTCCGTAATTCACCACACAGCAAAAAAAAAAAATGTAATATACATCAACGTAATTGATTCTAACGTATCACAAACTGATGTAATCAAGGAAATAAGATGCACAATAACATCTTCTTAGTGAAATATTACATCGGTCTTCAAATTACATCAGAAAAATATTATTTGTTGGATGAATGTAAAAATCACATATTAAAAATATAAATATTAAACGAAAACCAATGCACATGAAGAACTCCTAAAAAAATGTTTTATATTCAACGATTTTGATGCTTTATCGCATTTTGTTTTTATGTTTTTATGTTGTTTTTTATTAAATCTCGCAACACTGCCAAACAAGTTCTTTGTTTTTTAGCGAATTCGTTTTTGATTCAGTTTCAAACTGGATCGAGTATCAAAATTGGGTCGGCTTTTTGTGTGTTTAACATCAATGTATACGGTTTTATTTGTAACTCCAATCGGGTTGAGGTTTGCACTGACATTAAGTTCAGGAATCGCAGGTTGAAACTAGTTCCAACCTAGGTTCAAAAACGAATTCAATATTTGTTTGTTCACAACACCGGAAATTTTCTTCGTGGTCACGGCCGTTGCAAACCGGACAACGAAGATTCAGACCATTTGGATGGGCACGGCGATTATCTGTCGCATTATCCGTACGAGGAGTATAATGCCTACCGGAAGATCGACGGCGGTGGAGGCGTCTCGTACTACAACTTCGATTTCAACTTTGGTGATCGCGAGGAAAAGGAAGATATGTGAGTTAACGTCTATGTTTTTCCGTAGGGATCTTTTGAATTGAGCATTTTCTTATTCCAGATCGGAGGAAGTAACGGCGAAGCTGGAGAGTATCCAGGATCCCGGTACAACCCGGTTAAAAATCATCCACCGCTACACAAGTATTCCCCGTCCCACGTGGCGAAGCAGAGTTTTGAAAGTTCCGGTTTCAGCACGTATTCCGCGGATCGCCCCATCTGTACGGGATCACGCATTACGGTAACAATGTGCAAGACGAATGGTTCATCGTCTCGTTGCTGTACCATCTCACCCGGCACATATCCGGTCTGCTGGCCCGAGTTGCCGATTCCGACGGGGAGTTCCTGCTGATCGAAGCCGCCGAACATCTGCATCGGTGGGCCAATCCGGAGCGACGCGAAGACCGAGTTTTCATCTACGATGGCGAACTGTACCTCCTCGGGGCGGAAGACCAAAAGGATGCCTTCCCCATGGAACGGGTTATGCAGGTACTGAAACCGGCTGATACTGGATCGGGGAGTGGGTTGTTTCGAAGAAGATCAAACCTTGCATTGACGAACGGACTGGGGATTTTCCGGATAAGATTGTTGGAGAGGCCGCCGCATTGAAGGAGAACCCTCAGCTTGTATCGGCTGCTGTTCTGACATTCTGCAAAAGAGATCCCATCAATCTGAAAGCCTGCCGGGCGATGAGATTTTTTCCACCGGAAAGCTGCGTCTATACCAGTGCCGTGTTCACCAGATGCCTGTATGTCATGTTGGTGCATAGTAACTACCTGCCGGATCGTAGAAGGGGCTGGAGTTTACCGTTGGCTAGCGATCCGAATCATAAGGCGCACATGTTGGGACTGAAACTAGCTTGTGGATTCGAAACTCTGGCATCGCATGCAAAGGCGTCACAGTCGCTAGAATCGAATAAAGGCTGGAAGAGCTACTTCGAGTCGCTGAAGGGAAAAGGATACTTCCAGGAGAACATCGAAGGATCTCAGGTTTGTTAGTTGCATTGGCAGATAGTAGCCAGACGGGTTCGCATCAAGGTCAGCAGAACAAAGTGAACAAAGTGACTACTGTAGAGGTCCCAGGAGAATTTGCTTTCGCCCAGTCCGGGAAGTGTGGCAAATAACGGAAAAAATGCGGAGATCGAATCTTAACTCGAAGGGTATCTTCCCGAAGAAGTCATCTATCCAGGACATGCTGAGTGTGACGCCAAATGCCATTAGTAGGCCAACGCTTTCGCTGGCGAGGGACAAGGCTGGGAAGAAGATGGCCACAGAGTTGTTCAAGCTGGTTCAGATCTACATGGGTGATCGGAAGGCTCAGGTCGGGATGAGTTTGGCGATCGACATCATTGGTTTCCGGATGTTGGTAAGTGGCCGATCCATGTGTAGATTTCGCACTTCACAACGATCGCTTGCCGGAGGTTGGATCGGAGGATATCCTAAAATTTCCTTTACGTTATAATTTTCACATTTCTCCCTTTACGTCACGACTATGTAGTACGTCGCGACGATTCACGTTGTCTCTATGAGTTACGTTGTCTCGTTTACATCGACCAAATTACATCGATACGTAGTGCATCATTTTATGTGTACATTGATACAACCTAATATTACACAACCGATGGAATGGCCTATGTGCATGCATCTGATGCTGTGTAGTATTCAACAACTTTATTTCCTGTGCACTTTTAACTATCTCAAAAGATCTTCAGCTGAGTGCACCGCGACCCACACAACCTAATGGTTGAAGCGAAACAACCGGACAACCGGGTGATGATCGTTTGTTTTGACGATCGATTGTTTTTCGCAGCATGTGGAGCATACACGATACCACTGTTGATCAATCGATTTTCACCGAACCTTCACTATTTACACCGTCCTTGCTATTTAATGTACCAACCAACGATAGTTTCGATCGCGGAAACCGCGAAAAACGCAGAAAAAACTCTTGTTTCATTTCGCGAACGCGTTCTTAACAATCGTATCGGACGGTGTACCAGAACATGAATGGTAGTGTACACTGATTGGTGTTATACTTTCAGGTGTTCCGGACAATTCACTTGAAAATAAAAACTGAAAAAAAACTTTAAAAAAATACTCATTTGTAGAACAGTAGTGATTGGAAATCTAGGAGGAGTTTTGGATAGTTTGATTCAATACTTGAAGCTGGTGTTTCTTCTAAGTCACCAGTAATTTCCCTCTTCTTTCTTAGCGTTTCAAGCTTATTGCTTGCTCTCAACTGTGTGTTCTAAACTCACTTCCTCAGTAATTAATCAGGAGCATTCGATGTCAGGTGCCAGTTTTGCATTAGTATGATTGTGTGGCAAGTACTATCATACCCAAGGCCAGGGAGTTCCTTAGCGAAAAATTCCTAGACCAGACCGGGAATCGAACCCAGCCACGTGCAGCATGATGTTGCTTTATAGCCGCAACTTTGCCGACTGAGCTATGGGATGACCCAATTGCCGTCATTGGTTGCTATTTCCGAATCCTCAATATCTACGAGTACGTCAGCGAATCCTCGCTAGTCGGTTGATATTCATTTTTGGTTTCTTTATTAAAGGTGATTAGTTGGAAAGGACCGGCAGGGGGTGGTAGAATATTTTGGCTGTAGTATTTTGAAGTAACTACGGTTTGCGCTCACAAAAGAAGTGAAGATCCGCGAATTTACCTCCTTGTTTATATTTTCTCTTTTAGTTGCATACAAATCTTCCGGAAACGATATTGCTATTTAGCAAAACACGTGTCTTATTTATTCACGCTATGCACCCAATCAATTTAGCGCTGTGGTTTGATCTCTACCACCACGTTTTTCCTGAAGGGTTGAATCAAATGTTCCTCTCCCACCAGCTCCCCCCATCAGCGATTCGAATGAGCTGTCTCCCGCAATAACCATTTGTTCCCCCATCACCACGTTCGCGTTGCAATGCCAGCTACGAAAACAACAACAAATACCTACTAGCTCCAAACGCACCACGTTCTCCACATCCCCATAATACAATTTTCTCATCCTTTCTTTCGCGTTGAAATTCGAAAATGCTTCCCCTTATGGAAAAACTCGAATCAATGAATATGAAAACGGATTCATGTGTATCATCATCATTGCACTTGCCCTGATCGCAGTCCTGCTCCAGCCTCGCTCCCATCAGTGGCAGTATTGTGATCGGCAACAAAATGAGCGCATTTTCTGTCAGTTCCATCCACTCGGGATCTGTTCCGGCGTGGACTGATGAAGAAATTGGTTCAGCATTTTATCGCTAAAAATTTCTTCCTTTGTTTTTGTTTCGATTTCCATACAGTTGCTTCCGTTCGATTTTTTGCCTTCTCCAGTCAGACGCATTGCTTTTATCATAGAGGGAATATTGCCAACCATCGGAGCATCGGAGCATCATTGCATAGAATGGCAGCATACCACCCAGTCTAGCCGGAGTGTAGTCACATAAACGGAACACCACAAAGCAGTAGCCGAAAGCAGTTGGAGCAAAATATTCGGGAGGAAATATTGAGACTGTATAATGTCGCCTTTATGGATTCTGTCTGGCAGGGAAAGGGCTCCATGGCTTGAATGTCGAGGTGTTCCGATCTGCCTACTCCTCGGGATGCTGACGACATCAACGACGGCGACGAGATGAGATCTTTAGATGGGAAATGAGGCAGCCATTTGAACGGAATGAATGGATATTAGGAACTATTTGACCATTTTATGGTCCCATTGGTAGTTTTGTTGATAATATAGTTTGCTGGTAATGATTGGAGAAAAAATAATTGTTTTCTTTTAAATGAATTTGGAAAACATGCATAAGGCGACTCGCCATATAAAAATTATAAAAATTAGGTTGATATTTAGTGCTGTCAGTTTGACATACACGTTAGATGAGAACTTAATGCTGGGTAATTACATTTTTAATACAATAATACATAATTAATAAATTTACCAAATGTTGGTTACTAACGTTTCAAGTGCTCATGGGTAAAATTTACCTAATGAATTATCAAATTGATTGGGTGAAACATTCTTGAATATTAAATAACTGCCCGAAAAAACAAGTATTTTAAAGGTATTACAACACTTATCGTTGCATTATTATTATCTTCTAACAATTTAAAACTGAAGATAAAGTGTATCATATCGATGATATATGTAATGGTAAGTCAAGATATTTTCTTAACAGAGTTCGGTTGAGATAACATAAATATGACTTGCTAGGTCATAATCAAGTTACTACAACTAATTATGTCCTTTGTGTGGTACTAGGGTAAGAATCGTTACCATACAAAAAATGACTTTTTCTCGAACAAAATTTCCGGTGGTTTGAACAGTAAATAATTTGTGAATAATATTGTTTTCTGCAGTTTCACTTTAGGTGGTATCGTTCAATTCTGGTTATGTAATAAACTTTTTTTTTTTAACCATTACAATATATGCTAACATAATTTAATAATCAATACGATATAAAAAGATGATATATATCGTTACAGAAAAGTTTAATTATATGAGGATATCAATCATGATGATAACTGCTACAATCATAATACAATAATGAATAATACTATTCCCGTTGTTCTTTCTCCCAATCCAAGTAAATAAAAACACACCCTTGAAGTTAACATTTGTTTTATTAAAAGCTTTTCGTTGTGAAAAATGTATGGAAATTAAGGGAACATAATTAAAAAATACCAGCAAAATTAAATGTATACCAAAGCAAAGGTAATCCAACAAAAAAAACACTTTGATTTATGGAACTTTAAGTTAACTAGGATAACTAGATATACTATAATAAGAGATCAGCGGACTCAAAAACCGTAAATATGGCACTCGGATCCATCGGAAGTTTTAAGAAAAGGTTATTTTAACCATTTCATGTTCAGTACAGTCTTTCATACTAACTCCAATGCAAAACATAATAAAAGAGCCCATAATGATTGTTATTTTTCTATAATCAAAAATGAGGATACAATAGTTGGACAAATAAAACCGCTCCCATACAAATACATATTTTAATGATCAGTATTATAACATGCGTCAAACATTTTGTGATAATAAACTAAAAATCACATATTGTAAAAACATTTTCCTGTTTATTTGTTTATCGTGACCATAATTCATATCTTTCTTTCGTAACATCATACAATAAATGAGCAAGGGATATACTATACGGTACTGTTAATTTCTTGTTTATGAAATCATTATCATATATGGAATATGCTATTGATGGTTCTTTAAAGTTTGAATGGTTTCTTACATTACACCAGCATAATACACGGATGATACGTATAATGGTGATTACAACATGAATGGAAAATGTATAATAATGATCATACAGCTAATGGTAATTTTCTATTCGGGTGATGATCAGTACAATAAAACAATGGCAAACATACTTTTGCATATAAAAACTAATAAATGATCCATTAAAAACTTAAAATCGTTCCACAAAAAACGCATTCATGACCCATAAAACTCTGGTCAATATCCGTAATAAAATGGATATGATACATTAAATTTATCAATGTGATCCATAATTTATTCTAAATTTAGCAATAAAATGTCAAAAAAGTACCGTTATATATCTAGGGTATGATCAATAAAATTGTATGGATTACCCATAAACATATAGCGAATGTTCCATAAAAGGTTTAATATCATTCCTTATAGTTGTAAAATTGATCCACAGAATGTAACATTTGTGCACTAAAATACGTGCACATGATTCATAAATTATTAAAAATGTTCCATAAATAAATTGTCTATGATCCATAAAACAATGAATAATAATCTATAAACTCATATAAATGATCCGTAGCAAATTATTCTTATAGAAAATTTTCTTAACTACAATTTTTTCAAACATTAGTTTTCAGAAGAAAAAAAATTAAACAGCTCCTCAGTTAGACACACTATATTGTACAATGTGACATAGTAGCCACCTATTGTTATGATGTACTCCAAGTGCTAGAAATATCAATGTTGCCTGCTGAGCAGTTGAGGATTGAAGAACTAAGGAAGTAGAAAGCGGTCGAAGTTTCCGATATCGTATTCAAGTTAACGACTGATTCAAGCATTTGCCCGGTATAATGCAAACGGAGGATGTTTTTTGTAGTTAGCGTTTGCCCGGCATAATTTTATAAAAAAAAATCTTAAATAACAGTTTGATCAAGCCTTAAATTTGACATGTAGAGTAACTGTCCCCATATTAATGGCTAAAATATTTACCTGCACTTAGTAATTCAGAAAAAGCACCAAAAAATGAAAAAAGTGCCACTAAATTATTAAGGCCTGTGCCAACAAATAATGTGTGATCAGCATTAAAAAATTAGGAATGAGCAATAAAAGATGAGAAAAGATCTTCGGATAATCTAATTGTGACCGGTAAATCTATCAAATAAAGCAACAGCTATTAGTATATGTGCAATTAAATATGGCAGTATTTCCGCCAAATTATGTAATTTGAGCACTAAACTATTCGCATATGTCTTTTAATTTTGTTGGATTTTCCCATATTAACAGTAAAATGAGCAATGGATAAATAAATATCCATTGCTCATTTTACTGTTTTTATGGGAAAATCTAACAAAATTAAAAGACATATGCGAATTGTTTAGTGCTCAAATTACATAATTTGGCGGAAATACTGCCATATTTAATTGCACATATACTAATAGCTGTTGCTTTATTTGACAGATTTACCGGTCACAATTAGATTATCCGAAGATCTTTTCTCATCTTTTATTGCTCATTCCTAATTTTTTAATGCTGATCACACATTATTTGTTGGCACAGGCCTTAATAATTTAATGGCACTTTTTTCATTTTTTATTGCTCAAATCTCTCTTTTAATTGATGATTAATTATGCTGCCCCATATTAATCTCATTGTTCCTTTATTCATCCTACGATGAATCAAACAATTGGGCAGTTGAAGGATCGGTTTCGTTTTCTAATAATGTTTGCTTACTTTTAATATCAACAACAAACATTACTAACTAATCCTGTCACCTGTTCATTGTTTAATTTCAAGTAGGATGAATTGCAAAGTGATGAGATTAATATAGGAAAATCTTCCCTAGTTCGTTACATGCAAACTTTAACAAATTTATTGGGAAACATGTGTCGCAGTTGCGGTCATAAAAGAACGTGAAATCGTGAAAGTAAATCAGCTCTCTGAAAAATTTAAAATCTTCTAAAAAGCAATCCTTCTTTAATAGCAATATTTGAGCCGAATAGCTAAAGAAACGATCATGTTAATAGATCTGAGTAGTAGCGCAGTCAAGGGTCGATTTCCCCGTAGCCAAAATTTAAAAAAATATAAACTCAACATTGTAATAATTCTGGCACAATTTATGGATCCTACATATTATTTTAAATGCCCAAAGTTTATTTCCTATGGGCCATATTTAGAAGCTTGTGGTTAAGTTTTTAAAACTATCATGTATAGCAGTAACATCTAAACTATAAACTATCCTATACAATCCCTTCTAAGAATATAGCCTTCCGTCATAAATTATCATTCATTCTAGGAAGTGTCTTTCATTTCTCTCTAGGTCACAGTTAAGACCTACCGCATTCCATTCGTACCAAAACTTAGCAACATGCGCGCAGCACATGTTGTCCAAACTTAAACGCTTTCCAAAATATCCATTTGTGTTGTACTTACGCAGCAAAGCAGAAGTGCGCCACAGATGTTTACTATTATCATTTTTACTGCCATACCTATCCTTCGCTTATTATGTAACCAATGTAAACTAGAGTTAAGCTAGAAGTAAGTTGGAAAATAAAGATTCATTGGTGTTAAGCCAACCAAGGCGTTAAGTTCAATTCGAATCCGAAGTCAACCCCCGGTTCCTAAACCCCGAACCGCGATCTGGCGTCCGTGACATAGTCACAAACGTGAACCGTAAAATCAAAAACTGCAAGTTGCAAGTGATTTCGTGCGAAAACTGTGATCGATTTTCTAGTGACTTTGTGCAAAGATTCGAAGCCAAAGCAAAAATGAGTTGGTTCGTGCCCGACATTAAAGTAACAAACAACTCAGTAAACGAAAACGAAATTCGTATAATCGCAGGAGCTGCGGCTGGTGGAGTGTTACTACTGCTAGCATTTTTGCTTCTTCGCGCCTACAGTAGGCACCAAAAGAAAGTAATGCAAAACGTGGTGCAACGAGAGGTCACGTTGAATAACGTGCGCAGTGTCTGAACTCAGTTAAGAGATGTACGAACCAAGTGTAACAAAGTATACGAACAATCATACGAACACAGTGACCAAATAACCGTGAAAATCAATCACAACAAATCCCTCGACAAAGAGGAACAGTGCAAAAAAAAAAAATTAACGGCGAGCAACGCAGCAGAACACATCTACGACGGTGTGTGAAAAAAAGCAATTACCGCAACGAAGAGCATGATGTCTGACGAGAGATGCAGCGACGACAAAATTAAGCAGTCTTACAACATGCGGACGTACCAAAAAGGAGGAAAATCGTAAGTCAATTTGTATCAGGTAATCGCGTTTTTATTTTTATATATGGAAGCCGTGAATACAGATTTAGAACGATTAATTAGAATAGAATCCAATTTAAGAAAAGCACCTAAAAGAATTTATTCAAAAAATTTCTTAGTTTCTAAACTGATCGAAGCAAAATCAATAAAAGCCGAAATAGTAAATGAACTTGTTAATTTGGAAGATGTATTAAAGTCAAGTGTTATTGATCAAGCAAATCGAGAAGTGCTTGCTGTTTCGGGTAGAATTTTCCACTATTTGGAATTAAAAATTTCTACTGCCTGTAGTCCGCGATACACATTTAAAAATCTAAGTAGATTGGCAATTATTTGCAACAGGTTGAAGGCTAAAGACGATACAATGGCTGACAGTTTTGATATTAAAACCGCTACCGCTATAGTACAAATGTACGATGGGTGTAGCCAAAATTTGCAAACATTTGTCGATGGGGCTAGTCTCCTTAAAGAATTAACAAAACCAGCACACTTGGAAATGGCCGCGAAATTCCTGAGAACACGTTTGACTGGAAAAGCTAGGCAGGGATTACCAGACAATGCTAAAACCATAGACACAATTGTGTCAGACGTTGAAACCCGCTGTGCTGAAATAATATCTGCACAAAACATTTTAGCCAAGCTCAAAGCAAGTGGGCAAAACGGCAACATTGACAAATTCTGCACAGAGGTAGAGTCACTTACGACTCAACTCCAAAATGTATACATATCACAAAAAATCCCCGGGGATGTGGCAAAATCAATGGCCACTAAAGCTGGCGTTGATTCACAATTAACGGTAAGATAACGAAACAAAAATTGTACTCAAGGCTAGTACCTTCACTTCAGTGAAAGAAGCTATTCAGAAAATAAATGAAAATTCGGTGCGCGAAACCAACCAAATATTTCACTTGGTTGGACAACACTACAACCACCGAGGTAGAACTCGATTTGGTGACCAACGCGGTAACTATCGTGGAAGATACATGAATTTTCGAGGTGCGTACCGTGGACAGAATAACTACCACTATTATGCGAATAGACAAAACTCAAACTATCATGACCGAAACAACACTCAAGATGCTGGCAATAATCAGCGAAATAATGGCCAAGGTCGAATCAATTCTGAAAATCGTAACAATTTCAACAGGCGTGGTGGTTATGCCAACAACCAACGCAATGTTTCAACCCGAAACGTGTACTATTCGGAAAACGGAAACCGACCACCGACTCCACCCCAAGTCGGTGCGGAGGAAAATCAAGGGGAACAAATAGTACACCCAAGGAGGTAAACATTTTCAATATAGACATGCAATATTCGATATTTATAACAATCACGACAGAAATGTGTGCTAACCCGTGTACGTTTATAATCGATACGGGAGCAGATATTTCCATTATTAAAGAAAATTCCCTAAATTTAACGCAAAATATTTTTCCTAAATACAAATGCATAATTAATGGAGTAACTGATGGTAAAATAAATAGTATTGGTATCACCTACACTAACATACTTATAGACGACTTAACTATACCTGCAAAATTTCAAGTAGTTGATAAGAATTTCCCAATATGCACGGACGGAATCCTAGGTAGAGATTTCTTAGCCGAGCATGGATGTAATATATGTTTAAAATCATGGCTACTAACGTTTAGTTATAAGAACCATGGCATCGAAATACCAATAGAAGATAAATTTAAAAATCAACTTGTCATACCTGCACGATGCCAAGTCGTTAAAAAAATATTATTACCAAACTTGCAAGAAGACAGTGTTATTACAGGAGCTGAAATCAGCCCTGGAGTTTTTATTGGAAGCTCTATAGTAAATAAAAATGAGCAATACGTTAATATCCTGAATGTAAATAGTAAACTATCATTAGTACCATTCAATCTGAATAATAATATTAAAGTTACACCGTTAAGCATGTATGATAAGATTGAGATTCCAAAGAAAAATATAAAAGAGAAAAGGAATCAAAAACTATTTGAGGAACTTAAATTTGATGATATAGAAGATCGTGATGCTAAAGCTCAACTTAAGCAATTATGAAAAAAGTCGAAAACTCTGCAGAGAAACTGAATATTGGAAAAATTGCTCTAGTGCAGTCAAGTAAAATATTTCAGCTAATAAACATACAAAGTTTCAAAGAAATGGGCAACAAAACTTTAACAAACTTGAAAATTGTTTTGTATTCGCCAAGGAAAGTAATAGAAGATAGAGACCAAATCCAAGAGATATTAAAACAAAATCATGATTCCGCAATTGGTGGACATGTTGGTATAAACAGATTATACCGTAAGTTAAAATTATTTTATTCATGGAATAACATGAAGCAAACAATTACAGACTTCATTAAAGACTGTACTAAATGTAAAGAAACTAAACATAAACAAAGAACCAAGGAAAATTTCATTCACACACCTACACCCATGAAAACATTTGATTCAATAGCGATGGACACTATAGGACCTTTTCAAAAATCGATTTCTGGAAATCGGTATGCTTTAACAATCCAATGTGATTTGTCGAAGTACGTAATCGTAAAGCCAATTCAAGACAAACAAGCCAACACCATTGCAAAAGCCTTTATTGAAAGTTGCATTCTTATCTACGGTACACCTTCAATAATCAGAACTGATCAAGGAACCGAATATAAGAATGAAACATTCAGTAGAATTTCCGAACTTTTAAAGTACTCACATTCTTTTTCGACACCATATCACCCACAAACAATAGCAAACCTCGAGCGAAATCATAGATGCATAAACGAATATCTAAGACAATTTGTCAACGATTCTCAATCAGATTGGGATGAGTGGTTGCCTTACTATTCATTTTGTTATAACACGACACCGCATACAGGCTTTCCATATTCACCCTTCGAATTAGTTTTTGGAAAATCAGCAACACTGCCAAATAATCTAAAAAATCCTGATTCAATAGAACCCGTGTATAACTTTAATACATATTATACTGAATTGAAGCATAGATTACAAACAACAGCAGCAAAAGCAAAAATTATTATCGATAGGATAAAAAGCAAACGAAACAGTAATCAACTTTCGAAAGCAAATCCAATAGAAATTAAACTAGGAGATAAAGTCATGTTAGAAATACCAAATAGAAACAAGTTAGATAACGTTTACAAAGGCCCATTCACAGTCACAAGAATCGATCATCCAAACGTGAAAATAGAAAATAAATCTTCAAATGCTACACATATAGTACACAAAAATAGAATAATCAAGTGCTAAAAAAAAAAAAAAAAATCAAACAAAAACAAAAAAAAAAATCAAATTAGTTTCTGACGACCTTTATATCTTGTAAAACATCATTTAACAAATGAATATCTACGCTATTCATTTTTTTTCAAGGGGAAAGGTATAGCAGTAACATCTAAACTATAAACTATCCTATACAATCCTTTCTAAGAATATAGCCTTCCGTCATAAATTATCATTCATTCTAGGAAGTGTCTTTCATTTCTCTCTAGGTCACAGTTAAGACCTACCGCATTCCATTCGTACCAAAACTTAGCAACATGCGCGCAGCACATGTTGTCCAAACTTAAACGCTTTCCAAAATATCCATTTGTGTTGTACTTACGCAGCAAAGCAGAAGTGCGCCACAGATGTTTACTATTATCATTTTTACTGCCATACCTATCCTTCGCTTATTATGTAACCAATGTAAACTAGAGTTAAGCTAGAAGTAAGTTGGAAAATAAAGATTCATTGGTGTTAAGCCAACCAAGGCGTTAAGTTCAATTCGAATCCGAAGTCAACCCCCGGTTCCTAAACCCCGAACCGCGATCCATGGATCATTGACGATTGGATCAATAATTTATTGATCATGTGTATATATTTAAGTTCACAAACGTTACATTCTAAGAATCAATTTTACAACTTTAAGGAATGATATTGAACCTTTTATGGAACATTCGGTATATGTTTATGGGTAATCCGTACAATTCTATTGATCATACCCTAGATATATAACGGTACTTTTTTGACATTTTATTGCCAAATTTTATATAAATTACGGATCACATTGATAAATTTTATGGCTCATATCCATTTTATTATGGATATTGACCAGAGTTTAATGGGTCATGAATACGTTTTTTATGGAATGCATTTCAATTTTTAATGGATCATTTCTTCAGTTTAAAGGTGCAAACTTAGGGCTGCCTAAAACAATATAACAGCTCATTATTTCGACATAAGATGATAAGAAATAGCGTTGCTAACAATGCGGCCATTTCGTAGATTTGCACAAACGGGTAGCCGAAATGAACCGCAACGAGCAAATAGTGCGTCCGCAGTCGGCCAGACTAACAAATGAATGACAATCGTTAACACCGCCTACGGTTACTGCGATTTTTACCCAAAATTAAGCTAAAAATACTCAACCATTCATTGCGCGAGAGAGAACGGGATGATTGGGTTGCTTCAATTTAAGATTAGGTTGTTTTGGTCTTCAAATTAAAAAATAAACAAATTAAATTTGGCAATACCAGTTTATAATAGTTAATGGTCCTCATTAAATTTTCAATTTTTTTGATAATATAGATTTATAAGCAAATAACGAATAACGATGTTGTAAATCACGACGTTAACAAACCTGCCCAATTAAATTTTTAAAATTGGAATTAAATATTGAACACCAAAACAAACTTAAATTTGGGTATATCTATCATTTCTGACTAGATGAGTGAATTCTACCTACATCAATTTTTTAATTCACCTAACTTGTAACCTCACTTGACAAAACTCAACGTTGAGTTTTTTTACTTCATTTTGGGTACTTTCATCTTAGCGTTTAGAATACGTTTTACTGTAAAGGGTTAGATGGCAAATGAAATTTTCAAACACAGCGGTCGTCACGAAAAACTACAAAACTCTGACCGCTAGGAATTGATTTATTTCTTAATAAATTTTCAAGATGTATCAGTTGGACATTTTTGCAACTGTGTGCGACTGTTAAATAATCTAAAAATATCCCTTAACAATAGTAAAATATTGAGAACAATACTAACGAAAGATGCTGTCTTATAATGACGTTGTGCATGCCAAATTCACTAAACGCACAGAACATTCCTGTCACAGATTTCAAATGTAAGTAATACTTATGACAGATATACAATGCTGACCGATGTACGAACTGTCAAATACTTTAATCCAGTACCGATAACACGTACTAGACTAAAGGAGTACACCGCAGTATGTTGTATGTCTGTCCCAGGCATAACAGAGGTCTGATATGCAGCAGCATACGATATGAAATGACTAAAATATTTACCTGCACTTAGTAATTCAGAAAAAGCACCAAAAAATGAAAAAAGTGCCACTAAATTATAGGCTCTGTACCAACAAATAATGTGATCAGCATTAAAAAATTAGAATGAGCACAAAGATGAGAAAAGATCTCGGATAATCTAATTAGATCGGTAATCTGTCAATCAGCAACAGCTATTAGTATATGTGCAATTAAATATGGCAGTATTCGCCAAATTATGTAATTTGAGCACTAACTATTCGCATATGTCTTCAATTTAATTGATTTTCCCATAAAAACAGTAAAATGAGCAATGGATAAATAAATAACCATATAAATATCCATTGCTCATTTTACTGTTTTTATGGGAAAATCCAATAAAATTGAAAGACATATGCGAATAGTTTAGTGCTCAAATTACATAATTTGGCGGAAATACTGCCATATTTAATTGCACATATACTAATAGCTGTTGCTTTATTTGACAGATTTACCGGTCACAATTAGATTATCCGAAGATCTTTTCTCATCTTTTATTGCTCATTCCTAATTTTTTAATGCTGATCACACATTATTTGTTGGCACAGGCCTTAATAATTTAGTGGCACTTTTTTCATTTTTTATTGCTCAAATCTCTCTTTTAATTGATGATTAATTATGCTGCCGATATGAAATGCAGTTTTGGAGCTGATATGAGTGATAAGATGCCATCATTAGGTTGGCAGCTGGTACTAGCAAGGTACCCAGTAGTGCCTTGGTAGGCCGCCGTCGCACAGTGGTCAACAAGTCGATTTCAGCGCTCTCAACTGATAACTCCTAAATAGTGGAGCTAGAGCGATGGCATCTTTGGCAAAGTTGTTAGATGTAACAAGCTTCATTTTTTGACAGCATGACTTTGTGATCAATCCCCCTAAAAGTGAGATAATAATTCAAATTTTTTAAGGATTTTTAGATGGAGAGTGGCTTTAGGAAAATTGTTAAAAAAAAGTCAAACTTTGCTGAAGACATATTAATCATATGTTTAACCCAAATGAAAATAAAGAGCGTTTTATAAGAACTTATCAACAAAAACACATTTTCCACCGAAACATTATATCTTTTAATTTTAAGGGCAATATAATGCTCTTCAAAATTATTTGCAATATCAAGATACAAAACTTCTAAGAACGTACTATATCTGCATTATTTCAGTGGGACGAGTTATTGAGCTTTTTTCCGTTTTTTTTGTCATATTTTCGACGGCTTTACCACACCTAGTAGCAGGTAGGAGCAAATATAATTGGCTGCATCTAATAGTACATCAAAAGAGCTTTCAAGTAGTGGTTAGTTTATCACAACCGTCTGTTGGAGAGTTATGCCCTAAACAAATATCGATTGTTTTACTATATATCATGTTTTAAACAGTGTAAAAAATTGGGTTGTCATCGTAACCACACCTCAAAACTCATTATTTACAGCTTGAGTTTGCATTTTGTTGTTGTCAATATTTATATTTATTTCATGTTACTATAGTTAAACTGACAACTACATATTTCAATTATCATTAAATATTTATTTATTCAATGTCGTTTTCAATTTCAACCGTTTTTTTTTTTTGCTAGCAGCTAAAGCCAGACAATGGCTTCTCATGCTTTTTGGGCCAACCACGAATGCTTGTAATCAATGGATCTGATATTACTAGATTCGTAGCTTTTCTTGATGGCATGCGGGTATTGATTTCCCGATGCCAGCTGAAAAATTAAAGTCTTATAAATGTATTCGTAGGTATCAGTATAAAATGTTCATACAGTATTGGACTTAACATTTGCAACTGCTAGTGAATACTGATCATACGCATCAACATATGTATGTACTCGCAATTAAAAATGGCTTGAGTCACTATTGTAGACGGCTGAGGAGTTTAATTGTATACCACATGATTTCCGGAGTAGTCAGATGACAACTGATAGCACCCCGACAGTGTTTTGTTGACAAGTACCATTCTGCGTTGGTCAAAACAATTGCAACTTATAATATTTGGTTGTGTTTCATATCAAATCAGTTGATAACTGTTGTAATTGGATTCATACTATAGCGAAGGGGTAATATATTGGACATTTATGCCGCCAGAAGATAAATATTGCTTTATTTTATATAAAATAATGTTGCTTCTAATATTTTGGAATATTTTTTATGTCCAGATTCAAAATGGCCCGTGACAGTCTTGGATTGGAACTGTGAAAGAAAATAATCAATGACGTGTGGAATCTCACCACACAAATGTCGACCACACGTATGGAATGTGACAAAAAGAGATCTGTACCAAATCTGGAGGGAAAAAATCAAAACTCTCAAGACTTTGCTTGAAGTTTCGTTCCTCCGGAAAGATTTCTGTAGAGCACAAAGGCGGAAGACCACGCTGTACTACGTCTAGGGACGGTGTTGACCTACCCTATTAGGCCAGCGCCCTTTCGGAGGTTTGCGGAGATTCCCTGTACTGCGGAGTGATAGGTAGGGACGAACCGTCACATCGGGTGAGTACAAGGAAAACAAAAACTAATACAACAAGCAACAGTAGCCACATGCGTGAGTGAATCTTAATTTTTTTAATTTTAGTAAAATTAGTGCTTAAAATAGTGTGTTATTTCACCTTAAATTATCCTAGTAATAAATTAGTCTACCTTAAATCTACCTTAAATAGAATTGGTAAGCCTAAAGAAATTGGATCATGTTAAATCTATCTAAAATTTAGCCTTACAATCAAGGATATGACTACACTTGCTGCCTACGAATGAAAATCCATAGAAGGTCGGTGAGAATACACTTAATACCTGGAAGGAAATTTATAAAGCCTAATTACATGCACTTATCTAGGATTTACCACTAAGAGAGTGATCTACACTAGAACTGGATTCTTGAATTACTTTAAACGGAACTAAACGTGAGTAACATACCAAAAGGGCGAACACGAAATTATTGCGACACCGAAAATGTCATGCCAATTTTCTTATGATGTTTAGAATCAAACAAAAATTTTAGGGTAGTTTTATACATATATTGACTTCAAAAATCAAATGAAAAGTTAATCGATGGAGCCTTGAGTGTTAAATTGAACGCATTTTTGCTCCATCAAAGTCTTTACAGTGTCATCCGGTACCAGCTTCTCAGTTTTTTTTTACATTTTCTTAACATGTCCTTCTCGTCTTTGACTGTCTTCTTGCTCTTCCGAAGTTCCCGCTTCATCATTGCCCAGTACTGCTCCACCGAGCGCAGCTCCGGACAGTTTGGCGGATTCATGTCCTTGGGAACAAAATGGACAGAATTGGCCTCATACCACTCCAGGACACTTTTAGAATAGTGGCATGATGCCAAATCTGGCCAAAATAGCGGAGCTTTGTCGTGCTGCTGCAAGAACGGCAAAAGGCGCTTCTCGAGGCACTCAGATTTGTAGATCTCGCCATTTACTGTGCTCTTTGTCACGAAAGGCTCACTCCTCAGTCCGCAAGAGCAGATGTCCTGCCAAATGAGATATTTGGAGGCGAACTTCGACATTTTCTACACTTTTAGAATAGTGGCATGATGCCAAATCTGGCCAAAATAGCGGAGCTTTGTCGTGCTGCTGCAAGAACGGCAAAAGGCGCTTCTCGAGGCACTCAGATTTGTAGATCTCGCCATTTACTGTGCTCTTTGTCACGAAAGGCTCACTCCTCAGTCCGCAAGAGCAGATGTCCTGCCAAATGAGATATTTGGAGGCGAACTTCGACATTTTCTACTTCTTAAATTTGTCGCCCACATAGAACTTGCTCTTGCCGGTGAAAGACTCCAACCCCGGAATTTGCTTAAAATCGGCTTTTATATACGTTTCATCGTCCATCACACAGCAGCCATATTTTGTCAGCATCTTCTCGTAGAGCTTCGGTGCCCGAGGTTTAGCCGTCGATTGTTGCCGCTCATCGCGGTTTGGGAAGTTCTGTACCTTGTATGTATGTAGTCCAGCTCTCTTCTTTGCATTCTGGACGTAGCTCTGCGACATGCCGATCTTTTTAGCCAAATCACGGCTTGAGACGTTGGGATTTGCTTTAATCATCCGCTTCACCTTTCCCTCCGTCTTTTTGTTCTCCGGTCCCGGTTTTCTTCCAACTCCTTGCCGTGGTCCAACGTCAACCGCTTTTGGAACCGCTTCAACACTCTGGAGACGGTTGAATGGTGAATGTTCATCATTTTTCCCAACTGCCGGTGCGACAGGTCAGGAAATTCCAGGTGTTTGGAAAGAATTTGTTCTCTCGACTCGCGTTGGTTCACCTCCATTTTCGTTGAATCGAAAAACACGACTTCGAGTTTGACAGCATGTAAACAATACACATCAATGAGAAAGTGTGCAAAATTTGGTTGATTTTGACCCCATGGTAAAAAAGTTATGCCCTGTTGAATGTGTCGCAATAATTTCGTGTTCGCCCTTTATATACATGTATACACGATTAAATGAACAAATAATTATATTATGGTCATGCGAACTTTATGATAATATGATCATTGCGTTATTACATTATTAAAATGCAGACTTAGACTAAATAGGCATGCAACACATTAAAATTGAGCTTAAATCTAACTTATCAATTAAAAGTATTCAAAACCTACACATTGTAATAAAGAATTGTATCTCTACTAGGAAAATTATATTCTCCCCATTACGGATCAAAGCGTTATTTCATTCATTTCCGTACCGGAGAATTATGATTTCGTTGTTGTTTGTTGAACTAAATTCAACAGACGATTCTATGATCATCCGGTGCACCAAGAAAGATTCTTTCAAATCATCCTTCGAAGTGAAAGAAGAGTTGCAGCTGTCTGCATATTGGTTTGGAGTGTGCAGAAATGGTCGACTGTTCTGTTCAGCGATGAATCGAAGTTCAACATTATCGGGAGTGATGGAATTTGCCGTGTACGTTGACCCGTCGGAAAACGCTTGGATCCACGATATTGTCAAAAGACCGTGAAACATGGTGGAGTCAATGTGATGGTCTACGGATGTTCTTCTACCAACGGTCTTGGTCCGATCCATCAGATTAATGGAATTATGGTTATGGTTATGGAATATCCACCACAGTCCTCTGATCTAAACTCTTTCGATAACTTTTGGGAGATCGTGGATTGTTCACGCCTAAACGCGAACGACAACAGCAGCAGCCATTGGCAACCTCGTGATGGACACTTTTTCGTAGTGCATTCTTTCCAGCGTGTTGCAACCAATGACGATGACGAGAGGCGGTGCTTAAGTGCCGGACAGCTGGCTCCAACGCAATAAATTTAAGTATAAAAGTGGCGCAGCCCACAGAATTTAGGTCAGATCATCATCATTCAGTGTCGTTCTAGCGACAAGTTCGGACGTGTTTTTTCGCTCTCGGTAAATTCTTACAGTTGGCAGTGTTTTTAATTTCGCGATTTCTCGCGTTTCCACGTGTTGATAATGGGCAAACCTGGCCCAAGTGGTGTACCGAAACCCAGCGGCAAGCGGCCGGCTGACAGCAGCAACCCGTTTTCGTTACTCGAAGGCAGGACCGATACCGTTGCCCAGGCTCAAGGCAACAAAAAGAAAAGGAAGAAGAAGTTGAACCAACTCGATGGTTCCAGTGGCTGTACCCCTCGAAGCGTGGGCCCCCGTGACGACGGCACCGCAATGAACACCAGTGATGTCGGTGATTTCGGCGGCTCCGTCGATAATTTGAACGCTGCTGTTCCGCCAGCAAAAGTGAAGCTACCACCGGTGGTGGTGAAAAACATCCCTCTCGGCGACCTTATGGCCAAATTTCAAGCGGCCGGCATTGCAGCGGAGTACAAGTTATCCCGTATCGGCACGAAGGTGATGCTCCGGTCAAAGAAGGACTTCGATCAAGTGGTGTCATGTCTGAAGGATTCTCGTTCGGAATTCTTCACACATGACATCCCCGGGGAGAAGCCTTTTAAGGCCGTCATCAGAGGTCTGCCAAACCTCGATCCGGTACGAATCGCATCGGACATCAAGGACTGGTACAAACTGGCCCCAATCGCCGTCTACCGGATGAATCGGCGCAACGAAAATGTAAGGCATCACCCGGACTGCCTGTACCTAGTGCACTTCCAAAAGGGAACGGTGACGCTCAACGCACTCAAAGCAATCCGCTCCCTCTGTTCCATCATCGTCACGTGGGAACCGTACCGTGGTGGACATCGTGATGTGACACAGTGCCAGCAGTGTCTGGACTTTGGTCATGGTACCCGGAACTGCAACGTCAATGCCCGCTGCAACAACTGCGCCCTAAACCACACCACATCCAACTGTCCCATCGAAGGAGCCGTGGCGTACAAATGCGCCAACTGTGGTGGTGCCCACCAAGGATCTGATCGCCAATGCCCGAAACGCGAAGCCTTCAAGCGCATCCGAAAACAAGCTTCGACTGCCAACCAACCGGGACGGAAGACGGAAAGGGCTCCGGCCTTCACAGCAGGAGATTTCCCGCCAATTCGCGGTAGTCGCCAACCAAACCCGTGGGGACAAGGTACTAGCCCTCAAGCAAATCCCGGCCCTTCCGGTGGACAGCGATCCTCAACCCCCCCTGGATTCTGGAGACAACAACAACAGCAACAACCAGCAACCAACAACAATCCCGATCTGTTCTCTGCGGACGAACTGATGGCGATCTTCGTTGACATGACCGGTGCGCTTCGCCAGTGCCGTAGCAAGCCCGAGCAGATTCAAGTACTTGGAAAATTCATCATCCAGTATGGCGTCTAAAGCGCTAACCATCGCCACCTGGAACGCTTGCTCTATTCGAGCAAAAAACTACGAGCTTGCCGACTTCGTCCGCAAGCAAAACATCGACGTGGGCCTACTAACCGAGACCCACCTAAAGTTTGGTGACAGCTTCTGGTTGCCTGACTACAATTCCACCCGGCTTGATCGCACCAGCTCCAGGGGGGGTGGTGTAGCGATCATCGTGAAGAAAGGGATAAAATACCACATTCTGCCACATATCCGCACATCCGTTATCGAGGCCCTTGGTGTGGAGGTGGAAACATCGACTGGAAGTACCCGGTTCATCGCTGTTTACTGCCCTCGACAGTGTGCTGCTAGCAACGAAGCGTCAATCCAATTTAAGAACGACCTAACCGCCATCACACGTACCAGCTCTCGTTTCGTCATCGGTGGGGACCTGAACACGCGCCACGAGGCATGGAAAAACTACCAACGCAACCAGAACGGTCGACTGTTGTTCGACCACTCCCAGCATGGGCTGTACACGGTGCAGTTTCCGGATGAACCAACATTCATCTCTCCGGCGGGAAATCCATCCACGCTGGATTTTTTCCTGACGAACACCACAATGTCAAAGCCGGTGGCGCACAACGACCTCAGCTCTGACCACCAACCGGTGGTGGCTGAAGTCGGTGTCAACGTGATTCCTGCTCCAACCTACCAGCGAAAAGACTACCACCACGTGAACTGGCCACAGTTCGGCCAAATCGTCGATCGGAACATCGACGAAAATCCACCACTCGACTCCATCGATGACATCAACCGTGCGCTGGAGGGATTCCAACAAGCCATAACCGTGGCTGACGAGGCGTGCGTCCGACGAGTTCCTGCGAGGGGTAAGTTCGTTGCCATTGATTCCCACACCCAACTTTTGATCCGCTTACGAAATGTTCGTAGACGCCAGTTCCAGAGGACAGGTGATCTGGATAGGAAACAAGAAGTGGCCGATCTGAACCGGCAGATTGCTTCCAGAATGGACTCGCTCCGAAACGAGAGTTTTGGACGTGTCATCCAAAATTTGGATGATCGCTCGAGACCATTCTGGAAGGTAGCCAAAGTCCTAAAGACGCATCCAAAGCCCATTCCTCCTCTGAAGGTTGTCGATTCGATTCTTCTATCCCCAGTGGAGAAAGCAAATGCGATCGGCAATCATATTGCCGCATTGCATTTGCTTGGCTCAAACATCCCAAGTCCGCTTGAAGGTCAGGTTGCGCAATGCGTCAATAATCTAGATGCCTCCCCTTGTGTCGTGCCCCCGGAGGATAGGATTACTATCGAACAAATTTGCTCAGCGCTGAAGAGCACTAAAAACATGAAGGCGCCCGGGTTTGATGGGATCTTCAATTTGATCCTAAAAAAGATTAACACAAAAGCCCACTCGCTCTTGAGTGCTATCTTCAACAGATGCTTGGAACTGCACTACTTTCCAAGCATCTGGAAAGAAGCCAAAATCATTCCGATCCACAAACCCGGGAAGGATCCAACATCGCCTTCAAGCTACAGACCTATAAGCCTCCTTTCAGCGCTGAGCAAATTGTTCGAGAAGTTAATTCTTAATCGTTTGCTCAGGTGTGTCGAGGAAAATAACATTCTCCTGCCGGAACAGTTTGGGTTCAGGAAGGGGCATTCCACCACTCATCAGCTAGTTTGGGTGATGAATAACATCCGAAGTAACAGAGCTGTATCCAAGTCCACAGCCATGGCTTTGTTAGACGTCGAAAAGGCGTTTGACAATGTCTGGCACGACGGGCTTGTATACAAGCTTTGTTACTTCAACTTCCCACAACACCTTGTGAAAATCACCCGCAACTACCTCCAGCAAAGGTCGTTTAGGGTATCGTTGAACGGTTGTCTTTCAGACAGGTTTTCGATACCAGCTGGAGTGCCGCAAGGTAGCCTGCTGGGCCCGCTGCTGTATAACATCTACACTTCAGACATTCCTCCCCTTGGTGATGGTTGCGTGTTTTTCCTGTTCGCAGATGATACCGCAATAGCCGTCAAGGGAAGGATGCCTCGCGAAATAACAAGCAAACTTCAACGATGCCTTAACACCTTTGCCGAATATGCTGAGTTGTGGAAAATTAAAATCAATGCCTCTAAAACACAAACTATTATGTTCCTCCACCGGCAATCACCCAAACTGAAACCTCCTCCGGCGTGCACAATAATTATGGACGGCACAAGGGTCGAGTGGTCCGCCGAAGTAACATATCTAGGTCTACTGTTTGACGAAAAACTTCTCTTCCGATCGCATGTTGAGAGAACGTTAGTCAAGTGCTCCGCCTTAGTTAGGTCGCTATATCCGCTGATTTGTCGAAGATCCCGCCTCTCAGGGGTGAACAAACTGGCAGTCTACAAACAAATCATTGCGCCTGCGATCTTTTACGCAGCTCCGGTGTGGGATCAATGTGCACAAACTCATAGGAACAAGTTGCAAGTTACGCAGAACCGAACGCTGAGGATGATCCTTAACCGTCCCTTCGACACAAGGATAACTGAGCTTCACCGTGAGGCGGACATCCTTAAAATAGATAGGGAACTTACTGAAACCAAGAACAAATTTATAAATAAATGTAACATATCGGAACACGAGCTGATAAGCAATCTGTATATAGTAGGTTAGTTGTAAATAGTAGATAAGGTAGTTGTAGAATGTATATAGTAGTTTTAAGTAGTTTATTTTTAAATTCAAACAAACCAACCAAAGGTGGTAAACTAGTACTCAAATCCGATAGGACTAATTATTTGTCTAAACAAATATCAAATTATTACTATTATTACAACCAAAGATGAAAAGGTAAATCTGTATCACTTAAGCCATGAACATGTTAACCATCAACAAACAAGGAAATAATGATCATTTTAATAATAAAAAAAAAAAAAAAAAAAAAAAAAAAATTTAGGTCAGTTTATTTTCATTATTCAAAGTGTTAAGATCTACGAGGACTAACAATATTTGACCATCCTTCCAGCCGAGTCATCATTGTAGCAGTCCACCCGAGAAGGAGCGATCCAGTTCTGCTGGTATTTACAGTCTGCCGGCAATCGAGTTGTTGCTTTGAAGGACTTGTGGAACCCAATCCGCCCTTGTCAGGGCAAGAGAGTTAATTCGCTTTCCATCTCCTTTCCTGACGGGTCAGGACGTATTCGTTTTTTGTCGCAAGCGTGCAGGGAAGCAATTGCGTACATTTTTTGGCGACCGGATCGGACCTGACATGGATGGAAGTATAAATCGCGTGGGGGCTAAGAATAAGGACTAATTGTTCGAGCAAATACAATATGCGTGGGCAGCAATCCCTCAGTTATTGAAAATAAGGATTTGCCACTAAATATTGACAGCAGAATTCAATCTGACGATTGGATGCGAAGTTGCAATTGTTTTGTCCATACGAACAACCGTTTTTTTTTCTGTTTTTCAATAAATCGAAAGTATGTTGTTTATGAACAGACACATATATTATTCCAATGATCTTGCCTCTTGAGCTTATACAGACAGCTTTGTCCTTAAAATTAAAAAATGTCTTTTTGAACATAAGTTGTTATAACCTCCCTATCTTCAATTGGGCTATACAAACGATATTGGGTTAAACTATACCAGACACATAGTCTTCAGCAAAGTTATTTGTGTTGACTTTTTTCTACAACCTCCTACAAACTTTCTATCCAAAATCCTTAAAAAAGTTGAATTTTTATTTCACTGTCATGCTGTCAAAAAAATGATGCTTGTTATATCCATCAACTTTGCAAAAGACGCCATCGCTCTAGCTCCACTATTTAGGGGCTATCAGTTGAGAGCGCTAAAATCGACTTGTTGACCACTGTACGTCGGTCAGAAATCCTAATTTCATTGAGAGATCATTTTTACTATCTTAAACACACCCGTTTCAGGACAAAAAATTCGACTTTCCTTGCTAAAGAGTTTGATTAGAATTTCTTCAGCTTAATGTTTAATATTTTCGGCACCTGTCAGAAAATTTTCGACGACAGTACTACGTGTTGTTAAATTAAGAGCATTAATAGGATATAAAAGAGAAGGCTAAGATTCTAGCTATCCATATATTTCAGGACCATAAATTTAATAAAATCAATCGAAGAGATCAACAAACTCTTGGAATTTCTCTTGCTCTCATCTTAATGCTTGCATTAAAAATAATGGACAAAGGTTGCCGATTTTTCATGGGTTTACCTTCACCCGCACTGACAAAACTACCCATCAATCATAGTAACCCATGAGTCAGCAGACACAATTTGACAGCTCTATCAGTCGAAATCTAACCGTGATGGCAAAAACAGTGAAGCAACTCCGTTCAGTAATGTGCGCGTTCAAAGCGTCGAAAACGGACGTCGTGCGGCACTTTGTGGACGCCGGATACGCCCGTTCCGGCATCTACAACATCGTGGCAATATTAGACAACAATCAGAGCATCGCAAGAAAGACCGGCTCCGGATGGCCGACGACCCTGCCAGACCCTGCCCGACAAGAAGCTCCAAAGGATGCTGAAGAGGAAGACCGAGGGAAACGTGGATACATCGCTGCGTGCGCTTGCCCGGAGATCGGTTCAACCGGCATACACGCATGTTTTCGTGCACCATGGCGAATGTTCCGGTCAACTGTCGGAAGGCCGCTCGCAAGGTCGTAGAATTTTTATGCAAGTAAGCTTAAATAATTACTTTCCATGGGAAATTTATCAAAAGCAATTATCCGTCTTAGATTTTTTTTCATCACCATCCGAAAAAGTCTTTTTTTTAATGCAAACGTTAACTAAGGGCCGTTTAGAGTTTGCTTACTTTTTGCAATCACAGCCCACTGGTTGGTTGCATGTTATGATTTCCCTGTTACAGACATAATCTCAAGTTGATTATGTCCTCTTCAAATTACAATCAGTGCTTAAAAGTGTTTCTGTTCCTTTTAGTGCGATGGATGGAGTTCTTACCTTGGAATAGTAATTAAATATTTTAAGAAACTTTTTTCAAGAGAATGTGAAATGTCGCAGAATAACAAGATGAGTTAAGCAAGTCCAACGCAAATGGATACCGATGTATCTGCATTAATTTTCCTATCGATGAATAATAAACTGACCAATAAAACTGAACTTGCTTAGAACACAAAAAAGCCATAGCATTGAACCATCACCAACAGCTTTAAAAGTACCTCACCAAATCGTTTCGATTGAAAGTCGATGCCCTCCTTCAGCATCAACAGGATAGCATTTCGAAATTATTTACAAATTAGTAATTGAATCCGCTTGTCATTGCCAAACTGTTGCGCTCGTCCCTATCCAATTCCATTCCGACAACCGGTGGTGGCAAGTTGACTGACGTGTACCGAAATGTCCTCTCCTAAGCCGGCAACTCCAGCGCGAATCGTTTTGTGATAATATCCAATCAGTATCGTCAGCGCGGTCTTCTGTCCGTGGTGGATGGAAAATGTTGCGCTCCATCGGTTCTTCGGGTGCATCCAGCAGATGAGCATTTTCCCAGTTCGCAATTTCCTCCCGCACTGTCGATTCTGCTACGAGTGGGTATGCAATTGAATCCGTCGCGGTGGAAAATTGTTTTGTGTCTAGAATTGAAATTTAATTGAAAACTAAAACAATTGAACCTGAAATGAATTGTACTTTGGTGCTGATCATTTCGCTCCGGTCGCTCTTTTGTAGTCGGTCCCTCGCTTTCTGTCGGTTGTCGGAGTTTCCTGTTGCCGACGATGCCTTTCAGCAGATGTTTACCAGTCTCCATCCGTCGCCGTCGATGTCGTTCGTCTGATGGCAGAGAGTATTATTTATTTGTATCTGTTTAAACTGCTTCTAGCTGTAGCCATGTCAGACGGAAACGGAGGGTGCGAGGACGAGGACTGTTTGCATCGGGTTTGGCACCGGGAAGGAAACTTCACCCGGCTCTCTGTTTCAATGCTATTTTTAATTTAGTTCAATTTTCTGCTTACCTACTGGAAACCATCCTCCCCCGAAGCAGCAGTGGGAGAAATTGGAAAGCAACCAAACTTCTGAAGCTGCTCCGCACCCAATTCTCGGAGCGGGAGCTATGTGTGCTGAAAGTGTCATTTTACTTTCCTTTGATCAGAATCCACCCCTCGTCGTACGAAATTTCTAGCTGCAGTTCCTGTTGCTGGTGTTCGCGTCGTCGTTTCGGAGATGTACGTACAAGAAGTCACAGAGAGTTCCGGTTCGGTTTTTTCTTTTCTTTTCCAGCCATGGTGAAATGGAAACCATGGTGATTTAGTTTGCGTTGATGATTCGAGAGAACCGTTTGCAGTGTCAAAATATCAACTTACTCAGCATTGTTTTCTCTGTAAGATGTTTGCCGAATTCAAAGAAAATTGTTTTGATCAAAGTATTGAAAATAATATTAAGAAGAAAAGTAGTGGATTTTTTCAATCATTTTTCGGGGTTCCATAATGATTACCATGAATCGATTTGGTGTCGTTTGAGAAATATAAAGTGTATTCACATAATCAGCTTTGTAAAAGAATATTTCTCGACTCCGTGGGCATAGGGTATGATTGTACTTGCCACACAATCATACTACTGCAAAAATGGTAGCTGGCATCGAAAGCTCTTAATTAATAACCGTGGAAGAATATTTAGAACCCTACACTGATAGGCAAAATAAAGTGCCCACCTCTTCGTTTTTTCAATTTCTCTCATTTACTTGGTTCAAATTAAAGTAAACACAGTGTAGTTTTTTTTCTTATTTTATTTTTTATATTCTTTTTAAGTTTCACTTATGGAATACTGAAAAAAAGGAGTTTTACTTAAAGAAAAAAAAATCAATTAGTGTTAAAAAAAACAGTGACAAAATAAAGTGCCCACTTCAAAAATCGATATGTTTTCGATAAGTTTCCATTGGAAGACCCCTCGATTGTTTATGTTTTGATATTTTGACATGTTTAGAAGCAAACGGCGCAACCTGGTACATTCGTATACGTGATCGCATTTGATTCAATTGAAAAAAATGAAGAACGCAGTGCTTTCGAAAGCAATTCCCTTGTGTATCCGAAAATTGGTCGTTCGTGATGTGCAAAACGGTGAATCGCACCGGGCTGTCGCTAAGAAGTACAGTATCAGTAAGGCAGCGGTTGGCAAAATTCTTCTGAAGCTTAAAACGTGGATCAGTGGTGGATCGCCCTGGCAGAGGCAGGAAGCGGAAAACGGATGCGAGAACGGACACCAAGATCATGCGCGAAGTCAAGAAGAACCCGAAGGTAACTGTCCGCGAGATCCAGAAAACCCTTCAGTTATCAGTTTCCGGTCCAACTGTTCGTCGCCGTCTCGTAGCAAAGAGGTTGAATAGCAAACTTGCCCGGAAGCGCCCATTTATCAGCAAGGCAAACAAAGCCAAACGGCTTAGATTTGCTAAGGAGCATGCTGATAAGCCCCTAGAGTTCTGGAAAACGGTTCTCTGGACGGACGAATCAAAATTCGAGCTGTTTAACCGAACGCGGCGGGTTCGTGTTGGGTGCAGATCGGGAGAGGAGCTTCAGGAGCGCCACATCCAAGGCACGATGAAGCATGGAGGAGGAAATGTGATGGTCTGGGAGTGTTTTTCGTGGGGTGGAGTGGGAAGCATTGTGAAAATCGACGGGATAATGACGGCAGATTCTTACATCAACATCCTGCGAGAAAATCTGGAGGTTTCGCTGATCCAGACGGGCCTTGAAGAGATGTTCGTATTCAAGCAGGACAACGATCCAAAGCTTACTGCCAAGAAGACCAAGTCTTTCTTCCGGTCTTGTCGGATCAAACCGCTGGAATGGCCTCCACAAAGCCCGGACCTCAATCCCATCGAGAATTTTTGGGCGATTCTCGATGCCAGGGTTGACAAAACTGGTGTTACCAATAAAAATAACTATTTTGAGGCCCTGGAGCGCGCCTGGGAAGAGCTAGATCCACAGCACCTAAAGAACCTGGTCGAGAGCATGTCGAAGCGCCTGCAAGAGGTCCTGAAGGCCAAAGGAGGACACATCAATTATTGAAATGCTTTTATTTTACTTTAATTTATGTTTTCTGTAGCCTAAATAAAGTGGGCACTTTATTTTGTCTCTTTTTTTTTCAACACATTGATTTTTTTTTTCTTTAAGTAAAACACCTTTTTTTGCAGTATTCCATAAGTGAAACTCTAAAAGAATTTAAAAAATAAGATAATAAAAAAAATACAGTGTGTTTACTTTAATTTGGACCAAGTATATGAGAGAAATTGAAAAAACGATGAGGTGGGCACTTTATTTTGCCTATCAGTGTAAGTTGAGAGCAAGTAACAAGTTTATTGTGATAACAATAAGCTTGAAATGCTAAAGAAGAAGAGGTCTAAAATGGGTTGAAGTTGCCGATATTTTGAAGTATTATTATAAAATTGCAAAATTGTTCTAAAAATATAATTTTTAAGAAAAATATTGAAGTTGCCGATATGCTGAAGTATTATTAAAAAATTGCAAAATCGTTCAAAAACTATAATTTTTTGAAGAATATATATTTTCAAAACATTAGTTTTTGACCAACATTATCTCTAAATAGGACAACCTAATGGCAAAATGAAAAAAAAATCGAGTCATAAATTTTAAGAAGAAGAACAAACCTTTGGTTTTCGGAATTTCTTTGTTTTTTGGTATGGAATTGCTGGATTATAAAAACTTACGAACGTTCTGGATCTTCCGAAAGACCATGCAATGGCAACTTAGAGCCATAATTTCTTCTCCTCAATGCTTTTCTTCACCACACTTAGAAATTATGAATTTTACACGAGACCTAATCCATGTTTGTAAATTGTCGGGGAACGTAAAGAAAGATTTCGTGTGAAATTATGTCTTCTGAAACCGACACATACGCAATTCAACAAAAGATGTGTTCGATTGAATTTATTTTCTCATCTCTTTCAACACATTCTTATGCGCTATAGGACGCTTGCATGTGTCGGTCTCATGGACAGAAATTTACACGAGATTTTGGTAGTGTGTATGTACAAATTTAAAAAAAAACATAATGTTTTAGGACGAGACCAATGAATTTACCATTTTTCAGGATGTATTTTCAATTGTGAAACCCCTCTTTCTTCTTTGAAAAAACTCTCTTTCACTCCACAGCAGAAGTGAAACAATTTTCAGAAAAAAAGAAAGTAATCTAAAACTGAGATAGTTTTTTTTAAATAACGGAGCGCTGAATAGGACGAACCATTCTCTTGCAAAGTGGAGTCGATTGATCTTATTTTTGTTGGTGGTGTTTCATTTCAACCTGATGTTCAACACACCATGGAGACAACTGGAACTTGGATATCGAACCCATCACCACATGGTCTGGGACCAACGACTTTACAGAGATTTTTGGGCTAACAGAGATTTTTAGTCTCAGAAAATCCAGCTCAGCAGTGTGGGTGAGAAGCACGTTTACCACTACACTACCGGTGCCGTCTAAATACATATTTTAATTTCAATTTTAATATTTTGAATGATATCGCAAGTAGTGAAAAAATATTGAACTAAAGCGCATATTTAAAAAAGCAACTTTTTTTTCGGACAGATGGTAAATCAAACGGAAAAAAATATTTTAACAAAACAAATTGCATTTATCCACTAAACAAATAAAAACTTAACGAAAATACTTTTACCTCCTGCCGCGCTGCCTTCCGGCAGTTGGCCGCAATTTTGGTTATAGGTGAAAAAAGAAGCTTTCAGGCATATTCTCCAGTTTCTTGGTCGCCTTTTTGATCGAATCCTCCGTCGTTTTCCACCACGAAATTATTTGAATTTACTCTTCTCTTAAAATTAACCCAGAATTTCTTGATTGAGTGAAAATGGGGCACGGTGGAAGGGTTGGCATGCTTGGGCACCACCGGAATGCCCGACTACTGAGATGAATTTCATACTGTAGATCTCACCGTTCACTGCCAGTCCCGACAAAAAGACATCCGCTTATCACTGATTGTGAGCCACAGCAACACCTTAATTCGGAACTTCGTGTGCACTATGAACTTCACATCGCTGCTAGTTTTTTTTTTGTCGGGGAGGTGAAGTAGCCTTTGCCTAGTCAATCGTTGCCGTCCAACGTGAGATACGTCTCGTAGTCCATAACGACCACCACGTTCCGCTTTGCTGAGAAGATCCAGCTTGGTTGGTTCGGAAGCGGAAGTCCGCTTGGTTCTCCGACACGGCTGGCTTGGACTGACGCTTCCGCATTTGGATATCCATTTCAGCCAAAGACTTCTTGACCGTTTGGCCGGTCGCACCGACTTCCGGCACAACGCACGGAAAGAAGTAGCCATAGTGCCTCCCGTCTTTCGTTTGAACTTTTGTTGCATCTTCTGGTCTCTTAAAATGAAACGTCTGGAACCAGGCTTCCGCTCGATGAGCTCTCCCTACTCCAGAAGTGCCAAAACCTTGTAGATGTTTCCGCGATCGTATCTGGCCAACATGAAGTGGAACATGAAAACCATAGTTCGAAATTGTTTCACTGTTCTCGACATAATAGCTGCCGTAAACAAAGTGATGGAGCTGTCAAGTTTTGACAGAATATAGGCAATTAGACGCTGTTTCTAAAAAAACCCAAAATTGACAACGACTGACACAAATTTGTCGGAAGTATGGCTACTCAAAAGTGAGTCAATCGTACTCAAATTTGGGTTGTTTAAAAATAGTGTGTAGTATATATTGACTACTGACCGGAAGACCTACCGGTGAATCAATTTGAGCTCCTCCGTCAAAAAATATCAGCACAGTCCTGGTTTTTTTCTCAAACTCATCGTCTTGGCACTCTTTGTTTGCAAAGCTTCATACATTTTAATGTAGTTTATTACTTGTTCAGACTACGGAGTTGTAACATGATACAAGACTATCTTGATGACGTTTTTCGTGTTAATAATTTTTATAACGCCCTTGTATTATGTTACAACTCTGTAGTCTGAACAAGGCATAATACTCGCGATGTATTTATTCAAATACCGAATGAAAATCGAAAAAAAGCCAATGGCACCAATCTCGATGACAGCTACTACATGAAAAAGTTGAAAGTTTGCGTGGAAGGTTGCATTCAAAGAAACGATAGAAAAATAGTTTGTTTACACGACTTCACACACACAGTGACAGATACGAAAAGAGTTTTACAATAGAATTAGTGCATGTTGAATGTCGTCATCGTGATTTACCCCATGTTCTAGTTTTGCTGAACCGAATGTGATTTCTTGCTTCAATCTAAGCCTGAATTATAATAAGAAAAAAAATTCATTATTAATATTACAATTTCACTGTTGAACAAAAGTTAATCTTCTCGAATAAAGTTAAATAATTTCTACTGTTTTTGTAAACTTTACCATCACCAAATATTAAAAACACATGTATAGTTTGTCAGCAGTCCTTGTGAAGCCGATCAAAAACAAATTTTGTAATATTGTGGCATATAAAAAATATCTCATAGCAAAATGATCATTTTTCTTTGAAAAAAAATGGCGCTTAAAATGTGTTTTTTTTTGTCGAACACATAAGGGTCAACATTTTTCTTGATAGCAGAAAATTCTCGAACTACCACCAAAAAAATCACGTGGTTTACTCACTAATCTCCCCTCCCCCCTACTTGGCCTATTGTAACTATTTTCCAAACTCAAATCTGGTCCTAATCAAATTATTATGGTCCAGAGCATTTACCCTCCTGTTCTTTGATATGACTAAACGTGAACAGTATTTAAAAAATAAACTTTTTACCCACCCTTCCGCAAGCTAATATCAGGAAATCGAAAGCCCCCCATTAAACTCGACCAAATTCAATGCCTCACTGCAGGCTCTCCCAACCAAAACCAGCTCCCATTTCACGGCCGGTATAGCTTGAGGTCAGAACTTGTTTTGCTGAGTTGTGCTTGTTGACACGTTATGATGATGATCTAATCAAGCCGTCCAAGCGTCAACCGAGCTCAACCATCACCAGCAGCAAGATTCAAACTTTCCGGCAAACATATTGCCTACCCTTCACGTTACGGCCCCAGAAGACCCTGGCACAAGAGCCACTAAGGCACTATTCCTCTGCCAATATAAATATCTTCGATAATAAATTGATTTAAAGTGACAGTTATGGCGATTTATTGCTGGTGGTCAGCTTGCTCGTTTGTAACACAAGACCAATCGTCCGAGACCAAGCAGGGCCAGGACAAAAGACCATCCAACCATTGGACCCGGTCGCACATTTCTGAAGAAAACAAGTTGGCTACTTGGGCAAAAGCTTCTGCCTCCTGCCGGCCATGAGAAGACTGCGTAGTGCCTTGAAACGATCGCTCTCATGTGTGCCCGGCTGTATGTGTGTGTGTGTGTGTGTGTATATGTCTGGAAGTGAATGAATGGGTATTTGGGTAAACGTAGGAAATATGTCCATAAGGCATATTGCTTTCATCCTCACGCCATCCGCCTTGGAGCCGGGGGAGGAAACTTGAGACAGACCGACGACGACGGCGGAAAGATATTGAAAATTCTCGTCTGACAAAATCAAATATGTTTTCCCCAAGCAAACCATTATTCGGCTGGTCCATGGTGACACAGACATTCACACATACACTCGTGCGGAACAAGAAGAAACGGAAATCACGCACGTGATGGAGACATTTCCGCTCTACACTTTCCCTCTGTGGCGCGTGGGAGGTGAGGAGGACAACAAGAACAAATGGCTCTGCGGAAAAGTTTATGAGCTGTGAAATTGACAAATCGATTCACCATCCGGATAATTACGGTTATTGGTTTTCCTTTACGAAGAAAACTTGCCGGAGCACGTTCACACAGTAACCGCAAACAAATTTTCAGAACACGGAGCTGGCCGCGATGACGGAAAGAAATGCTTTTATCATGCGGGGATGGGAATGAGGGGATTTTTCCTTTCATTTTTTTTTTAAATAAACCTATTAAAAAAAGTTTTACTAGCGACTAGAGAAACTAGAGAAACTAGAAACTGTTCACATTTCAAAAATTTAACCTGAATTAGTAACAGTTAAGCAAATTCGTTTTAATTCTACTAATGAAAACTTATCTTTTGACAGAAGGCCTATTTCATCTGCGACTAACAGACTTCTTCAGTGTTGAGTGCTTGTCTGGAAGAGAACATGTTTTTGCTGTTGTTGTTTTTAAGAGGTATTGTAACCCTTCGGGTCATTCGTCTCTGTTTGCTGGGTCTATAACTGCTTGAAGAGGCCTGTTTGATTCAGGAACTCTATCAGGACCTCCGATAAAACTTTCCAAATGAGCTATTCAAACTGAAAGTCAAGCGTTCAGTGGTATAATTATTGAAGTCTTTTACAATATGGTGGATGGATAGTGGGAACTTCTTTGTTTAATAGGTAGCTATGGGTAAGACGAGTATGACCTATTCGTGGACGGCAGAGAATGCGAATAACTCCTCTGATATTTTTCCGCTGATAACATTCACTGTCCTCCGCGAGAGTAATGCCAATCGGGATCATTCCAGCAATGACGCATACCCGATGAAAAAGTTCTATATGCGCTCACGACTCGCATGGCCATGAGCCTGAACGTACTGTTCTACTTCACCCAGCTTTGCTTGGTTTCCAGCGTTGCTTGGTTCCAGACTCAATATCGACCCAGGCTGGACATCCGTGTCTCAGTATCGATGATGATACACTAGCCAGTAGACGCCGCTTACTATTTTTAGCTCCGTAGGTATTCGGCATGATTCTGGCTACCGCATAGATGGCCTTCACCGCCTTCCAACAGGCATAATCTACGTGGCAGGTGAAATTTAGCCGGACAATCATCACACCCAAATACATCAGCACACGCTTCGAGGCTATGGCAAGCCCTCCGATGACTATTTCTGCTCGCTTTACCGCTTTGCAGATGCTGACCATCAGCACTTCCGTTTTGTGGTGGGCTATCTGCAGCTTCGTCCCCTGCATCCAGTTTTCAATTATGCCGATTGCTTCGATCGCCAGCATTTCCACTTCTTCCAGTGTTTCGCCTTTCACTGATAATACGATGTCATCTGCAAAAACAACGAATACTACGCCTTTGGGAAGCTTCAGCGTCAGCACACCGTTGTACATCCCGTTCCAAAGTGTTGGACCAAGAATAGATCTTTGGGGAGCTTCCGCCGTGATGTTCACCGATGGGTGTCCCACGAAGGTCTCGTAGATCAGCACTTGGTTCTTAAAGTTACTCTTCAGAATTCTGCACAGGTAGTTAGGGATCCTCATTCTGTGCAGCGACTTGGCAAAAGTCTCACAGCTGGCGCTATTCAAGACGTTCTTAACGTCGATCGTTACAACAGCGCAATATCGATCGCCTCTACGCTTTTGTTTGCACGCATTTACGGTTGTTTCGACCACTGTCCGAATGGCATCCACCGTAGACTTCCCTTTCCAGAAACCGAACTGCATCCTCGATAGCCTGTGCTCGCTCTCGGTTAACTTTGTTAACCTGTTGAGGATCATCCTCTCCAGGAGTTTTCCGAGCGTATCCAAAAGGCATATTGGTCTACAAGATGGCTTCGACAACAACACTAGTTTCTGTAGTTTCCACCTGGCCGGGAAATGGCCTTCCTCTAGGCATTACTGTAGCACATCTCTGAACATGTCCGGAAAGGCCTAAACGGCCACTTTCAGAGCCACGTTAGGACTTCCATCCGGTCCAGCCGCCCTTTTCACATTAAGCCTTTTTACCACGAGCTCCTCGTTCGAGACTTCCAAACTCTCAACATTATTTCTCTTTTCCTCGCCGTACGGTGTACGTGACCACGTCGTTGGATCGGGCCCCTGGAAATTCCATCTACGATAACCTTCAGTTTTGCTGGATATAGCTCTGCAGCCACTTTGGGACCTTTGGTCGTCGCGATAACAAGACGGTAAGCGTCGCCCTAGGGGTTAACATCAGCGGCTAGGCACAGCTTCTTGTAGCAGTTCGTCTTACTCAGTCTTATCTCTCGTTTTAATTAAGTTTTGGCCTCTCGATACACCATCCTATGTACTCTCTATTTACTACGGTTTTAGCTCTTTGGACACGTTTTCTGGCTCTGAGAGAACGAGCGCGAATCATGCTGAGTGGCTCATTCCACCAGTAAGCTGGGCGCCACTTGTTCCTCAGCTCTAGTTTCCTCGGCATGGTTGCGTCGCATGCCCTTCCTAACGTATTCGTCAGCTTGTCCACGTTTCGGTTCGAGAGTTTGTTGTCGAACCGAAGTGCCTCGATGCCTTTTCGAAAATCCTCGCTTGCCACTTCCGCTTGCAACAGTTCGTATTGCGACAAGATTTTGCTGGCCGATGCTAAACCGGATCGCTCCATGTTCGCTAGGAGTATACTCCTCACACACTCTCCAGTCCATATTTGTCATCAGCGACGGACTACAGAAGGTAAAATGGATGACGGATTCACGACCGTCCCTGTGATAAGTGCTGGCGGAACCTACGTTCGATAGTTTAACTGCCAGTTTTGTCAGAGGTTCTAGCAGGCTGCACCCTCTAGGGTTGGTACATCTGCTGCCCTACTCCGAGAAGAACACTGACTGACTGACTGACTGACTGACTGACTGACTGACTGACTGACTGACTGACTGACTGACTGAGACCAGTTTGAAAAACCAACTTTTCAAAACAAAAACAAAAAATTCATGAAATTGATGGTCTTATTTCGGCCGAGCAATATTAATTAAGACTGCATAAAGAAAACAAGACCATCATTTCTATTATCATAGTCATAGAATCATAATTAGCATGATAGTTCTTTATTAAATCCCGGTTTTACTCTTGCATAGTACGTGGTAGAAATAATATGTAAGCACCAATGGGTTTAGAAAGATTTCATTTTAAAATCCAAGCCAAACATTCAAAGAGGAGAGTAAAACTGAAATGCGGCCAGCAGGTAAACCAATTCTAAAAAAACAACGTCTTATTGGGAATATAAAATATTTTTTTTGCAAAAACTGAACGTGTTACAGCAATTATGAGCTCATAACGGGTGTCCACTAAAAAATGAGAATGATTTCAATACTTTTCCATCAGAACAAAAACGGCCGCATAGAAATGTCACTTTAGATGAATGAATCGTTGCACTCTCCAGAAAATTTTCATACACTCTTATTTCACTCTAACATGTTCAGTCGTGTTCAGCATGCCGTCGAAACAGGAAGAACTGCGCGCGCGCGTTGTACAATTCTTTCAAGCGAACGAAGATCGTGGAAAAAAATACACGGTGGACCATTTTTGTCGTGAAAAGTTCCGGTATCCACCGTATACCGTATCCTGGCATGCATGAGAGTAACCCGGAAGAAAGGTTGCGGCCGTCCAGCGAAAATAATGAATGAGAAAACGCTCCGCTCGCTGCGCAGCATGTTCAACAACAAGGATTCGGTAAGTCAACGGAAGCAGCCCGAAAGTTCCATTGTTCGAAGTCACTCATCTGCAAGACGCTAAAGAAAGAAGGAATAGTGTGTAGAAAGAAAACCAGATCCCCAGAGTACACAGATGAGCAGATTCAAACCGTGAAATCCCAATGCCGCTGGATGACTCGGAATTACGGCGGAAAATCTTTCGTTCTGGACGACGAAAGCTACTTTCCTCTTTCGAAGTCTCAGATACCGGGAAACGACCGATTCTACACTAAGGACAAATCTACTACTCCTCCAAAAGTAATGTATAAGTTCAAGCACAAATTTGAATCGAAGGTTATGTTATACATCGTAATATCCGATAAGGGTATTTCGAAGCCGTGGTTCAAACCAAGCGGTTTGGCCATCAACCAGGAGGTGTACCAAAGAGAGTGTTTGCAGAAAATACTCATCCCATTTCTTAAACAACATCACTCGGATGGCAAATACGTGTTTTGGCCGGACAAGGCATCATCGCACTACGCAAAAAAAACGCTAACGTTTTTGGAGAGCCAAAATATACCATATGTCCCAAAAGACCGGAATCCGACAAATTTGCCACAGTGCCGTCCTATCGAGGATTTCTTCGGTCTTTTGAGCTCCATGGTATACAAGGATAATTGGAAGGCCAAGAACACCAAGCAACTTACCAACAGGATCAAAAGCTGCATCCGAAAAATCGATGTGGTTGCCGTCCAACGGTCATGTTCCAGCATAACGACTAAGCTGCACCGCACGGCGGACCACGGACCATATGACAATATTCACTAAACTTAGTTTGAAGATTTAAGTTGACCCTTTTAATAAAATAAATCAGTTTGAACAAAACTTCACTGGTATTTTTTTCCTGACCCATTCTTTTCGTTCTCATTATTTAGTGGACACCCGTTATTTGGATTCAATAGGGCAAAAGCTATAAAATTCAATAACTAACTACAAGGAGCAGCCCCATTGGGTTGTTCGGAACGATGACGTAGGACTAGGCATCTAAATACAAGCCATTCCGGTTGTACAAGGCAATATTCTATTCTATTTAGTCCTGCTGTGCTGGAGTCCAGAACTCTAGATCTAATGTTATGTTATATTTATATTCAAACATATTCAATGAATGCTCTGGAAGACCAACAGGCATTATGAGATAATCTTGGGATATTCATGCCAAACAAACTAACTTAACTTTGTATAACCCATAAAGCTACTATTACAACTGTAGACCTTGAGTTTTGAATGACCTAAAACTAACAAGATTATCCAATTATGTCTCTGGACGTTTCAGAATATTCATTGAGGATGTTTGAATAGTTTTTGTCGTTTTGTATAGTAAGTTCTGAACTCAAGTCAGTATTTATGAAGAGGGGCTGCAAAATGGTGAGTAGACAACTGGAATGGAGCATGCGTCCCCGCAACATAGCTCTAGTCCTCACAAGTTCCTACCTCATGCTTCCACAGGTCAAGAGATGACAAAGACCGCAAGCTAAGGGTTGCGTACTTAGCTGGTAGTGCAGCCTGGGGACTGTTGTCCTTCTGACTTCAGCTAGATTGAGGAGGTGCGTGCTGAGCGTCTGTCCATCAAGGAGACGATGTAGCCAGCGCGACCCCGATCATCCATGAAAGTCAAGGCACTCAAAGGATTTGTTGACTGAATAAGGGTTCGTGGAGTCACCAGTCTGTAGTTTTCTTTCCAAGATAGTTTGGAAGTTTTGAATTCCAAGATAGTTTGGATAACCTAGAAGATTATTTCATAATGAATATGTTTCAGTACACAGCGTAGCTTTGCATAGCCCAGAAAGCTTTTGTCGCAACTGTAGGTACTATGTTCTAATCTTAAGGGACTAAAAATCTGGTGTGGATGACATAGAACATGTCATATAGCTTTATAATGTTGAACTTTAAAAATACTAATTGATTATGTTTCAATATTTATTTTAGCTTTGTATTGCCTAAAACATACTGTTACAACTGAGAATCATAAGTTCTGAACAACAGGACAGTTTGGATAACCTAGACGATCAGAAAGTTATAAAATATTGACTGTTGACCTTTCAAACGATTTATTGAATATATTTGAATACTGTTACAACTGTAGATCTTATATTTTGAACTTAACGTTGATCTAGATTATCCCAAAATTGCTGCATTACATTTGTTGATCTTCTACACTTTTCATTGAATATTGTTAAAAATATATTGTTCTTTTGCATACTTCAAAAACCTACTATTGCAACTGTAGATCTGATTTTCTGAACTTAAGGACAGTTTGGATGACCGCGATCATCCCAGTTTATCGTATTTGTTTACTTTCTGAAAAATCGACTGAATATGGTTGAATACGTAGCGTTGTTTTACATAGCCCAAAAAGCTATAGCTGCTACTGTGGATCTTAAGTACTGAATTCAAGGACAGTTTTGGTGAGCTAGAATATCACAAAATTATCAAATGTTGACTGTTGACCTTCCAAAACGATCATTCAATATGTTTGAATATGTATCATAATCTTATGTAGCCCTAAAAGCTACTGTTACATCTTTAGATCTGGAGTTCTGAACTCAAGTGCATTTTGGATAACTTAAAACGTCTCAGAAAGCTACAAAAATACTTAAAGTTAGTCACCAAAAGTTTAATAATACGTATGCATACGTACCATAATCTAAAACAACGTTTTAAGCTGTTAAAGGCAATTATTTTTTCTTCCTGAATTAGGTCAATTTGGCCTTAATCTCATATGTTTTTTAAATATTTTCTAGATAGAAGAATTGATGTAGAACAAATTTGCCGAAGATAGAGTACACTTTTATTCAATCTGTTATTTTATACAGCCGTTTAAATGTTGGGATCATATCTGCTCCATTAGGCCTGAGAGGGTTAATAATATACTTTCTAGTGAAGTTGGTGTGTATCTATATTTTCGGTCGATTGCACTATGCTTAGTCATCTATCACAGTGTGCTCAACAGATGGCGCAGGTGTGTAAGTGACCATGATTTGTAGTGAAAAATGTTCGATGTGTTATGTCTGTTTGTCTGTGATATGAATGTTAATAAATTAACGGAAATGGATAAATATAAAATTATAAACATTTTCATAAAAAAAACTCGAGTTGTTACGATCTTTGGTGATAGTTTTTTATGCCGCTGATCGAAAGTTATGCAGAAAAAATAACTAATAAAATAAACTACCAAATTAAAAAAAAAATCCCTAGAGGGGACAAATTTTTTTGCATAGATCTTATTAATGGAAGTTTTTTCTTTCAGTTCACGTACTCTGTGTATGCAAATATTTGCAAATAAAGGAATAAGATATATTGCAACAACGTATATTTTTTTACACTTCAACCCCTACAACTTTTCTAATGCAATAACTAGCAACGATTTTGTATCTTCAAAATGTGCGTCATTTTATACCCTAAAAGTCATCTCTGGAAAGTTTTCAAATTCAAATTGAAATAAAAAAGTTACAACAAAAAAAACTGTTTTTTTTTAAGTCCCACCCTAAGGAAAGTTAGAAAAACTGTCATAAAACGATACGTAGATGAGATGGAATAAAAAAAACTTCAGGAAAATTTCATTATATTAAAATATTCACAATTCTGTAGAAGCAAAAGATCCTCTAAATCATAAGAATAAAAAGTTGAAATTTTTATTATGAACATAATAGGACCACCCTGGTCACAACTCAAACCAAATGATAGATCTTGTTTTGAAAATTAAATCTCCCGAAGACATCATCTGTCTAAAGTTAATGGTTTTCGAGTTATCGATTTTTGTCGCGAAATTTGTCCATGCGTACCATAGTGAATTGGTACAAAAATGTTGAGCATTTTTTGAAAAATGTATTGTATGCCAGAGAACAAAGACGTATTTGGAATAGTTTGCAATCTAGTGAAAACCGTTTACAATTCAGTTAATTCAAATCTGAAATAGCCCCAAATAATATTGTTCCATTACTAAGTGGGCCATGCTTTAGTCTTGCTGATGGCAGTTTAAGTTTGTATAAAACGCTAGGCGTTTTAGAAAACAAATCCCTACATTTCAAAACGCTCCTGGAAAAAAAATTTATGTTTAACAAAACAGTACGATTTTTTTGGCTGCTTACGTAAGGGTGTTCCGATCAAATTTTGGTCAAACAGTAATTTGCGTAAGTCGATCAAAGTTTTTTTGAATAAGTCATTTGTTTTTCTTTTTCAAGTTCAGTTAATATAGAATTCAGGAGAAATATTCCGCTGAGCTTCCCTTTTACCGAATGCGAATTACCAGGTCTTTCGTTTAACACCTGCCATACGATTTTGTACAGTCTCCTTGTCCTCTTTACTCGCCGGAGAACGCCAGTTTGCCTTGCACTGTTTCTCGCTCACAGTGGCTTTTTGAGTTTTCTTAAGGTTCCGCTTGACGATGGCCCAATATTGTTCGATTGGGCGGAGCTCTTGCATCTTGGGAGGGTTCTTGTCCTTGGGCACCACTTGAACGTTGTAGGCAGCATACCACTCCATGGCCTTTTTCCCGTAATGGCAAGATGCCAAATCCAGGGCTTCAAATGGTGAGTTGACAACTTCGAAGGAGGGTGCAACCGACCTCTGGTCCTCACAAGTTCCTACCTCACGCCTCCACGAGTCATATGATCACAAAAGACTGCCGGCTGAAACATGGAGACGCTGGTTGGCGTAGCCTGGGCAATGTTGTCAATCTAACAATAGCGAAGTGAGGGGGTGCGACCTGTAAATCATATTATAATTTTCCACTCTCATATCTTTCAGGTCTTCCAGGTCATTATTGTAAAAAAAAAATTACATTTAAAATTCATTTGACATGGCCGTCATACATTATTTAAGTTTTCTGGCTCATAGTTGTTCATTACCATCACCATTCATCTTAATCATCATCATTACCATTTTTATCATTACTTGTGTTTTCGTGATTTATATATTAACATTAAAATAATTTTATATTTTTTATCAAACAGGTTATATATACTTTTAATTACTATGTCTTATTTGTCCAATTATTATTTTGATCCTTCTCCTTCTGTTATGATTTAGAAGTATCTAGTGCCTTGAATACAGGAAGTTGCAACAAAATCTGTGGAAGGCTTTTGCACTTATTACTGAATGCTTTTTCATTTCCAATTTGCGAATGGGCATATTACTAAATCTGAGCTGATTTGATTCGTGCAGCGGTGTGTGCCATTTGGCTAGTGTCTGATTTTACAGTTCAAATTTTGTCACTACTGTATCATAACTCACAATATCATTATATTTGGTTATATTGTTTTATTGATTTTACTCCAGATAATTTAAACATAACTTATTGTTTTGCAATGTTCATTTGTCTTTAACTAACTTTCAATCAATTCCCTGTTTCAGGAGCAACTCCTTACTCAGGAACAATAACTATTAGGTCAGCAAAAATAAAAATGAATTGCTGTTATAAAATCAACATCAATCATCAAATAGTGACTATGGCAAGAGTCAATTAAAATGTATAAATGTTAGTTTTGTATAATTTCAATAGATTAAACAAACTTTTTCAGGATTTTTTGGTTTATTGCTGCTATCGCTGAAAAGGAACGAAAACGTGCTAAGGCGTAGACCCATAAAACTCCTCACATTAATAATTTACAACATTTATTGCATTTTAGGATCAATCGACGAAAGAAGATCATATATAATAGTTCCGAATGCTTAAAGTTATTTTCATTTACATAAATATATACACTATTATATAAAAAAAAATCATGGAAATGGGAGGGACCATCAGGGCACCCGATTGAAGCACTCTGAATGGGGAGAGTGGGAATGCCAACTCTTCATTGCTAACAGTTTGTGAATAGAGGGTAGGCTCTTCTCCCCTCCCATTGGGGTATCCTCATGTTAGATAGCTTACTCTTTTGACCAATTGTTCAATCTTGTTGTTGGAAGGAGATTCTTTATATCCCTGTGGATACGTATAAGTGATGTTGCCTATCTATACACCCAACCCCGTTTTGGCCCTTCATACAATGGCATGATTAGGATAATCAGTGGTTATTAAAGCTTGATCAAGTCTAACAGCGAGGAGAGCTCACTGCTGTCGGACTTAGTTTCCGTGCTACAATGGATGGTAGTACATATCATACATCATACAATGACAAGATGCCAAATCCGGTCAAAATAGAACCCAACAATTGAGTCGCTTCAGGAAAGGCAGTAGACGTTTTTGGCACTCGCTCAGATGAATTTCCTGGTTGACGGTTCCGGTCACAATGCAAACGTTGCTCTTCAAGCCACAGGTACAGATGGCAGATTGGAGTCACTACGTTCTTGTAAGTCGACAGTCCAGCTCGTTTTTAGTCTTATCCTCGGTTGAAGGCGCCACTCCCAGCTTCTTTGCGACATCTCGGACGGAGCGGGCAGCTCTTTTTGTAGTCGCTGTGGCCTCCAACTTTCTTTCCTGGCTGTCGACAAACGTTCACTGAACACTTTTAATACGTTGGTAACAGTTGATTTAAAGGGCGATACGGTCAAAATTTGGTCAATATCAACTTGACGTATTTCTTTCAATTTTGCATTTAAAAAACCTGAACACCCCTCATTTTGAAGGTGTGTGTGTAGAATGTTGCTCCTATTTTGATTTTGGAATTCACTCTTCAGTTGTCAAAATGCCGTCCAAGCAAGAAGAGCAGCGAATCAAAATTTTGCTCGCGCATCGCGAAAATCCGAGCTACTCGCACGCAAAGTTGGCAAAATCGCTAAAAGTTGCCAAATCAACCGTTACAAATGTAATTAAAGTGTTTGGGGAACGTTTGTCGACAGCCAGGAAGTCTGGATCGGGGGGAAATCGAAAACCGGAAGCCGCTGAGACGACAAAGCGAGTTGCCGGTAGTTTCAAGCGAAACCCTAATCTATCTCTCCGAGATGCCGCAAATAAGCTGGGTGTATCGTCTACAACCGTGCATCGAGCCAAAAAACGAGCCGGACTATCGACTTACAAGAAGGTAGTAACTCTAAATCGCGATGATAAACAAAATACGACGGCCAAAGCGCGATCCCGGAGGCTGTACACGACGATGCTGACGAAGTTTGACTGCGTGGTAATGGACGACGAAACCTACGTCAAAGCCGACTACAAACAGGAGTTTTATACGGGACAGGAGTTTTATACGGCAAAAGGAAGGGGAAAGGTAGCAGATATTTTCAAGCACACGAAACTGTCAAAGTTCGCAAAGAAATATCTGGTTTGGCAAGCCATCTGTACCTGTGGCTTGAAAAGCAGCATTTTCATAGCTTCCGGGACTGTCAACCAAGAAATTTACGTGAAAGAGTGTTTGAATAAACGTCTGCTGCCTTTCCTGAAGAAACACGGTTGTTCCGTACTGTTTTGGCCGGATTTGGCATCTTTCCATTACGGTAAAAAGGCCATGGAGTGGTACGCCGCCAACAACGTGCAGGTGATTCCCAAGGACAAGAACCCTCCCAACACGCCAGAGCTCCGCCCAATTGAGAAATACTGGGCTATTGTCAAGCGGAACCTAAAGAAGACCAAAAAAACTGCTAAGGACGAGCAGCAGTTCAAGGCAAACTGGCTTTCTGCAGCGAAGAAGGTGGACAAGGTGGCTGTACAAAATCTGATGGCAGGGGTCAAGCGTAAGGCCCGGCAATTCGGATTTGGAAAAGCGGAAGCCTAACTGAATATTTTTCCTGAATTTTATACTAATTGAACTTGAAAAAGAAATTTAATTTGATTTTTTAAATAAACGATTTCACCGATTTACACGCGTTTTCCCTTGACCAAATTTTGACCGTATCACCCTTTAGCCACATTCAACAATTTCGCCAACTGGGCGTTAGAGTAGTTTGGATTTTCGCCATGCACGTGCAAAATTTTGATGCGTTGCTTCTCTTCCTTCGACGACATTTTGATATTGGAAGTGCTAATCTCAAAATCAAGAGGCATGATGCTACACGCACACATCTGCAAAATGAGGGGTGTGCAAAATTGTTTAATGCACGTTGAAAGGAAATGCGTTAAGTTTAAGTCGACCCAATTTTGATCGAAACACCCTCTAATCATCTCATTTGACAGTAAAAAATTGATACGCAATAAATGAGATCAAATTGTGCAAATTTTAATCACAGAGTCAACCATTATCAGAGGTAACAATTATCCGTTGTAAAAGTTAAATGCACTCACTGAAACCTGAGCCACGCTGAGTTTACCCGTCAGTCCTCTCGATTCCACTTCCTCACTTGTGAATTGCAAGTCCTCGTTTGCCGTTTTGCCAACTACCACATGTTTTTTCATGCCATCCTATCTGTTCAGCAATCAAGCAAGTACGTGAGAATGACCGCTTACCCTTTCGTTACTTGTAGTTCTACGTGATGTATCATTGATATTACTCAAAAAGCACGGAACAAGACCAAAGGCTGGATATGCTCTGCCCATTGGCTATGAATTATGAAATGGCAAAGCCAGAGCAATCGTGATTCTGTGTCGCAACCGGAGAAGAAAAAAAGAGCTGCGTCAAGGACTATTTACTGTTACTCTGTCTGCATGCTATTCATAAATCCCTCCTTGGATGAATAGAGTGTGATCCTTTTTATGAACTCCCACTCAATTTGCCAGACGGTGGCGATAAAATCATACGAGAGCTTCCTTCGGTTCGATATTTAGGCATGCATTCAGGTCTCACGCCTTCCTCCCATGATGGGAGGTTTGAACGAGAATCACACCGAAAGACAAAAGGATAAAGGACGGCGCATCAGCTCTTCGTCAAAGATGATGTGACATCAAGCTGTGTGATTGATGGCTTCCAAATTGCTGACTCGTTGTCTGATGATCTCCTGCCAATAGATAAAAGTTATTCCCTTTATTGCACCCCATTAACTGCCTGCCACTGGCTCCCCGGAGGATGTCACATCATTTGGGGGTTTGATCTATTTTATGGTAATTTATGGCAGTTCACGATGCTCAAACCAACTGATACTAGGAGTCTCAAGATTTGCACATTTGTACTGATTTGTAGCTCATTCTCTGCACGCATTTAAAATCATTCCACGAAAACCACGTGCTCGAACTTGCTGCCTGAAAAGAAGTCGGGAATTTTACGAGCAGCAGTGGTTTTTATTGCAGCATTGGTCAACTAACTTCATTGGCCCCGTACTTGACATCGTCGTTTAATGGCGGTGAAAGCCCAGTTTTATTAAGTCTGCAATGAAGAATCAATGGCGTCCGTTCTTCGGGAACGATACGACCAATTTTTATGGGAAACAAACAGTGCTGTGCTGTAACGAAATTACCTCATTGACCTACTTATGAAGTTTTCCAATCGAGAGCCTTCGGAGTGGAAAAATCTCATGGAACGAAACGCATTTACAATCTCTATCACTGTAAGAAATAGATGAAATCAGATTTAATTTGACTTAGCACCAAGTGATTCTCTCATCTTCCATTATCACAAGGGATCAAGCAGCACAATGCCCCCTTGTTAGTGTCTAGGCGAGAGATGCAACAAGAGACACTTGCACTGGATGCTGTCCTTATCTCGGCCCTCGTCATAGATATTATTCCCTTGAAGGCTCTTTCCATACATAACGAGCGGCATAAAGTTCAAAATCAAATTGACTCCTTTGAAAACAGTTTGCAAACAATAAGTACTCATTTGGATCTCCTGGATGGAGTGGTGGTGATGTTGGGCAGGGGTGCCGATGAACTGTTTCATACCTTCTTCAATGGCTGCTGCTCGGTCTGCTGCTGCTGCAGATAACTAGCGCTTCTGTTCGTACACACTGAGGTTAGCAACAGTATTGTCACCACAGTTTCAGAGTTTCAGAATCTGCCCAGTGGCAGGAGGCAGTTCGCATGAATTATTTATGGTTGATGATTTCTCCTCGGATGTTCTACCTTGCTCGTCGTTATTGGTCGTTGGAAGGTTCCACCAAGATATAATTAACCAGTTGGGTTGAACTTCTGGTCTAGTGGACTAGCTGTTTGATTTTTTTAAGAGGGGAGAAAGAGTTGGCTCGAATGTGATGTGTTGAGTTTTAATTTTTGCTGACTTTTCTAGTTGTAAAATAATTGAGAGTTATTTTCCACCGTGATAGCAAGGTCAGAAACTAGTCATACTGTTGTTGTTTTTAAGCAGAAGATAATTTATCATCACCAACAGGCTCCTAGAGTGGACAGTAATTTTTGCTAGAGCAAAGATGTGAAGAGAAAGTATGGTTACTTCCGTTAAAACAAGGCAGGCTGTGAATATTGAATAGAAGTAGTTTGAAATTGAGCGTAGTTTGTAAGTAGTAGGATGTGTGTCCCTTGATTGAACCTAATATGCAACGATCGATTACATTTTTTATTATAACTGTAAGTGATATTTAGCTAGGGATCCATTTGCTTTGCTAGGTTTGAGAAGATGTTTGGTAGTAATCACGAAAAGTTACCCAACTCATTATATAACGACAGCAACTTTCGAGGGATATGGATGTAATATATGCCTATAAGCACCGAATTGGGTCTTTAAATGGGTGAAACTTCGCCCTATTTGATAGATTTATTGTTAAATGCACTCTTCGAACGATATTTTTTTGATTTTGTGATTTTTTGCATTCTCAGCTGTATTAGGTGTATCTGACAAATAATTTCACAAACAAACTGAAATAAATGTACCTTAAAACAATTAAATGATTTCAACATATGATTTATCAACCATTTGATGATGAAAACATAATAATTCACTCTACATAGTTTTTGTAACTTTAGTTTGTGTATAGATCAGGCATTTGACAAATATACAACCGGAACTCATACATTTCCATTGAAAATTTAACGAATCCCTACATTTTCACTAAGTTATCCAGGCAACATGCCATAGTTGGAAACAAAGAAAATAATGTGTTCCCAACATTGGGTCTACGGTATTCTTGTTGAATCATTTGTATTTTATCTACGTGAATAGTAAGTATATAACGTATGACTATATTTTGTACTTGAAGGGTGCATTATTCGGTTCATCGGTTCAATATAGCCAAATTTAGATCAATCAAAGATCATGGATATAATTTGTTCACCTGACCAGTGAAATCATGATGTCTGAAAAATTAGGAGAATCGATAATTACACGGAATTTAACAACAGTAAATGTATTACTTTTGTTTGAATTGCTTCTTATTAAATCGGTTATAATTTCTTCTTAAGATTGCCTCATAATTTTGTTGATTAAGGCGGGATATACAGTTAGAATGACCAAAAAATTCAAAATTTATTTTTTGCTTAAAAAGTTAGTAAATTACACCTCGAATACGGTCCTGAAACCCTTTTTTTTTAAATTCGAACTCCAAGTGTTTCTCGCGCTTTTTCGCCTTTATTGCGCGCTGCAGCTATAAAGAGACGCCTAAAACTTTCAACGCGTTTTTCTCAAAACAGCATTTTCGAAGATAATGCCGGTGAAAACTCAATAACTAATTATTTGATTAAACTGAAACTTATAGGATTTTTTTAATGTAGTATTACCTTCTATATGAATTAAATATTATTGTAATATTTTATTAATACATATAGAAAAATGTGAGAAAATGGCCGAAAAAATGTGGACTTTTTCAAAAAAGTTACGCCAAACGCGCAAATATTTTTTTTTTTACTTTTTTTTCAATTCATCTACAAACTGTTAATGTATTTAATGTAATGTTTTGGATCAGCAGGTTTCAGATCAAAAGTGCGACCAGGAGAGCCGGCACGAGCAAAACATAACGACTTTTTCAACACAATCTAACGGCCGCCATTTTGTTGAAAAAAAAATGTTTTTGTGTACACTACATCGATACACTTATAATTGTAAAAAAGTTTCGATTGATTTGAGTAAAAACTTCCTCTTGGAATTGTTTTTTTCAAAAATGAGTTTTTTTTTCTCGTTCTAACTGTATATCCCCCTTAACGTTTGCATTTAAAAAAAATGGAAAAAAAACTGCTGACATTGCATGGGTTTATCTTCACCCACACTGACAAAACAACACGGAGAAAATTAAAAATGCTGAAGAGCATATTATATATTCCTTTCTACGCTTTATTCCTTTTGAATCACTGCAATGCATAAGAAGTATGCATTGAATCAATATATTTTATGCATTGCAATACATTTTAGATGATTATTATTTTCCGTGCATACACAGAAAAAAATAATTAGTTTGAACAAGCGCGTAAAATTTCGCCTCGTTTAATTTCAAGGCAAAGGAGGCGTAAATAATGTTTGCAACCTGTTTGCAATCTTTCATGCAACAGGCTAGATTCAGGCGTTGTCTGGCTTAAATTTACATGAAATATCCTATAATTTTCTGCCAAATCTAGCATTCTTTTTATGTGCATTAGATAACGCAGAAAATTCAATGTTTCTTTTTATCTGTATATTTGATTATCGGCGATATTTACTTTAGGCGCTTGAACGACTTATGCAAAGTGTGTTATGTCTCCAGAGAACTCGCTAAAGATTTTTCGACGCCACATAATTCGAAGCGTGTTCTTTCGTAATGGAAATTTCTTCTAGATTCTCCTTGATATAGTTTGCTTTGAGATTTACCGGTGCGATATAATTCGGAAATACGGATCGAATAACAATGATGGTTGCATAGGCGCATAATCGAGATCGAAAAAATGAGATAGCCGGAACAGCAGCAGTATGTAAGCAGACAGCAACATCTAATAGTATGATAAAGGCGGTGGTCCTGCAACCTGAGGTGCATGGTAAGAATTGGCTCTCCGTGGAATGTTCTTGGAACTCCAGTCCTAAATAAAGGAAGAATCGTCAAATATTCCATTCAACAAAGGGATTGATCAATGCTAAATGACATAGGATTTGCTGATGTTAACTCATTTTCACCGGGGTAATCGAAAGAACAACTTTTTTTTAAGAAGTCAGATGAATGAAATCCAAATTCAATAAAAATTAAATTGAGTGTGGTATTTGTATGTAGGAGGCCATCTACTCGATCTGCTGAGGTTTCTATACCGAGTTTATTAAACAGATCACTGAGCGCTTATCTGAACGCTCCAGTTCTGACTACTGAATCGAGCGTTGACCCCGAGAAGCTACACCCAAAAGTTGAAATTGTAGCAAAAAATGCAATAGCAGTTTTTGTAATCATATCTTGAGAAATCCGCATGATTCTGAAAAAGCAATTTTGCCTATCATGATCCACAACGCTTTTTATGGTATAAACATAGCCATGGAAATGTGTGCAAGCGATTATCGCTGTGTGCGATGTGCCTCGACAGTCGCAGCAACCGTTGGGTTTTTGATCAACCGTCAACGAACCGTCTCAATATGGGTGAGACAATGACACAGAACGCCGCTACGCCATTTGCCACTGTTGCTACTCCGCTGTCAAGTGTTCTATTTTTATTTTGACTCGTCATCTCCCGCTCCCTCTCATCAAGTCACCATGCGTTTTATGAAATAAACGAAGCCATGTAAGTGTGTGCGACCGACATTTGCTTCATTGTTGTAACGTTGAGTGCCTCGACAACCGGAGCAACTCTAGGGCTTTTATTCCGATCACTAGTTATGATGTCTGGAAGGGTACAATAAAGAGCCGTCACGCTGACGACCGTGGTTCAAATGCCAATTGCGGATCGAGATCTTTTTTTTGTGAGCCATTGAATTTGCTACTACTAATCAACTGTACAACCTCACGCACTCATTGATTTTTTCTAAGCAAATTGATGTGTTGCTTTTTTTCCCACGACCAATGTTGCATTTTTTTTCTCCAAGTTACGATCCATTACGAGAAATGAAACCAAATCATGCATTTTTATTTTGGGTGTACGCACTTTGAAGGACTTTTTCTCGATTATTAAACTATGTCGGATCTTCTTTGAAAGCAGTGAGAAATAGGCCAACTAAAATATCGTAGGCTGAGAACGGCATTCATCTGTAAAGATATCGAGATAGAAAAATCGGATGACCTGAGGACTTGTTGGATAAAACAGCTGTGTTTCAAACCAACAGATGGGAAGCAAGCATTTACTTTGCTAAGCAAGTTCACTGCAAACTTTCTACTACTGCCTGTACTACTTATTTCTTCAAGAAAGAATATTCGTTTTGCTGTAGTGATGTAGGGAAACCGATTAAAAAAAAAATACAAAAAAAAACTATTTTGTATCGGCTAATCAAAATAAATTTGTTCTGCTGAATATATATCCGCTCTATTTTGCATTCAACTCAGAAGTAATTACAAAAAAGAAGTGCATAAGCATTCAGGTACCTGATAAGATTCCATACTACTTTTAAACACAAAAAATTTGAAGTTAAGATTTTTGTCAAGATTTTCAAGAGTTAAACACAGATAAACAAAATTTTTTCGGCAAAAATTAGAGATGGGATCGAAAAGTAATGTGGCAACCCTGGCCTTCACCACGTTGGTGGGGCTGCCACCTTAGGTATAGCTGACGTTGCTACAGCGTTGCTTACTCGAGCCGTACCTCCTTGGTGGACAGATGCTCAGTCACGCACCTTCTTAAACTAGCTGAAGTTAGAAGGACAACAGTGCCCAAGCTGCACTACCAGCTAAGTACGCAACTCTTAGCTAGCGGTCTTTGTCATCTCTTTGACCCGTAGAAGCATTAGGTAGAAACTTGTGAGGACCACAGTTATGTTGCGGGGACGCACGCTCCATCCCAGTTGTCGACTCACCATATTGCAGCCATGTCATGCCGTGTATGTCAGATTTTGTCGCTTTTAAAAATAGGAACTAAAGGGTGTCCACGATGAAATTGCCACACACAAAATTGATTCGCAAAATTCGAGTTTGCATCCGATTGCCATCAAATTTTCAGGGATTGAGAAATAAATATTAAACTTCATTTTACCATTTTATTCGTATTTTATTTACAGTCCATACGCAAATGCCCGCACCTTGGCCTTAACCCCGGCCATAAGATTCTGCACAACCTGTGAATCAACCGTTTTTTGCATGTAAACCCATACTTTCATCAGTTCCTCGACTGTCTTCACTGCCTTAGGTCGTTTAAGAAGGTGCTGCTTCATAATCGCCCAGTACTTCTCGATGGGGCGGAGCTCCGGAGTGTTGGGAGGGTTGAACATTTTCGGCACGAAATTGACCTTATTGTCCGCATACCACTTCAGCACGTCCTTGGAGTAGTGGCATGAGGCCAAATCTGGCCAGAAGATTGTTGGGACGTTGTGGGCCTTCAGGAGAGGAAGCAGCCGCTTCTGGAGGCACTTTTTTATGTACACCTGCCCGTTCATCGTGTCCTGGGTCACGAAAGGTGCACTCCGCTTCCCGCACGTGCAGATGGCTTTTGAGTGCGGACATGCTCCGCAACGCTGAACTTATCCTTGGCCGTGAAAAACAAGGTTGCCGGGGATCTGTTTGAAGTCGGCCTTCACATATGTTTCGTCGTCCATGATGCAGCATTCAATTTTCGTCAGCATGTTGAGATACAACTTCCTGGCACGGGTTTTGACGGACTTGTTCTGCTTCTCGTCGCGATTAGGGACCTTTTGTACCTTGAACGTTTGAAGCCTAGCCTTAGTTTTGGCCTTCTGGACAAAACTTCGGCTTAGGTGCAGCTTCTTAGCCACATCCCGAACGGAGGCGTTCGGATTTCGGTTGAAGGCCCCAACTACGCGGTTGTGATTTTTGGTGTTGTACGGAATACTTTTTCCTTCACTTCTGGGCTTCGGATCGGTGGTCAACCGTTCCTCGAACCGCTTAATCACTCGCGACACCGTGAAATTCGCGATTTCCAACGTTTTAGCGATGGAACGATGCGAGAGATCCTTGTTCTCGTGATGTATGCGCAAGATTTTATCACGCACGAGCTGTTTTTCGACTCCATTTTCGCGAGTTTTAATCACAGGACTTTAACTAAATCCACCCAAATTTTCATTAAATTCTACCCAACGGTTAAAAAGTTAGAGCAATTTTATAGTGTGGCAATTTCATCGTGGACACCCTTTAGTTTGGAACTTTTCCACAACTTGTGAAAAATACCGGATTCGATCGACATATTGAAAAGCCAAAACAAGGGAGTTGTAAGTTCCAAAACTTAAAACAGCTTCCAGGTCTGGCTTTTTTATACCACAATGCAAAGGAGCGCCGTTGCCAAGCTTTTCTGGACAAAGAAGGTGTCCATATTCTCGAAGAAGCATTTGATTTGGCAGGCCATATGAAGTTGTGGTCGATAAACTAAAAGTTTCGTCTGTACCGGCACCATCAATAGGGATAAGAGATAGAATGTCTGCAAAAGCGGTTGCTACCATTTATCAGACGCCACGACTCTCCACTTGGCTTCTTGTCACAATGCGAAATCCTTTTTGGAATGATATAAGGTACACGAGCATGAGCATGAGCATGAGCACGATTGACCCGAGGTTGCTACTCCGTTATTGCCAGATCAGCTGTTATTACTCACGACACTTCTGCACTTCCACAAGAAATCACTGGGATTTGGGATAACAGGATTGGGTAGCAGGGTTCGTTTTGGTTAACGATAAGCTGTTTAGTGAAATATTTGCAAATTAGTACCGATATCCGATTTGAACCGATTTAAACCAACAGTATGGATGCTATTGGGGCCACTCACAAATTGTGATTGTGGGTTATCATTGGGAACACAAAATGATTTATTAATTATGCTGAAAAGCCGATTTTGACCAGTTTAAACCAACAGTAAGGATGCTATTGGGGCCACTCACAGAGTGTGATAATGGTATTTCATTAGGAAAACAAGTAAATTCCTCTCAACGCCTGAGAGTCCACTTGGACCGATCTACACCAACAGTACGGATGGCGCTGAAGTCACTAAAAAAATGGGACAGTGGTTTATTTGTTTCAAGACAGGGTGGCCCAACAAGCATGGCGAACGAATAATTGGAATCACAATTGATTATGTGCACACCACCGACCCATCTTACCCGGCAAACCACGACTTTTTATGCTCACTCGATCACTCGCGCAACGAAAAATAGGCAACCGAAACAATAGACAAAACGCTACGCCCGAAAACAAAATATTGCGGAACGAAGTGTCGACACAACCGATTCAACCAATTAAACTAATGGTCGACGCAAAACTATTAAACATAAATTTTATTAATAAAGATACAATGGGTAACAATTACCTATCTTGCTCCATGTCCTCACGAGTCACCTGTATCCAACTCTGCAGTCGTCCGTCTAGTTTCTCACAGAAACCGTTCCATATAATGACATCAACACTTTTCCGCAAACAACAGAACGAACACTCTTTATGTACCGAGCGACTTGTTCAGATCGAGAGTGCATACAACTTTTTCTGTTAGAGTCGCCCCATACACTATGACCCGGGTTTTATTATTGTAGGTTCGGTAGAAAGTTGGAATTGACTGACTACCGAAGTTGGATTTTGCTCGCTACCTGTACGTTAAACATAACATCGGTAGTAGTGCGCTGTATAGCACATCAGGTGCGCACAACAGCGCACTTTTGCCAACGTTATGTTTATCGAACAGGTAGCGAGTAAAATCCAACTTCGGTAGTTAGTCAATTCCAACTTTCTACCGCACCGACAATATTGGCGGTTGCATCCCGGATCCTGTGCTGATGATAATCAAAATTTTCTGTATCATATTTTTCTAACCACACTGTTTGGGTCATTGTTTATTTCCGAAATTCCGCACCTAACAGCTGCTTTATTGTTCCCCATGTGTCATACCACCGAACAACACATCACCAGTACAATAGATACCGCGCTATGCGCGTTGCAGTTCGCAACTAAGCATGGTCGGCGGACGCGCACAACGAATAACCAGCACAATGGATAACGCAGTCTGTCCGATAACATCAACTCATTATTTTAATTGGGAGCTAAATGTGGTGTTACGGCGAGTATGGTGAACCAATAGCCCAATCAATCACGATCTATCACCATTTTTTTCTCTTTTATTTTTCTTCGCTCACTCGATCACTCTTGCTACCGAACAATGGATAACTGGAACAATTACTTGTACTTGAGATAACTGGAACAATGCGCTATTCCCGATAATACAAAAATGCACAACAATTGACAGAAACAATCGTTCACCGCCGATGTTTGAAGCAGACTGTGGAATGGTATAAGGTACACGAGGTCAAATACGTGCCCACAACAGCCAATCCACCAAACTGTCCAGAACTTCCCCCAATAGAGAAGTACTGGGCTCTAGTTAAGCGAAAACTAGTGGTACCGATGATTTTAAGAGAACGGGTGTACCACATAAAGTTCGAGAATTTCACAGAAAGAAGCCACATAAAATCTAAAAAATATTCCCCAATTTTCATCATGTGTGATATACACTCATGTTATAATGAAACATTTTAAAAACAACAACAAAATATGTTTTCAAAATATACGTATATCTAGTACTTTAATAATTTCAAATTTTAGCTTGTTTCGTGTGTTACTTGAACTGTGCGGTAGCGCGCCGACTCATAATTCTTGATGGCAGTCGGCGGTGGCCGTGCAAAAAAACTAGTTGTTACATATGATTGATTCAATGCCAAAAAAAAAATAAAACCTGCCGAACTCCTTACATCATTAAAATGTCACTTCATTTGATCACTTTTAAAAAAATAAAACCTTGAAACACTTTTTCAAATTTTCGCTTATCTTTTGACAGATAGGCCTATTTTGTCTGCTACTTACAGACTTCTTCAGTGTCGAGTGCTCGACTTGATCAAACATAAAACTAACACAACTTTGTATGGAAGAAAATTACTTTTCCTTCAGAACACTGAAGAAGTCTGTAAGTAGCAGACGAAATAGGCCTATCTGTCAAAAGATAAGCTCATAGTAGAATTGAAAGGAATTTGCTCGCGTTTACTAGCGAAAATTTGAAAAAGTGTTTCAAGGTTTTATTTTTTATGTTTTAAAAAGTGATCAAATGAAGTGTTAATTTTAAATCCTCCTAGTTTCCCAATCACAATCGTTCTACTAATACGCTCAAAAAAGTTTTTTTTTAAATAGTGTTTAAAAAAAGTGAAATTAAAATGTCTTTACTATGTCAGCAAACAACTTACATGTTTGGAAGAGGTGCAATCAAACATGTTAGGAACAAATCGCATAAAATCGAATTTCCGTACGTAATTCCAAAGAAATGATAAATCTGTGTATCGTACATCTGCAGTTATGATAAACACGTGATTGTAAGCAACGGCAATTACAAAAAACACGTTGCCACACACACCATTGCCGAATACACACCGACAATCACCTACTCCTCCTTCGCAGGCGGAGAAAGTAATCTCAATCTCTCATAGTTCTTCGCATGACAAAATTCTAAAACGCACAAAAGCAATATGTCCTGCGGCGATAAACAGACAAATTCGATCACTGCTCTTTATCTATTCGCAAACGCAAGGGTGCATCATGTCGCTTCGGGGCTAGTAATAGCAGGATTACTTGACGACATGCTTCGCTAAGCGACCATAAGCTACTCTGTCGGTTGTCCCTTGGGTGGGCGAGGTTAGAAATGAAATCGAAATATAGAAGAGAAAGTAGAAAAAGCATACTTTTTTTCCTTTCATGCTGGAAGGGGGGATTCTAGCGCGATGGCAACTGTTGTCTCATCGTAAAAATATCTCAAACTCAATTTCCACTAACAAAAGCGTGCAGTAGCTACCTCGGTAAGGGGACAACATAATTGCACTTGAGCTACGTGAGAGGGAAGCAACGGACAGGTTGTCACCCGAAATTGCGAAGGGGCGTTTGAGCGGTGATTGGATCAGTGATCTTACTTCGGGAAAATTATAGCTTCGACAGTGGAAATCCCATCTTGTACAACTTCAAATTACTTCACCGCTGCCGTTGCGTTGCTAAAGCCCTTATCGAGTGGGTAACTGAATAGAGTAGCATGAACAGGCAAGGGATGCTATTTTATTACGTTTTCTTCTGCATCCTTGAACCTCACGTGAAGCGAATCTCTCAAGAGTGTCTTTGAGTATTTAGCGGATTTTGTTCTGGTGTGACGTTGTTGTCACATCCATCCCTTCGAAATTGGAAAATTGCTGTTTGATTATGCCTTGAGATATGATTTGCACTTCATTTTCGAGATGAATCCACGCCAAGGGGGTTGTGTTCCGTCTCCGAGCTGAGGCGGCTGTTCCAATTCCCATCGGATGAGTCATGCGCCTCGGTCGAATTTACGTTCGATCATGCCAACTGAGAAAAAAATACATCCATTATTCAAGGCAAAATAGTGTCGAGTCACTATAAATTAAGTTGACTCTCATTTTATGACAACTTAAACACAGCATCAAAAACTTGTTCCGATCGTGCCGAAAGACAAACAAAAACTTCCTCGTGCGCAAACAGACGAACGAAGTCGTTTTCCCAGACAGCGAAACCAAAGGACAAGAAAAGCTATTTTCTCGGTCTCGCCGTTCCGCACAGTCACAGTAGTGGAGGATTCTTTTTATGATTCGATTCCGCCAAAGCCAACCGCGGTTGGGGATGTTTTTCTTTTCGGTGCACGGTGATCCTGTCGAGAGAAAGGGATAAGATACTCAATCCAATCAGAAAGAAATTTGACCTTTTGATTTTCATCTTCCAGCCGGTGGAGTTTCGTTCGCTGAGAGGTTTTTTGAAGAATGACATTTTTTGGTTTCTTTTTTATTTTAAATTCGTTTTTAATTTCTAATTAAACGTCAATATAGGTAGAAGATGATGTTTCCATTTTTGGTACATTAATCACCAGTAGAATAAGCTCGAGATCATCGTGACATCAACGGAAACTCTCGACAACCTAAATGACCGACAACTGGACGATGTAATCAAACGGCACTTGGAAAACCTGGAAAAGGCGGGAACATGGGCTGGAGGAGAGTCGCTCATGGCATTGAAGGAGTTATTGGGAGTAAACATCCGAGTCTACAATCCTCACTACCAACCGCTAGAACTAGTATATGGAAATGGAGCAGACAGGACAGTTGAGATTTATTATAATGGGATCAATCATTATGATAGTGTAGAAAAAGGAGTAGATCGAGAAAATTATAAACAGGTAAAAGGGAGTCAAAAGAATAAGGAAATTAATAGCCAGGCAGAGAAAAATGACGTAACAACAAAGTCTGAGGATACAAACAAAGCGATACAGAACACCAAGGATCAAGATGTAGATATTGAGAAACAAAAGATTACCAACAGAGTCAGATGGGTTAACGCCGAAAACCATAGAATAAAAGTAAGAGAAATTATTGTAGGTGAGGGAAGCTATTTATGAGCAGTAAGCCATCAGTTAAGTAGAATCTCTCTTAGATATATTTGAAGAACTACCGAAAGCATTATTGAAAGATATCAACACATTCTCAAATGAAACAGTTAGGGCAAATTCAAAAAAGCCAAAAGAAGAAACATGGGAGTTTATTGCAGATTTTTAAAGAAAAGAGGTAATGATTTATAGAGAGAGAAAATCTGAAAATAGGTACAACCCTAAACGAACGTAAGAAACCGAACTACTAGGAAGAATAAATTTGTTTCAATGCTTTAAGAATGGGTTAATGTAGATTTATAGCGTTGAAATAATAAAACCAAAGAATAAGAAAAACAACACAGGACATAATATCAAATCATCACAGAAAATGAACCGAAAGAAAGAAGCGAACAATGAAAATAATTCCAGAAGCCCTAGGGAAGCAATAAAAATAGGATCACTGACCGTTAGAGGTTGTTGCCAAAGAAAAAAGAGGTTAGAAATAGATGAAGCACTTAACTATGCAGGTATAGATGTAGCGGTTCTCCAAGAAGCAAACGTTCAGGGAAGTTTGATCAGCACACCACACTATAATTGGATGATGTCGAACAGGAGATCCGATAATAATAGGAGAGGGTTAGCAATACTTACAAAAAAAGAGGGAAAAACTAAGATTAGAGACACGAGGGATGTAGATAAAAACATTATGTCAGCTATAATGGAATACAAAGATCAATCGGAAGACTGGCTAATAATAACTGTGCATGCACCAAACAGAAATGCACATTCATTTTTCGCAAAATTATAATCATTAATTAATGGACACCCCAGGAAAAATGGAGTTATCATCATAGGAGATTTCATTTTTCAGAATGGGAAAGTACATTCAGACGAAGAGGAAATTAAGAGGCTAGGTAAATTCATAGGAGATGTTAATACAAATGAAAATGGGGAATACATGAAAAATCTTTTCGCAATCCATAAAATGCTAGTAATTTCAATGAGATTTGATGAATCAGTGTTAGTCACATGGTCCAATGGAAGAAGTTCATCACAAATTGATCATGTCATTGAAGCACAAGAATCGAAGGTGAAGATAAAGTTTATTAGGGCTGCATGGACAGAAATTCAGAGTTATCACAAAATAATGATAGTAGGAATTTATACAGAGCAAACAGATGAAGTCAGAAAACAAAAAGTACAAAAAAGAAGATTACAGCCTAGTGCATTAAAAAAACAAGAAAAACAATAAAGAATATTTAGAAGAATTAGGTAAGCACAGACCAATTGAGGTGGAAAATTTAGATACTACAAAACCCTACGAAATTTTTACTGATAAAGAAACGGTTAGTGCAAGAAAAGTTTTAGAACAGGAAAAGTGTCCTTTAACACCAAATAGAAAAAGGGCCATGACAAGTCTGATGAAGGCAAGGAAACAAATGAGACAAGCAAAAGATCGGAGCATGGAAACACAATGGTTTAGACAAAACATAAATATACGAAGACAAGATTTTGCAATCAAAGTAAAGAACACGTAAGAAATAGAGTAATGCAAGCAGTTAATGCAGAAAAAAAAATGTTTATTATGGGATGGAATACGCACAAAGGAAATGACCAAAATGATAGGTATAAAACAAGGATGTCCACTATTACCATACATATTTATACTTATGATTCAAGATGTGTTAAGAAAAGTAAAAATGAAATATCCAAGAGTAAATTTGTTGGAAGAACATAATGATAATCTACCGGTAATATTAGTGTTTGCAGATGATATTTTAATCATAGCACCAACGCTAAAGGAGGTAGAAATTATTGTTAGGATACTTAAAAGAGAATTAGAAAAAATAGGACTACAGATAAACAATAATAAAAAGCCAAGTTATGATAAGAGAACCAATGTCAGACAGAAACATACCAAAATCAGTGGTGATAGATAAAGAGGAGTACGATGTGGTAAACAATATAAAATACCTAGGAACATATCTATCAGATACATTGAACAGACCAGAAACAACCAGGAATAGATGTAGATTAGCAGTAAGGAGTAGCAAAGTAATGATAGAATTTATAAAGAGATATAAACCACCATGGAGCCTAGCAAAGTTAATGTATAAAACAGTAATCTCTCCTGCTATGACTTACGGCCTTGAAGCAGCAGCCTTAGTAAAAAGAAATAGAAGGTCAATAACTAAATATGAAATGCAAATCCTAAAAGAAATGTTAAAATATAGTAGGGAGAGGCCAAAATGGAGATTAACAGTATCAAGCTTATTAGATGGTAAAACTGCAGTTAAAAAAGTTCGAGTAATGAGAATAGGCTATTGGGGACACATACAGAGAATACCCGATGGCCACCCACTAAAAATAGCAGAAAAGATTAGGTGTAACAACAAAAAAAGAAGAAGACCTGCCAAAACATGGAACGATTCAATTAAGGAAGACAAAAACAAGCTACCAAATATAAAAGAAGAAGAATGGAGTAGAATTGTGAACGATAAAGATAAATTAAAAAAACAGGCGGAGGATATTTATAAAATAATTGGTAGTGAAGAAGAGTCAGAGTCAGGAGTAGAAGACTAAAAGGCAAAAACTAAAGCAAGATAGCTTAGGAAACAAGCTGATTTGAAAAAGAAGAATAACAATAACGCATATACAATTAATAATAAATAGAGTAGGGAAAAACATGCCATTTCTCCATAAACCATAACATGAATCAATGTCATTGGGCACATAAATCAACCACATTTATAATACTGGAACTCAAACAGCACCAATAGAATAATTTATTTATGGTGTGACTACCCATATAATTTTGATTTAAATTATGTTTGGTAATACTACGAACACGAGAAGAAACAAAAGAGAACATCCAAACAAAACACTACTAACAAGGGGAGAAAATTCAACAAACAAAGATGGTGAGGCTATACCAAAGGGATCAACGCAATCCCAGAAGAGTGAGTCTTAAAGCGGACCAGCGATTAATGGTGAGACCTAACCAGTAATAACAATTATATACAATATATACGCGCCAGGTTTGATTATTGTTGAACCTGGAAGTATGTTAACTCTACCGTTATCCACATGAAAACGGTCATGTTTACATGCGGGACTTATTGCGTGTGAAAGTAACCTCGAAATGGGCGTGACTCTCCAGACATTCTGAAACGGGTAACTGGATCTGCAATAGAGCTAGCACTGTCTAACTCCCGGATTAAAGCTGCTTGCATTGGACAGGTAAAAAAAACAAAAAACACAATGGCAAACAGATTTCTTCCATAATACCACTGCCGGCCGGTGGGTGTTAGATTGGACACACACACACACACACACACACACACACACACACACACACACACACACACACACACACACACACACACACACACACACACACACACACACACACACACACATTAACCATCAGTAGAATAAGCTCAAGTTTTTTTTCGGCAAATGTCAACTTCATTTTCGGTGAACATAATTCCAAAGCAGATTCTCCAGCGATGAATCACTCGGAGTTGTGTCGTGACCTCTTACGGCTATCATGCCGGATCTCGCGCCGTCGAAGTGAGGACATGCGAAGAACACTTGTTCCGCGGTTTCCTCAACTCTCGCGCACTCGGTGCATGCGGAGGACTGTGCATGCCCAAATTTGTGCAGATGTTGTCTAAAACAGCCGTGGCCTTGGGAAATTGCGTTAAGAAGAAGTTCACTTCACCGTGTCGCCTACCAACCCACCCGGATAGTTCCGGGATTAGTCGGTGGGTCCACCGACCTTTGGTGGAGTTGTTCCATTCGCTTTGCCACTTAACCATAGATGCGCCTCTAGTGGTCTTTCGAATACCTCTTGTTCCACGTTGTTCGAAGCACTCTACGTCCTCTTTTATGACCATGCCTATTGGCATCATCCCCTCTAGGACGCAGACCGCGTCGCGTGATACCGTTCGGTATGCACTAACCACTCTTAGGCACATAAGCCTGTGTGTACTCTCTAGTTTACGAACGTAGCTCTTGGTACTCAAGGCGGTGATCCATGCCAGCCCGCCGTACCTAAGTATGGACAGGGCGACACTGGCCAGGAGTCAAAGCTTGCTCCCTTGCACCACCGAGCTATCATGGGCTTTCTTGCAGGCGTAATCAACGTGACTGACAAAGGACAGCTTATCGTCGATCATAACCCCAAGATACCTCAAGAACCTCTTCGATTCTACTGTTCAGTTACCTGCACTGATCATCGCATGTTGCTCCAATTTTCAGTTGTTTACAACCGTGACCTCAGTCTTATGGTGGGCTAGCTCCAGTTTCTTGGAACTCATCGATCTCTCCACAATTTGAATTGAGTGCGAGGTCCTTAGCCCCGCCTCTTCAAAGCATTCACCACATATCTCCAGCGTGATGTCGTCCGCGAACCCGACTGTCTTCACCCCGCTCGGGAGCTCAAGCCACAGTACCTTGTCGTACATCGTGTTCCATAACACCGGACCCAGGATCGAACCTTGTGGGACGCCTGCGGTGACCTGGACACGTTTCTGGTCTGCCTCTGTATTGTACACCAGTACGCGATTCTGGAAGTAACTTCCAAGAATCTTGTACAGGTACCTAGGAACCTGAAGGCAGCCACTGTCGATTTCCCTTTATGGAAGCCAAACTGATTATAAGAGAGACCGCCTATACCCTCCGTGTATTTTGTCAGTCTGTTGAGGATTGCCCTCTCGAGCACCTAAAGCGCTGTATCCAATAGAGGTCTATTTTTGCCGATGTATCTCCTGGGGGCTTCCTTGTCTTTGATAGCAACAAAAGGGTCTGAATTTTTCAGACGTCCAGAAAGACGCCCTCGTCCGAAAACTTTTGCATCACCACCCTGAACAGTTCGGGATTCAGGAAGATAGCCATCTTGATGGCCAGGTTCGGAATACCATCCGGCCTGGCGTTTTGTTCGGAGTTCTTCATTCATCACAGTCGCCTCGTCGTTGGCCCTCGTTGTGCCATTGTCAAAGGTCTCGGCTACTGGAACGCTGGTCGTGGGACTAATCTATAGGCGTCACCCCACAGATTCGTATTGGCCTTCTGGCATAGGCCCTCGAAGCAGGCTCGCTTGGTGACCTTTATCTTGCGGTAACTAGTGCCCCTCTTCACTCGATTCTCTCGGCGTCTGACCGCGCTCTTTGCATCCTCCGTCTTGCATGGAGGCATGCTCTTTGGAGGTCGGCGATCGAATCCGTCCAACAATACACCGGCGATCTTCCATTTCTCGGCTTGACATCTTTCGGCATGGTCGCATTACACACTCGTTCCTGGGTTTCGCGTAGGTTTCGTTCCCTCACGAGCGCCTCTTTTAAAGGCTCTACGTCAAAGTAGGACGTCCTCCATCAGCGGGCAAATTGACTGGATGCTCCTCCTTCCACACGCTGCCTAGTCGCTATAGGTGTAGCCATCATCTACCTTCCTATTGTTGAGCAGCCCAGGACTGCTGAAAGTTATCGATTATCGATTCCGCTACGTTTCTACGGTAGGTACTCTTGTTCCCACGTTGGCTAGGTCCACATTGAGCCTAGCCAAGGCCTCCAGAAGAATCTGGCTCCTGGTGTTGGTGAGGTGTCTCCCCCACTCGAGCGCCCAAGCATTGAAGTCCCCCGCTATTACCAACAGATTTAGACCAGCTAGCTCAGTTCTCAAACGATTAAGCATGTTAGAAAACTGTTCAATAGACTATCTTGGTGATCCGTAGCAGCTGCAGAAGATCTTTCCATTCACTTTTACAACCACGAAGCCTTCGCTTGTGATAGACACAACCTCCTGAACCGGGTACTTATCCGTCATCCATAATGCCGCCATATTGGACCTGTCCGCAACCCAGTTACCGTAACCGGCTGGGATGCGGTATGGGTCCGTAATTTTGCGATATCCGATGCTGACTCGCGAACTGTCTGACACAGCAGTTGCTGCGCGGCCTCACAATGGTTCAGGTTTAGTTGGGTTACATGCATTACGATTGGGTCGTTGGAATACCCTTAGCGGCCGGGCACTTGTCCTCACCCTCTTAGAAACGCCAGGTGCCGTTTCGCCCGGGACTGCCCAGCCCACTTGGAGGTCCCTATCCCCATGGTAGGTGAGGTGGAGTCTCCCACTGAGATGGACTGTTTTATCTGAGTGTGCTGCGACTCTATTTCTCTCGCCTTCTCCGTGGCTGCTAGCTGTGCTAACTCTTTGGCATTTTGCTCGGCTCGGAGCTTGGCTTCCAGCTCTTACCTCTCCTTGAATGCAGCCTGAATGCAAGGAGAAGAAAGAGCTGTCATGCGTAGGTCCTTTGCAATGTTGTTGCGTGATGACGTAAAGTCAATAATAACATCCAACTGCTCGGACACCTGCATCACCTTAGGAAGGGTTTCCCGCATCCTATCCATGGCCCGGTTGAGTCCTGGACCATCCATGGCCACGCCTAGCTTGGTGGCACCAGCTTCCGATGCCGTTGCACTTCCACTAGTATCGAACACGCCAGATCACACCGTTTTACGAGGTGGGGACCTTACAAGGCCGCCTTTAGCGAGCGGATTCGCTTTCTCCTGGGTTTCTGAGGTATTACCCTCTATTTTGTTGGGTCCCCCTCCAGCCGCTTTTCAAACCCGCGTGTAATAGTCGCTATAGTGGTCCCATGGTGTCAATGCAATCTTGAAGGCAAGCAAGAGGCCATGCGAGGGTTAACACGGCCCTTCATGTGGAACCTGATCACCAACATTCTGGAAACATTCTGGAGACCTGCCAAGGTTTTAATGGAACGTAGACAACCTGTGCTGCTGTAACCTCTCCGTTTCCTGCTCGGTGTCACCCGGCAGTACTGAGGGAGACGGTACAGGAGCCAGCCCGAGTGCTACAGTACTACTGGATATCCTTTTCGCAGCCAGTTATTATAATTAGGGTTTTACTGGCATCCAACCCAATGCGCCCTATGACACTCTCTCCGTAGTTCGTTTAGCCGTTAGGGGAGGCGAACTACATTCACACCTCTTGTTTGATTGTGTGGCAAGTACAATCATACCCTATGCCCAGGGAGCCGAAGATTTTTCCTTAACGTAAAATTCCTAGACCAGTCCGGGGATTAAACCCAGCCACCTACAGCATGGTGTTGTTTTGTAGCTGCGCCTTTACCGACTGAGCTAAGGAAACGACCCTTAGTGATTTTAATTACCGAAACATGATTTTAGGAAATGTTTGGTGTTCATCGAACAGAAATCGTGCAAATTTAGGATCAGCCAGGATTTACGAATTAGGTAGGTGTCACGCGCATGCTATGAGCAAACTCTTAAAATAATTCAATAACACTCTTTCAAAATCCTCCTTAAGCTCAGTCGGCTACAAAGTAACACCCTGCTGGAGGTAGCTGGGTTCGATTCCCGGTCTGGCTTAGAAATTTTTCGTTAAGTTTCGTTAATTCAAAAATGATGTCGCTTTATAGCCGCGCCTTTACCGACCGAGCTAGAGGATTTTGAAAGAGTTTGTGGAAGTGCATTTAGAACACAAAGATGAGAGCAAGCTAGGAGGCCCGAAAAGTGTTAAATACATCATTTAAAAGTTATTGTCATTCAGACGAAATTTGGGGACAGTTGCGCTATACACAGATCGTTCTACTCCAAAAACTACCGTTATACCTGTTAAAGCATAGTGATTGTGGATTTCTATGACTCAACGATGTGTCATATAAATCTATATCATCAACATATATATCTATCTATATCATTTACATATAAAATGTTTTATTAACTGAATTCCTTACATTAACACTGATCACTATTTTTAAATTAAACTATTATGAGTCAAGATTGACTTCTTATCTTCTCGCGTACACGAACTGGAATGAATCGGTTTCTCCAAAGGTTCCTACTTATTACTTGCTACTCGCTTGAATACTGCTTACGCTGCAATGGGTGCGAAGTTCGATCGGCGACCACGTCCGGTTTCGTTGCTGAGGCCATTCTGTCGGTCAGCACTTTTAGAAACGAGTGCAATCGAAATTCCGTAGCTGTTGCTGAGGGCGTTCTGGTTCGTCAGCAATACTCGATGCAGGTGCCAACGTAACTAAATATGTACATCGTCGTGGTATGTCTACCAACTGGATCATACATGAAATAATTTGGCATAGTACCCGGCTGTTTAACTAATGGCTGTCCAGCCAGTTGCGCACTAGTGACAACCAGCTGAGCCATCATGCTATCTGATTGCTCGCCCATGTACCCCCTCCCTCTCCAAAGTAGCCGGCCGAGCGAATAAAGCAAATCCCTTATATATCTAACACTGTTGCATATGAGATATTCCCTTCTTAAATTTGAAGTCTGAGATAGGGAAGTATTGTGCATTTAGCTAATTTACTCTGAAAATCGGCATTATAAGACATCACTTTATATTTGCGTTAATTTGAATAGTTTAATGTTTGACACCAATAGTTTTAATTACTGAAACCGAAGCGTAGAAAGTGTTCCGATCGATTGGTACAGACGTTTTAGAAATCAATCGTGAAATGACTTAGTTATTAACGTTCAAAACCCGACCGCTTTTCGTGGCGCTCCAAGTTTTCGTACTCGCAACGTTTACCCCTGTACTCCTACGTCAGAAACGTAAGGTCCATAGCGTTTCGGAGGCCATCAGTTGGTAATAGTTTAGGGGCAGTAAGCAAACGTGGTGAACTCCCTTGGTCACATATAGACTTTCGGGAGTGTAAACAGAAATTATCACATCGCTAGAACCGTTCTATGCCATTTGGTGGTATAAGAGCCAGTGTTGATAAAAATCATGCTCGTTAGGTTCAAAAGCGGGGATTTTCAGGCAACATAACATTGACAGCCTATAAGTTCCATGCCAAAATCAAACGATAACTCGTGTCAACAAACGTAACCAGAAGAATGAACGTTCGATTTTCAAAATGCTTTGATATTTAATTATGTAGACAGGTTCATTTTCAATATGAATTTCGATTTGTCAGAAATGAGATTCAATAAACCACATTGAATATCAATTAGCCGTCGGGATCGGATAATATGCAAAGGGCAGCCCAGTCTAGGGTATTCTTGCTAGAATCTATTCTTATGAAACGATTATGACGGCCCCAGTTGTTTCATGTTCGTATCAGGATTCAAAATCACTCAATAATACAAAAAAATCATCGCAAGAGATGATATTCAAATTTCGTCTAATTCATGGTGACCGATTGATAATCAAAACAACAGTGACAGCAGATTTTTGACCCGCACTTAGAGCTGAATTCATTCATTACAGCAAACAAGATTCAGTGGGCATAGAAGTGACAGTGGTAACCATGAAAACCGGGAATGTGAACATTCTCATTACACTGGTATAAAATAATTTTCACTTCTCATGAATATTTTATGAAAATCCAAGGCACTGATAAGAGCACGATAAACCGCGCACTTTTTTGCCCTTCTCCACCCTTGCATATCCCGCACTGGGGTAGCTTTGTAAAAGATTGAGTGCTCGATCGGATTCTGCCTTTTAAAATGCTCTTTTCTCAATGTCAACTGCTTCTATTCAATTATTACTTTCTCTTCACATTTTTGTTTCTAGCAGAAACTGCTGTCCACTCCAGAAGAAGTTATCCATTTCAAAACATAACATGTTGTGTTACTTAGGTTGTTTTCATTAATTTTATTTTCGATTCCTTTGTTTTGAATGAGTACCTTCGTCTTTCGCTTACTCATAACTTTTGTATTTGATTTCAAAATTTGCAGCCGTGATCATTGTAAGGAATTAGCCAAGATGTAATTAACTCATTAATTATTACCAATACACATGTTTCTTTTCCCCACTGTTTATGATTTCCAAGCAAACTGGCTACCTTACCAAGGCTCCGCTGGAAATGTTCAACACACATGAATGTGTATTTTCCCTACTCCTGTGTCCATGCCACAAATAAGATTTCTTTTCAACCATCACGTACACTGCCAGAAAAATGATACCATCATCACAAGAAAACCGAATATAAATTCTACCAATATTGCGTAGGGTAAAAACTTCAATAGTTGAAAATCGTAAGAAACCTAGGTTCACTAATGCGGCTAACGTATCGCAACTATTCGAGCGTTTACCCTATCCTGTTACGCACCATAAAGCCGAGTCGTTTATAATGCTGAAAGTGTTATTGATCTCTGGCCGGATTCTGCCTTTCCTTCTGTGTTTTTAATTCAAGTCGAAGCGTGCCACGGGTTTCCTTTGCTTTAATCAAAACAAATGTTGCCGAGCACTTTTCCGAGGAAATCGATTCTGAAAACCAAAAGCAAACACAGCATCATTTGTCAAGGTCTTTTACATGTCACATCACCGGGACCGCAAGGCATCCAAGTGATTTCTAACTTTTGATGGGTTTTGTTGCTTTCACACGTGTACGAATGCCAACAGCTTACACGGTACTTTTTTCCGGCCCAAGGGTAATCAAGCTCAAGTTTCGTTTTAGTTTCGATTCCGTTTCCCGATCAGGAGAAAATAACATATGAATACCTAATTTTGATTTTGATAACAGACCTTGGTATTGAAGAGTATAGCATAAGAGGTAAAATACCTAAGAATTGCAAGCAAAACATCTCTCAAACAACAAAACTTGTTTTTTGAGATCCCTGGCAATAGATGAGAGGTACTATTTTACTATTGTCTTACCTCAATTTGGTATTCGCATTACATTGTTGGAACAATTTTATGCTATTATCCTCAGGTACTGTACCTCTTATGCAGCGCTCTTCAATACCAAGGCCTGCTATCAAGTTATTCGTTCCTGCTCGGGTTGGTATGTTTCTCTATCGTCCATCACCAGTATCATAGCCGTGCAAGGTCGATGTCATCAGTCAACAGGCTGGTTATAATATGACTTCAGCCTACCACCGCCGCCGATACGTATTCCTTTGTTTTGCGGGGTGAGGGTGTCACTAGACAGTCGCATCGACCGTCGAGAGATTTGCAAAGTTTTATTGTGAAAGTTTATGAATGGGAAAGAAGTTTGATACAGACGATAGTAGAAATGTAAATATATCACTACGGTGACTGTTGTTTTGGTTGTACGTGGAAGAACATAAGAAACAAAAAAGTGATGAAAAAAATCTTAAATAGCAAAAAATAAGAGGTAATATGACATCAGAAATGATGCTTTCACGAAGTCGACAAACTGCATTGCATCTTTTTTTTTTTTTTTTACTTGTAAAATTTGTTTTATTCTTTCGATGTTAAAAACTAATTACAAAATAATTAATCAAACTTCGTTTACCAATTCAAATTCTAGTGCTGCTACGTCAATTACATTATTACTCTGCATAATAAAGTTTACGTATCTTATGAATAGTTTCAAGATTTTAGTCTTCTTTACTTTCGCAATATTTTTCAGTTGAGGTCTCACTAGCTCCTCTATCGAGAGTCTTCGCCATCCATTGAGTAGAACGTTTAGCATGCGTTGCAGTAGTCGCCATGCTTGATCGACTCGAACACATTCGCCGAGTTTATGCTGCAATGTCTCGCAGCCTATGTTGCAGAACAAACAGTTTTCACCGTCGACCCTGTTCATCCGGAACATCAGTTTTCTTGTCTCTAGCTTTTCGTTGACCAACAAAAACAATGAGGATCGGTCGCTCGAGTTCAGTTGTCGCATTGTTATGTTGCCCCAGATGTTCTTCCAGTCGGCCGTTGGATACTCGCGTGTAATTTTCGGTCTTTCCGTTTGGTCAATGAGATGCTTGTGAATAATATCAGCGGAAGGATTTTGTTGGATGAGTGGAGGAAGAGTAGGGAGATTTGACAGGATGAATTTTAGACAAGGACAATCTGCGGGTGGGGTAGGATTTGCTTGGGTGAGAAAGGATAAATAGAAGGGAAGGGAACTGATATCTGTTATGTGTCGATTAAGCAGCAGCGCATTGCATTTGAAGAGTGGCAAATGTAGATTCAAGCCACCTTCTGCTCGGCTACGCGCCAACTGCTGCATTGGGACTCGTGCCACGATGCCTCGCCAGAGAAACTTTCCCATCGTCGCAGTCAGCTTTGCCGTATGAGCAGCTGTTGGTTTTAGGATAGATGCGAGATACCAGATTTTCGACGTGATGAATGTATTGAGCAAGATCACTTTCTGGTGCAAGTTGAGAGTGCGTTGCGAGTGGAGATATACCTGTCTAGAGAATGAGACCACAAGCGTATCCCAGTTAATTTTGTTCATCAGCCGTATGGAGTTAGCGAAGGTCACTCCCAAAATCCGAACGGTATTTACGTTCGGCAACCACGGAGCGGTGAGTGGCATTACATCAGTGTAACCCACTGATATCGAAACAGATTTCTCCAGACTCAACCTTGCACCAGAGACATGTTCGAAGAGCTGGAAAGCTTCTCGTACCAGATTCATTCTCTCCATGCACGTGCTGATCACCGAAATATCATCGGCGTACGCAACGACAAGGTCCGATCCACATATGTCCGCGAGCCGCTTGAGTAATGGGTGTAGGTAGATCACGAAGAGGTGCATGGAGAGAGGGTCTCCTGGCGTACCGATCTGTCGATGGGGAAGGCTACCGAGAGGCGTCCATTTATGAGCAGACGAGAGGATGACAGGTCTCCGATTTTACTCAGTAAACTAATAAGGTTCGGATTAAACCCGAGTGAGCACATGGTACGGAACAGAAACGATCGATCAACGACGTCGAAAGCATGCCGGAGATCGAATGATGCCAGCAAACCACGTTGTTTATTTTTGACCAGCCGAGCGATGCGATCCTTCAAAGCGAGAGTGGCCTGGAAGATATTGCGGCCGGAGTTGGAGCATTTCTGACTCTGGGTGAGAATATGGTGGGTACTCATTACACTCTCCAGACGCTGCTTGAGAATACGGGATAGGATTTTATAATCGAAGTTCAGTAGCGATATAGGCCTGTAGGAATGCGTCGTCTGTTCGTTCCCCTTCTTCTTGACGAGAACGATCACACCATCAACAAATTCGGTCGGAAAGTTGCCTGCCAGTGCCTCGTTAATGACGAGGTGAGCTCTCTCCAGATAATATCGAACGTTTTCAGGTAGAATTCTCGTGGCAGAGAGTCACCGCCGGGCGATTTGTTCGGGCAACTAGTCTTGATGGCTGTGATAATATCGGTAGGAGCTATTTCATTCATGCAAGACTCACTTACCGGATCGTTCTCTGGGATCACTCTCTCACATTCGAATGTGTCTGTCTCATCTCTTTCCGTTGAGCCCACAGCGTAGAGTGTTCGGTAGAAGCCAAGCATGTGTCGTTCTATCGCATCAGGATCGTCGATGAGTTGGTTGTCGTCGTCTTGAAGTTGTGTGATGGTAGTTTTTTTTCTGCGCCTTTCGCCCAGCTGGAACGTTGAGATAGATTCGCCAGATATGAATGACTCATTTATACGCACGAATGCTTGCGTGAAATTTCGTTGGAGAGTCAACATTTTGGCCTTCACCCGGTTGATTGTGGACAACATCGCAGGGTTTTGGTAGTAGCCATCGTACGCTTGCCTTAGTTCCATGTAAAGGCACTGATGTTGGTGGTGGAATTCATCGAAAGCAGTCTTCGATTTCCAACGGAAGAAACTTTTGATTTTAGGCTTAGCGTACGACAGCCACCACTGCATCCATGATGGATAGTTCCGTCGCTGGCGGGTCCAGTACTGCCATTGAACCTGGAACTCTTGCAGGTTGTTCGGTGTCAGCAAGTGGGGACGAAGAGACCAAAAGCCACGACCTGGCTCACGACCAGATTGGGGAGGCAGATTCGCGATGTGATGGCTTTATGGTCGGAGAAACAGCATACGTGTGTATCGGCAGTTCGGAGCATATTGCGTAAGCCCTGCGTGACGTAAATCCGATCCAGGCGAGACGAAGAGTTTTGTGTGATGTATGTGTACCCAGGGTATTTGGGCAGAGCTGTTCCCAAACATCGAGGAGCTGTAGTTGCTGTACGGTGGCAAGGAGGGCGGGGCTGTGGTTGTGTCCCGTCGCATCGCGCTGCCGTATAACACAGTTGAAATCACCAGCTAACAGTGTGTGCTCTGTGTTGTGACGGAGGTAGTAGGCAAGAGTGTTGGTGAAGAAGCGTTCTCTCTCCGCCCGTAGAGCCGTACCAGATGGAGCGTATACATTGCAAATTGTAGTGTTTTTCACTCGTAGTGCTATCAAGCGTCCGTCTAGGCTTCTCTCGACGTTCGAGTATTGCAGGTGTTCTCTCAGCGCTATTGCCGTACCCCTTCGTGCGTGGTCCACATTACATTCGATGCTGTAGCCAGGCAAGTCGAGTTTGTCGTTTTCTACTTCCTGCAAGAAAGCGATGTCAATGTTCGTTGTCCGAAGAAAAGTCCGGAGTGCGTTGAGCTTGGTCGGGTTGGTGATGTTGTTGATATTTATAGAGGCGATGTTATAACTGGTGAGAGCCATTATATTTCGCTATCCATCTCCTCATACGCTTCGTCACCAAGGTTTGATCGCTGTTTCTTAGGTGGATTACACCCCTTCTTCTTTCTGCCGCTTCCCGAAGCTGACGAGCAATCGGTATCGTTTCCATCGCTGTTTCGAGTGTCCTTGCGTGTAATCATTCGGCTAATTGAGCTAACCAGAACCGGCGGTGCCATGAGAGAGGCAGCTTGTTCGGGTTGGCTTGTTTTCACCTGCTTCGGTTCGCCAGGGTTTTGGACGGACAGCTTTGGAGCTGTGAGTGGAGGAAAGGCTGTGGTGGATCGTTGGGTCAGTGGCTTCTCTCCTGCAGTGGGTTTCGGCGCCGGCGGTTTGACGAACGGCGTTCTCTGCTTCGGTGCAGAGGGCTTCGGAGCCGTAGTTTTTGACCCCATTTGACTTGCCACATTAGCGTACGTTTTCTGCACGAGCAGTTTTTTGTTGTCTACACAAGAGATGCCATTGTGTACAAATTCGCCACAGTGGCGGCATGTCTGTAGCTGACCGAGATACGACACGTTCGTTGTCTGACCGTCGATGGTTATGTAGCTATCGATGTTTCGCTTTACCATCATGCGTGCGATACGAGCACCAGTCGGGCGCCCCGCAAAGCGATATTTGCTGTCCCATAGTTGGTCGGTGACGGAGAGAACTTCACCGTAGGCGCTGAGAAATTCGGCGATTTGCTCGTTCGAAATATCTTCGGACAGGTCCGTCAGCTTGACCTCTACCGCCCCGTCCTCCAAGGTGATACGAAGCTTGTAGGTTTTGTCGTCAACTTTGGTCTCGTGCTTGTTGTCGTGCTCTGCAACGATACGCTGTGCCAGCTCTAGGTCGACGACCTTTACAAAGGCACATCCTAACACTTTGCTAGGCTGGAGGCGCAGGACTTGTTCGTAAGACAAGCCCAACACGGTGGCGACAAAGTCATGAAGCTCATCATACGATGGTTTCTTAGGCACGTTCGCATAGTCAATGCGAAACGTGTTTTCGCGTCGAACACTCATCACGTTATTCACAACGAATTGAACACGCGGAAAGGATCGATAACTCTTGAACACTTGCGATTCCGAAAATCCGAAAATAGCTTGCGTGTGGCTTCTACGGAAGTTGAGCGCTAACTATCTCATAATCAAGAAAAAAAAATCGTTTTTTTTCTCCAAACAGTGAATGTACGGAAATTAGGCAGAATTGAGCAGATCAATGTTTTTATTAAGTGAGGCATTCCAAGCATTTTTATAAATGGATCCTGATCGACTATTTACAATGCAGCTGAAACTTGATAGGCTTCTTCCATTCTTTAAAAGTTGCCACTTTACCATAGTACCTCTTCATTTTGGATCACGACTACGTTTCCAAAAGAAAAAGGTACCTATTAATGGTTAAAGAAATTCAAAGCGATTTATTTGATTGGTATGATATAATTGGCAAAGTTGTAGATAATAATATGACTACCAATTTTTTGTTGGAGCAATTGAATTGGTGCATTTAACCCTAAACATTTATAGCTGTACTTAATATTAAGGTTGTACTGATGCATAAAGGAGTTCGAATGGTCAAAACAAACATTAGATCATACAAGTTGATTATATTTGTATATATTCTGACAACAATAACAATTTGATATTTGAAATAAGCGATAGTTACACAAAAAATAATCAGATAAGTTTTGATGACAAATATTTTGTGTTATAACATTAATGATTAAGTGACTGGTTCTATTTTTCAACAGAATTTTAAATAGCGGAGCATATCAAATCAAATGAAATCATTCTATAAATGAAATAAAATGTTTACAAGTGCTGTGGAAGCTTCCGGATTGTATTTTACAGAACTTGGAATCGATTTGATATACAAAAGCTTCATAATTGAGTTCTGATATATGATATATTTTTTGATTTTCATTTCTCCAGGATCAATTAACCGCCAGTTTTAACAAACATTATTGAATTTAACATAACAGAATTATTTTTCATAATGGTCAAATAATTATCTTCAACTTTGCCAAATACATCATACCAATCAAACCAACCATTTTGTTCTCACATTTGTTTGACTTTCAATACCTTTCTTACAAAGGCCGATAAGAAATGTAAAGACTGTCCATTAAAAAAAATGGACACTTTATTCTTCACTTTATTCGAGTTTTGTCAGAAGCAGAAAATTTCTCATCAACATGAAAGACTCTAGGAGTAGACAAAAATTTATTGCTAGAACGAAGAGAATTGAAGAGAAAGTATTGACAGGTCCGTTTAGTGTAACGGAAGGCTTTGAAATTGAAAGATACAACTTGAAAACGAGGTAATTTTCCATTGCACTGCAATAATCTGAAAAATGATTTGGTCCGGATTCTATTGTTGCTTGTGATCATCCCGTTCCTGTATAAGGTGCCAGAAACGTTTGAGCGGAGTAAGACACACTTACGCAAAACCTGCGAAAATAGGGAAGAAAATTTCTTTCCAAAAGCAAGTTCATGTTCACAACACTAGAATCGCGCTCTCGATTGACCGAATATACCCAATAGATGTGGTCATAGAGCCCGCCCTGGTTCCGCAAAATTTTAACAATAAGAAAGAGGTATTCTCATGCTCCCTATCCAAATCATTTCACTTGAGTGCCCTGATGGACCCTTCTGTTCCCCGTTCTATGTTATTTAATACCCAAATAATGATATTATCATGATGAACAAAATTGAGACATATTCAAGTTTCGAACTTGAATTATGTACATAAAACAACAAATTTCACAATACACAAATTAAACAACTTTACCATGAAAAAAACTGCTCTAGTAAGCCAATACGAGAACATAATATTATTATATACAGGGTGTTCCGAACAAAATTTGGTCAAACAACAATGTGTGTGAGTCGATCAAAGTTTTTATTAATAAGTCAAATTCCTTTTCTTCTTCAAGTTCAGTTAATTCCTTGGTCAACACTTGAACGTTGGTGGCAGCATACCACTTCATGGCCTTTTTTTGTAATGGCAAGATGCCAAATCCAGCCAAAATAGAACGGAACAATTGTGTCGCTTCAGGAAAGGCAGTTGCCGTTTTTGTAGGCACTCGTTCAAATGAATTTCCTGGTTGACGGTTCCGGTCGCAATGTAAACGTTACTCTTCTAGCCACAGGTACAGATGGCCCGCCACACAAGATATTTCTTCGCGAACTTTGACAATTTGATGTGCTTGAAAATATCTGACACCTTTCCCGGTCCGGTTGCCGCACCTATATAATTCCTGTCCAGGGAGCTGTTTAAAGTCTGCCTTGACGTTAGTTCCATGGTCCTGTACCACGCAATCAAACATCGTCAACATCGTCGTGTTAAACGTTCGCGATCGTGCTTTGGCCGACGTGTTTTGTTTATCGTTGAGATTTGGAGTTACCACTTTTTTGTAAGTCGTCAGTCCAGCTCGTTTCATGGCTCTATCCACGGTTGAAGCCGCCACTCCCAGCTTTTTTGTGACATCTCGGACGGACAGGGTGGGGCTCTGCTCGAAACAGCGGGCATCTCTTTTTTTCGTCACTGTGGCCCCTGGCTTTTGATTTCCCCCCGCTCCAGCTTTCCTGGCTGTCGAAAAACGTTCACCGAACATTTTTAATGCGTTGGTAACAGTTCATTTAGGCATTGTGCACAAATTACGTAACGTAAAAAAATGAATTTTGGACCCTTACCCCCCCTCCCTCCCCTATGTAACAATAAGTAACACGCGACCAGACTCCCCCCCTTTAATTACGTAACGCTCACAGACATACCTCCCCCACCCTATTTCTCAATTGTTATAAAATCATAAATAAAAACTGTTATTGTTGTTGTTTTCATGTTTAATTCTCATTTCGGTAACTTGAAATTAGTGGAGATTGCAAACATCAGTTAATTAATTTCATTTAAGTAGCTTAAAGCTTTTATAAAGATTACGAAAAACACTGCAGTCATTGTAATGCATTTATTCAGGTTACTGGATGTTCTTAAAACAGTTACAAATATTAGTTCAACAAGTTTTCTCAAATAAATGTCTCTTAACTATGTAAAGTATCACGCAAAAAAAACGTTCAAAGTTTTATTCGTATCACTTAAATTTAGTTAAAACATTGCAACAGTATTTTTTGCCATTCATAATATTAACTTATTGCAATTATTATTATCTAACTATTATTAATTATATTTTTTTATGAACTAAGTCAGAGTCTTCTCTTTGATCCGTGCAGTTCATGAATAAGGGCGCGCTGCGTTCGATTAATTCATGACGATAAAAACCTAGAACAAAAGGCGCAGTAACAAGTGCATTTGATGTAAGCTACACGCAGCGGAATATTGGGTGATTGAATGCAATGATTAGAATCAACATTTCTTGTGTATTAAATCAAACAAAAGATTGTTTCAGTTTAATGCAATGATATATCATCACGGTTGTTTCAAACAAAATTTCTTATCGGACCCAATTTTGCTACTCAATTATTATTTCTATCAGAAATCATCATTGATTCAACCAAATAATTTTGAAGTATCCACAATCAAAATCTTATTTTTTGATTCAATAATACGTGCTTTTTTTTTGTTTTCAGCCTCCTTTGCAGCGCTTTTAGAAACAACAAAATTTATTGTTGACTCAAACATAAAATTGTTATGGTTTGAATAAATGAAAATTATGGGTAAACCGTTAGTCAACAATAAAATTTGTAGAATCTATACAGAACAATACATTTCTTGGCGTGTAGATGTACCATTTATGGAAAATTGCGCCAATTGGTGATGCAAATCGTTCTGATTTACCTTTCGTTTAGTAGATCACATTTAAATAGTACGTCTTCATTTATGGAAGCATTAGAATTTGGTCTGAAATCAGAAGGTAAGCTGAAACCATTTTCCTTAAAATTTCAGATTTCTTGCACCACTTGGCTATAAATGTGTTTCTATTATAAATTACCATAAGAAACACGTGTGATATGCCATCAAATGAACCAAAATTAAAAACTATGGCTAAACATATTTCTTAGCTTGTATAAATTAACCCTTTGCTACTTGCTACTTTGCTTGGCACTCAGGAAATTTTATTGATTTTCAATTGGTTATTCACTTTAGATTTAGTTTTCAAATTGGTTATTTTGTTACGTAACGATGTTAAACCCCCCTCCCCCATATGTCACAATAAGTAACTGTTGCTCAACCCCCCAAGGGGGGGGCCTTCATGCGTTACGTAATTTGTGCACAAAGCCTTATGCCGGCCAGTTCAGCGCAAGGGTCAAGAAAGAAAAAGTCGATTTTTTAGAAAAATGCCAAAGTCTTCCTAACTGCCATAAACTGCGTCCTGTCGCAAGATACTGGTCAATAAATAAGTGGCATCTAAAGAAAGGTGGAAGAGAAATCAAGAGGAAGTATCAAGGGAAAAGTTCAGGCATTCTTCAAAAATAAGAAGTATATATTCAAACTCAAGTGAATTTGGTCAAATATATGTTGATTTGCATTTATATAAAAGAATCTTATGAAATCATACACAGGCTTAAAAATTTATGTTGACAACTTCGAAGAAGGGTGCGACCGACCTCTGGTCCACAAAAGTTCCTACCTCACGCATTCACGAGTCATATGATTGCCAAAGACTGCCAGTTCAAAACTATTTATCTCAAGAACCTGGAGCAACATGACAAGCATCAAAGGCACTATTTGTTTTCTAGTACTTTGGCATGACATTGCCTTTAAATTGTAGTTCTATACTTCAACTTCTATATTCATAAAAGACAGCAGTATAGGATTATATTCAAATATTGTGTTTAGTGATATTATGGATAGATTAGCCATTTATTTCATCAATAATCAAATCGGTTTCTTCGATCTCTCCAATTGCTTTCTTTGAAATGAAACTAACAGTAAGAAGAAAATTTTAAACAACATGTCTTAAAGGGTGTTCCGATAAAAAATTGGTCGACTTAAACTTGACGCGCTTCCTTTCATCGTGCATTAAAAAAAATTGCACACCTCTCATTTTGAAGATGTGTGCGTGCAGCATCATGCCTCTATTTTGATTTTGATATTAGCACTTCAGTTATCAAAATGTCGTCGAAGGAAGAGAAACAACGCATCAAAATTTTGCACGTTGATAGCTTCTAACTATTCCGGGGTGAAAAGGCAAGGAGTACTTTACCGCATAACCTATTAAGGGTCGTATATGCTGTCAGTTTCCTGGAGGAAATTTCAATAGGCCAACTTTCAACCCACTGTTTGGTGAAAAGGCGGAAATTTACAAAATGGCGAAAACTATTTTTTCATCTATCATTATAGGGACAATCAATGGAGTTCGAGAAAGCCAGATATGATTTTTATTTCTCAATTTAACACATTTTATTTTCACCGTGATATCACCGTTGCGACCGTTCGATGTCCTCCTGGTTTCTCGTTGACTCCTTCCTGCTCCCGAAGACTGATGTTCTTCCTTGATGTCTTCCTTCTTCTTTCGTCGGGTTCTCACACTTGACAAGGGAACCACTAACGTGACGATAAGCCCATAAGAACGGGGCAAGAGTGCCGTGTCCGGTGAGTGCTACCGTTCGCGTGTACACTATATTCTTGATTGTGGTCCTCAAGCGAGGTACGCCATTTTTATTGAGATGGACAGTTACAGTCTTTCCTAAACACCACAAATTGTACAAATGGAAAATTGTCTACTCGACCACTAAAGGGCGATACGGTCAAAATTTGGTCAACGTGGTCAAAATTTGGTCAAACTTGACGTATTTCTTTCAATTTTGCATTTAAAAAACCTGAAAACCCCTCATTTTGAAGGTGTGTGTGTGTAGAATGTTGCCTATTTTGATTTTGGAATTCACTCTTCAGTTGTCAAAATGCCGTCCAAGCAAGAAGAGCAGCGTATCAAAATTTTGCTCGCGCATCGCGAAAATCCGAGCTACTCGCACGCAAAGTTGGCAAAATCGCTAAAAGTTGCTAAATCAACCGTTACAAATGTAATTAAAGTGTTTGGGGAACGTTTGTCGACAGCCAGGAAGTCTGGATCGGGGGGAAATCGAAAACCGGAAGCCGCTGAGACGACAAAGAGAGTTGCCGGTAGTTTCAAGCGAAACCCTAACCTATCTCTCCGAGATGCCGCAAATAAACTGGGTGTATCGTCTACAACCGTCCATCGAGCCAAAAAACGAGCCGGACTATCGACTTACAAGAAGGTAGTGACTCCAAATCGCGATGATAAACAAAATACGACGGCCAAAGCGTGATCCCGGAGGCTGTACACGACGATGCTGACGAAGTTTGACTGCGTGGTAATGGACGACGAAACCTACGTCAAAGCCGACTTCAAGCAGCTTCCGGGACAGGAGTTTTATACGGCAAAAGGAAGGGGAAAGGCAGCAGATATTTTCAAGCACACGAAACTGTCAAAGTTCGCAAAGAAATATCTGGTTTGGCAAGCCATCTGTACCTGTGGCTTTAAAAGCAGCATTTTCATAGCTTCCGGGACTATCAACCAAGAAATTTACGTGAAAGAGTGTTTGAATGAACGTTTGCTGCCTTTCCTGAAGAAACACGGTTGTTCCGTACTGTTTTGGCCGGATTTGGCATCTTGCCATTACGGTAAAAAGGCCATGGAGTGGTACGCCGCCAACAACGTGCAGGTAGTTCCCAAGGACAAGAACCCTCCCAACACGCCAGAGCTCCGCCCAATTGAGAAATACTGGGCTATTGTCAAGCGGAACCTAAAGAAGACCAACAAAACTGCTAAGGACGAGCAGCAGTTCAAGGCAAACTGGCTTTCTGCGGCGAAGAAGGTGGACAAGGTGGCTGTACAAAATCTGATGGCAGGGGTCAAGCGTAAGGCCCGGCAATTCGGATTTGGAAAAGCGGAAGCCTAACTGAATATTTTTCCTGAATTTTATACTAATTGAACTTGAAAAAGAAATTTAATTTGATTTTTTAAATAAACGATTTCACCGATTTACACGCGTTTTCCCTTGACCAATTTTTGACCGTATCACCCTTTAGTTCTGTTCCACTGCTGTTTAATTTTAGTGTTCCCCACTAGATCGCTTGATTTTTTTGTGCACGTCGCGGTCAAGGTGGAATAACACTGTTAAGACTAACGTCGAAATTTGCGGTGCACTTTCCTAACCGTTAGTGGTGATTTCCACACTTGACCCGTGCTCTTTACGTCACTTACGTGTTAATAGTTTTTATGGTGTTTTCACTGACTATTCACTGTAGTTTTACATTTTTAGTTTTAGTTTCAATCTTAACTACTAGTAACTACTGCAATTAGTTTTGGTCGTACTAAACCGCGCAACCGTCACTTTACGTCACTTCACCGGACAAATAAATTACAAAAAAGACCTGACTCTATTCAGCCGTCCCTATTTCTACTGGTCGATGTGTCAGCGTAATTGAAGCGACCCCATCTTGGTTTTTAAACAATGACGAAGATGATGATGTTTCACGATGATAAACGATCGATGACAGGAGTAATAAAGGAACACAAACACAGAAGGAAGGAATCTCTAAAGGAATTATGGTTGGTACTTTCAACTAAATTACAAGTTAACTCCGACAAAGTGGCTGCATGATTAACCTATACAAAATTCAAATTTACCTATCATTGTTTTCGCAAATTATATTGACTGCTTGATTGCATAATTGAAAGAATATGGAAAAAATAAACTAGGGGAGGATTGTATAAATAAATAAATAAATTTGACGAATAAATTAATAAATAAATTTATAAATATATCAATATGTAAATAAATAAATAAATAAATAAGTAAATAAATAAATAAATAAATAAATTATAAGTAAATAAATATTTAAATAAATAAATAGGTAGGGTAGGGATCGGCTTAAGCACCCCAAGACCCTATTCCAAGCACGGGGTAAACGTTAACCTACAACGCTCATTTTTTGCAGTATGGTGCTCCATGTAGTGAAGCACCATACTGCAAAAAATGAGCGTTGTAGGTTAACGTTAACCCCGTGATAGGAATTGGGTCTAGGGTGCTTAAGTCGATTCCTACCCTATATGAATAAATAAATAAATAAATAATCTCATCTATACAGCTGGAGTAACAACAAATCACAAAATAAATATTTTGACAGACGAAATACCAACCAGGGGGTCTAAAATTAACTGCTAACTTCGAAAGGTCAAAAGGACCTCCGACTAAGCCTCAAGCAACTGGTCAAGCCACGGTTACAATCTGAGGTACTGAGGCACTAAACAAAGCGGAGACAGATACTTTTTGATCATTCCGAGCAACAACGATGGCACATAACAAAAATAATTACAATTTTTTGTGTCTAAACCTCCACTGGCCTTTTCATCAATCAGTTTATTGTGGCCTAAAAGTCATTGGTCACAACGTGCATGGCGAAAATCCAAACTACTCTCACGCCAAGTTGGAGAAATTGTTAACGTACTGCAAGGACTCAGTAGGAATCCTTTTTAAGATCCAAAGCTAAAAGTCAGTTCCATTGTGGTAATATCATAGAAGAAACAGATCGATATTCTAGGCATAAACTTCTTTAAACGCCTTTAATTGCAGCAAGACAACAATCTGTAGACATGTAATTACAAATAGAAAAGTTATTATCATTTTATGGTATAAAATCCCTTCACTATATTTTATATGATATTTTATATGAAATTTTCAGCTTCACATCTATGCTTCTTGGAAAGTTTTAGCTTACCTAATCCACGCTATGTGCTATGTTTGTTGTAGTTGATTGTCACTAAGTTCACGTTTTTGATCACTTTTTTCATTTTTAAAATTTACAATGATTACCCTTATATTAAATGCATTTAATACCATACACAGAAAAAAATAATTAATTTTAACAAGCGTGTAATATTTCCTCTCGTTTAATGTTAACCTAAAGGAGGGGTAAACAGCGAAGTTGTATGCAATCATCCATACAACATACAAAAATGTTTGTAATCTGCCATACAAAAGACTAGATGCAGGCGTTATCTGACCTCAATTTACATGAAATATCTTATTAATTTCTGCCAAATCTAGCATTCCATATATGTGCATTAGAAAACGCATAAAATTCAATGTTTCTTTTTATCTGTGTAGTTAAGCTTATTTTTATTTCATAGGTAAAGTATATTATTTATTTATTCACTATTTTTGTAGGTCCAACCGTCATTTAAGTTCTGATATTTTGCAATTCTTATATGTTCCCTATTATATTTCAATCTATGCTATATATATATATTCAGTAGTTTCCTCATCATACGAAGCTTCAACCGGCACTGCGTTCGTTATTTATTTTCAACTGTCTCTGAATCTTCAAATGTTCTTCTCTTTTTTCTTATTTTCAGTTTTCATACAATGTATATTGCCGTTGGTTTTGCTTTTATTAATATTTTTTCAGCTTGCTCCTGGTGGTTTTTTTTCGATCGGTATCATGGCGATGTTTTGGGGATTTTTTCACTGTTTGCTACTTGCCAATCGGAATACAGTAAACAATTGGTCTTTGACAAAATTTCAGTTTTGGGCGGAGGAACTGCTTTTTAATTTTCGGTGGTTAATGGTTAAACGGTAACGGTGGTTAATGGTTAAAAACTTCAACTCATTATAAATTGTCATTATTATTTGCATTAGGGAAAAAATATAAATAATGATAATAATAAAATTTAATCCAAAGGTGATTCCAGGTAATATTTATATTTTATTGCATTGTATCATAAGGTATTTTTTATGAATTTACATCATTGAAAATTGCTTACTTTAATTGCTTAAATTAATAAATTCTCTTCATTCTGCTGATAACATATGTCACAAAAAAAAACATATTTCATGACTGTTTCATTTGTAATTATATGGAAGACGGTGAATTCCTACAGTACCTCCACAAATTTTAATTAAACATTCTTGTAGAGAAAAGGCTTGTAAGATGGAACAGCGTCACTTTTTGACATTCACAGCGACAACACGATCGCGCTGACAAGTGTTAACCTCATTTTTTTTACTATTCTTCAATTTTCATTTGCTTTTGGAGTGAATACACTCATTCGCTTTAGCTCTTCCAGGTTTCAATGTTCGAAAATGTTGGCATAATTAAAATAGAAATTATTTCTTGTGCTTAGTAAGTGGAAATTTTCCATCGATATCAAAAGGTTAACATTTGTGTTGGCTAGCATTTCTGGTGTATTTTTATGTTCCAAAGGCATTTCCAAACAAAGCGTAAAATGAAACAATTTTTTGATGTTTTGTGTTTATGGCGTGTTGTTTGTAAGATGGAACACTGTTAGGCTTGAGAGATGGAACACATTTTTTTCATTTTAAAACATAGTAATGATATTTTTCATGTTTGGAAATGCCATGGAATTAACAATAAATTGAAATATAACAATTCCTTTCTTCTGAAATTGCAATTTTCGATGGATTTCGAAAATAGGTCATAATTTTTTTTTCAAGTTACGATTTAACCCTAAACCATTGACAAACAGGTGTCCACTTACTTTGATGAACAGTTCTTACTACTTTCACTTTTTTTAAACACTAGTTTTTAAAAAAACTTTCTTGAGCGTATTAGTAGAACGATTGTGATTGGGAAACTAGGAGAATTTAAAATATATCACTTCATTTGATCACTTTTAAAAATAAAAAATTAAACCTTGAAACACTTTTTTAAACTTTCGCTAGTAATCGCGAGCAAATTCCATTTAATTCCACTATGAGGCTCATAGTGGAATTAAATGGAATTTGCTCGCGATTACTAGCGAAAATTTAAAAAAGTGTTTCAAGCTTTAATTTTTTATTTTTAAAAAGTGATCAAATGAAGTGTTATATTTTAAATTCTCCTAGTTTCCCACTCAGTTCTTACTACTTGGATTTGCTGGTGGAATTTTACCCGTTTGGTCATTTGACCCTCGATGTCATTCGATCTGAGCAAGCTGGAAGTGGCGCCTTCAACCTTGGATTGAGCTTAAAAACGAACTGAACTGTTAACTGACGAGAAAGTGGTGACTCCAAATCGCGACAATAAACAGAACACGTCGGCCAAAGCACGATTGCAAAAGTTGAACTCGACGATGCTGACGAAGTTTGATTGCGTGGTACAGGACGATGAAACTTGCGTCAAGGCAGACTTTAAACAGCTTCCTGGACAGGGATTTTATACAGCAACCAGACGGGGAAAGGTGGCAGATATTTCAAAGCACATAAAACTGTCAAAGTAAGCGAGGAAATATCTGGTGTGGCAGGCCATCTGAACCTGTGGCTTGAAGAGCAACGTTTACATTGCGACCGGAACCGTCAACCTGGAAACTTATCTGAGCGAGTGCCTACAAAAACGTCTACTGCTTTTCCTGAAGCGACACAATTGTTCCGTTTTATTTAGGCTGGATTTGGCATGTTGCCATTACGGAAAAAAGGCCATGGAGTGGTATGTTGCCAATAAAGTTCAAGTGGTGGCAAATGACAAGAACCCTGCCAACACGTCAGAGCTCCGTCCTATCGAACAATACTGGGCCATCATCAAGCGGAACCTTAAGAAGACCCAAAAAGCTGTTGTGAGCGAGAAACAGTTCAAGGCAAACCAGCGTTCTGCGGCGAACAGTGTGAACAAGGAGACTGTACAAAATGTTATGGCAGGTGTTAAACGAAAGACCCGGCAATTCGCCGGTAAAACGGAAGCTTAGCTGTATTGTGTATTCTGTATTAACTGAATTTGAAAAAGAAAAAGAATTTGACTTATTAATAAAAACTTTGATCGACTCACACACATTCCTGTTTGACCAAATTTTGATCGGAACACTCTTTAATCCTCGCACTGAGTCACAATTTTAATATCAGAGCATGTAAAATTGTATATCCTTCCACACGAAGCAGCAACGTGCATGAAATAGTTGTAATAAAGACGAGCTTTTGTTTCCAAAATTATCTGTTATGTATGAAATGTTAATTTGTAACTTTTGTGACGCTCCATTTATGTGCATGATATTGAACAGAAATTTACACTACTTCTGCGAGCTGTGTGATGGGTTCTTATCATATTTCATTACATACTAAATTTTTGACCAATCTTTGGCGTGTACAGTCATTCAGACTAATTCTTATCAAACCTTTTTTCCAAGCTTAAAATGCAAATCCTTGCTAAGCCTTCCCCACAACTGTGCGTTAGAAAAAGTCTACAATAAACTTCCCGTCCACCTCAGCAGAAACGTAAATTTACAACCATTGATAAGCGTAAACTTTTCCGCCGGTAGCCCGCTTTTCTCATCTTCCATCCATGACTTCCCCGAAGGGAATGCAGCTGGCAATACACTTCCCTATCTTACCAGCCTACCACTACTTTCCCACTCAACACCGATCCAAAGGACACGATATGCTTGAGGGATAACAACATTCACAGTAGGTGCTACTCTTCACCTTTTGCCGTGCCGCTGCCGGATGCCGGTACATGTGAGATCAACAAGTAGAAGCCAACCCAACCTCAATTTCTGGCACGAGGAACACCTCCGATGGAAACCGCAAAATGAATACCAACCCGAGTGTGCCTCCGCTACACCGACCGGAAGTGGAGGCGCATGCGTTCCTGATCCGGAATTCATCCGAAGCATTCGAACCGGTTCAGGATACAGAATCTCGCCTCGAAACCAAACATCCAGTCAGTCTCGGTTCGGTCATCTACTCGAAAGGATGTGTTTCCGCTTTCTCTGCTATCGCCGGAAGTGGGGTGGTGTTTGGTGATAAAAAGTCAACCCAATGAAGTGAAAGGGGTGTCGATCGGGTGTGAGTTGGGGAAGCTTGTTGACAGTCGTCTGTCGTCGTTCTCAATGGAACGGAAAGCTCCCACAGTCGCTATCCTGCGGTCGTTGGAGCACGACGTGTGAATCCGCCCCTGCCCAAATATTGACACAGTGAATTCCCAAGGATATCTACGCCCATGCTGCTTGTTGGAAGAGTGCACTACTGAGCCAGCAATGAATTAATAACTTAACACCGGAGAAATTGGATTATTGTGTGACGCATCCGTGGCGACGTGCAGCGTGGAAGTGATTATCCGCAGTTTGTTAATGTGGTTTTACCAAGTTGTTATCGTAACCGATATCTGTGGCTTGATTGTCTGTTGTGGCAGTTGCAGTGAATTTGTGGTTTTCGCCGGAAAGGATCGTTAGGCTGCGTTAGTTTATTAATTGGTGTCAGTTGCCATGGTGGGCATGCAATGGTTGGTGGAAATTTCGAGGCGATTTTTTTCTGGAGGTTAATTATAGGTTGATCGAAGGGCTATGGGATGAACATATTTGCAGTGTCGATGTATAGATATATTGGATTTTTCGTTGAAAGGTGAATAATAAACCTATCAAGTATCTTATTATGTGTGGGAGAGCATTTTTTGACGTGGAGGATTACCGAACATGTTCAGCTGATAAAAACCCGAATAGCCGAACAGAATAACAAAGGAACGATAGGTGGAAAAATTAAAATTCCAGGTATCGGGGTAATTCTGCATTTTATAAAAAAAATATATATATATTTTTTTCCTGCATACATTTATATCACTTAAAGGACACTGGAAATGGACTTTTTTCCATAAATCTGATGGCATGCATTCTCAAGCTTGTTGAGTTATTTTAATTTGTTTGGATTAACGACTTCGAACTATTGTCGGGATACGTTTGTATTTTGCTTCTTTTAGTTTTATTCGAGCCGTATAGCAGTCCTCCCAGTTTGTTAATAAAACTACATTCAAAACTGTTTTGTCCACCACCACCTCCTCTATGCTTCTTGAAAGCCAAAATGTGTAGCCCACTCTATAGACGGTTGTGAAAACAAATTAATAAAACCTTTACAAGACCATAGAAATTTTGAAAATGTTCTAGTGCAAGATATTATGACCACTTGAGAACCTTCATAAAACCTTTTAGCTGCCATCAAAACCAGCATAAAGCCAAATGGTCACAGCTGTAAAACTTCTCGGTGATATCGTGGATGGTTTTTGTTGTTCTGCTCTGTCTAATTCTTTGCTCTTCTGGTTCATTTAACAGTAAATAATATCTTAGAAAAAAGTTGCTAGTGTTGCAGGAAAATCATATGTTCATTTAATTGTATGCTGAATATTGTCACGATAAGTGCCTAAAATAAATGCGCCGTGGAAATTATGCGAGTTTACATCTACAAAAACAAAATTGAAACAATATGTTCGACAAATCTCTGTCTCTGATCTAAAGTTCATTTGGATAACATTGAAAATTTGGTGTATTTTCACATATCAATTTTTTCAAGATGGCGATCGGCAGAAATCACAGTTTCGTCAAAAAGCCAATTTTACATGGCAAAGGCTATAATAAAACTATTTCGGCATTTGATGACTTTCCTCAATGCCAATTTGTCGTTTAATGCATTTACTGGAGGCAAAATGGTTTGAAAATGCTTTTTCAACTGACCATAATAAGATAATTAGAATGAGTCCTAAAACGGCATTTCGAAACATCATTTTACGAGTTCATAAAGTCAAAATGAAACCTTTGATAGGAGTAAGAGGAACTTTAGAAGACAAGGTTTCAACATCGTTGTAAAGAAGCTGTGTAGGCTTTCATAAACCTGACTAAAATGTGAAACCTATTAGCACGTCTTACTGCCATAATAAAACCGAATTGATTTCTAGTGGCTTTCATAAAACATTACTAAAACTTATTAAAGCTGAATGGTTTTGGCAATGTTACTTGGGTGGTCAGTGCAGGTATCAGTTTTATTTTGGGACTCATTAGTTTTGAGGCAGGAATCTGTTGGCAATAAATTATGTTCATGATCAGCATACGTTTCCTGTAAAAACGTTTTTTTTTTATTTTAAAGATATTTTTGACCAGCTTACGCTATAGCTGCTCTTTAAAACATACTATTCGTTAATATATATAAACTTAAATAGAAATATGAATCGTTTTGCAATAGATCACAAAATTATTCTAGTTTGTGGATCTTTACTTGTTATTCTGAAAATGTCCGTAGTTTTGGATTTCAAAGTGGGAGCAACGCGGTAAGTACACTGAAAATTAATTTTAGTGTTTATCTAAAAACGAAGGTAGAACTAACTAATCTATTCGATGTTTTCTGCAACAAAACTGATTTGTTATAATTCTGAAGACACCTTCGTAATTTATGCCACACGCGCAACTGTCAGAAGCACGAAGCATTTGTTCAATCAGAAAGATTGTTCGTTCATTGTACGAAAAAAAAACAAAGAGATACGAATATTTCGTCACACATTAAAAAGAAACATCTCTCTGATGGTTGCACGAATGACTGACAGATCTACTATATCAAATCGAAATGTGATTGAAAAAGGGCGCCTTCACGTGGAGTTATCCAGCGTTTTTTATGTGTCTGAAAAGGGATTCGTTTCTGTATTTTTGGGAAGAGCTGTTTCTGGAAACGTGGTTGATCTCACTAAGCCATGGTGGCTCTTGAGAAAATACTTGAAGAATGAGTATGAAGTTCTAACGACAAATTAATCCCACCCATCCCAGCAGCCACACCATCATGTACAATAAAAAAAACTGCGATTGGCTGGGCTTCACGAAATTGATTTCGGGCATGATACGGAAAGGTGTAATTATAGCATTCCGCCAGATAAAAATCAATTTGAATGTTTTATACAATATACGAGGCATTTATAATTTGTACATATTCCATGTTAACGAAACGAGTGGTGTATAATTTACGAAAATAAATTTTCAGTGTTCCTGTCCAGGGATGGTGGACAAAATGTTCATAGATGCGAAACATGACATGCGGCATGATTTGCCAAAACTAAATTATCAGCAGTTAGGCCCTGCGGGATCTGAGTTGCACCGAAAAAGTGGCCATATTCAAATTTTATTCAAAACCTGGCTTGCTTCAAATCAAACTTCAGTCTGAAGATGTTTGACCATGCTGACCACATAGAGTGGCCTTGCAGGATTGTGAGTTCCTCCAGGAAAGTGGCCATAATTATTTTTTTACCAAAACCTGACTTGCAATATATCGAACATTATGATTTTTCAAAAATAGGTCTTCGGAGGACTTTCTGAGTATTTTGAGTCCCTATGGGATTCAAATTCCTCCGAGATAGTGATCATATTCAAATCATTACCAAAATCTGGCTCATACCAAACCATACCTCATAGCCACTCTTAGTGGCCAGTATAGTCCACAATCTTCAAAATGTCATCCGATGACCATGTTTTGCAAAATCATGGTCATCGGATGACATTTTGAAGATTGTGGACTATACTGGCCACTAAGAGTGGCTTTCCAGTGTTCAAGTTCCTTTGGATTGCTTAAAAATTCTTTTGCTCCTCTGTAGATAACAAGTCTGATTCTGACTTGGTTTAGAAGGGAACATCTTTCAGATTTCCGAAATGCGCTTCACGAAAGCGAACACGCATCCGACCACGGAAAGCTGAACAGAAGCCCTAAATCAACTTGCCCTATTGAAGGAGTGGTGAAGGAAAGGAAAAAAATGGTTTTCGTAGAACCCACAGGATTTACCATCCCTCCCGGGATGCCGTCCTGTTGAAGGATGTAAAGATCCTACTCTGAAGTGCCGGGGCCACAACCTTCTCCAGAACCTCGGTCTTATAGTACGTTGCGTTGATTTTCACGTTTTTCTCTGGGAATTCCGACCACAACTCCTATCGATCCATCGCTATGTTGTCTTGAATTCTAAATTTGTTGGAGAAAATGATTCTCTTCCGTATGGACAAATGGGTTGAGACGAACAACCTGCTTTCAGATTCTCAATATGGTTTCCTTAGGGGTAAGGGAACGAACGCCTGCCTCGCGTTGCTTTCCACAGATATTCAGTTAGCTTTTGCTAAAAAAAAGAGCAAATGGCTTGTGTATTCTTAGATATCGGAGGGGCTTTTGACTCAGTACCTGTTGAAGTTTTTTCCAATAAACTCCACAGTTGTGACTTTTCTCCATTAATGAATAATTTTGTGTACAATTTGCTGTCAGAGAAAAATATGAACTTTTGTCACCTTCTCAATTAAGCTAGATGGGTCTTCCCAAGGGATCCTGTTGAAGCCTCGTTTAGTATTATCTTTATGTCAAAGACATTGTTTAAGTGACAACTGTACGTGTCTGTCACGGGACCCAATGGGGTCGATCTGCAAGGACCCTTACAGGATACCTTAGACAATTTGTCTTCGGCAAAGTTATTCCTATTCAAGTGATTCAGGCCTGATTTTATTCATATTCAAGTAATTTTGAAGGACTAGGGCATGAAGGGATCGTGGCTATCATACATACATGCATACATTCAAGTAATTTTGAAGGACTCACCTCAAATTCAAGTAATTCAGGATTGACTCACAATATATTAGATTAATACAAGTCAAATTTACTTCATGTTAATGTGATTAAGGTCTTATTCATTTCATATTCAAGTGATTCAGTCCTGAACCACATCATATTTAAGTGATTCAGGACTGATTCACTTCATATTCAAGTGATTCAAGTCAGATCCACTTCATATTCAAGTGATGCAGAACTGATTCATTTCAAATTCAAGTGATTCAGGACTGACTCACCGCAAATTCAAGTGCTTTGGGTCTGGTTCACTTCATCCTCATGTGGTTAAGATCTTATTTATTTCATATTTATGTTATTCTAGGCTGATTCACTTCATGCTCAAGTTATTCAGGTCTGATTTACTTAATTTTCAAGTGATTTAGGTCTGCTTCACTTCATGTTCATGTAATTAAGGTCTTATTAATTGCTTATTCATATCATTCAAGGCGGATTCATTTCATATTCCATTCAGACCTAATTTACTTCTCATTTAAGTGATTTAGATCAGATTTTTTTCATATTCAAGTGATGCAGGACTACTCACCTCAAATTCAAGTGATTTAGGACTGACAGACTGATTCAAGTGATACAAGCATTTTTTTAGGTCAAACTCCTTATTTCATTCATATGATTAAGGTTTGATTCTGACTGACTCATCACTCATTTATGTGATTCACTGCATGGTCAAGTGATTCAAGGATGACTCACTTCATATTCAAGTGATTCAGGCCAGATTTTTTAACATTCAAAAGATTCGGGCATGATTTTATTCATATTCAAGTAATTCAGGACGGATTCACTTCAAATTTAAGTGATTCAAGACTGTCTCACCAACCATTTGAAGTCTGGGTCACTTCAAAGTTAAGTGGTTAAGGCCTAGTTCACTTCCTATTCAAGTAATTAAAGGATGGCTAAATTCATATTTTAGGCAGGGTTCGTTCAAGACGGCAGCCCTAAGTTTGCACCTTTAAACTGAAGAAATGATCCATTAAAAATTGAAATTCATTCCATAAAAAACGTATTCATGACCCTTTAAACTCTGGTCAATATCCATAATAAAATGGATATGATCCATAAGATTTATCAATGTGATCCGTAATTTATATAAAATTTAGCAATAAAATGTCAAAAATGTACCGTTATATATCTAGGGTATGATCAATAGAATTGTACGGATTACCCATAAACATAAAGCAAATGTTCCATAAAAGGTTCAATATCATTCCTTAAAGTTGTAAAATTGATCCTTAGAATGTAACGTTTGTGAACTTAAATATATACACATGATCAATAAATTATTGATCCAATCGTCAATGATCCATGATAGTTTTGAAAAAAATTACCACAAGCTTCTAAATATGGCCCATAGGAAATAAACTTTGGGCATTTAAAATAATATGTAGGATCCATAAATAGTGCCAGAATTATTACAACTTTGGGTTTATATTTTTTTTAAATTTTGGCTACGGGGAAATCGACTGTGCTACTGCTCAGATCTATTAACATGTCCGTCTCTTTAGCTATGCGGCTCAAATATTACTATTAAAGAAGGATTGTTTTTTAGATGATTTTCAATTTTTCAGAGAGCTGATTTACTTTCTTGATTGCATGTTCTTTTACGACCGCAACTGCGACACATGTTTCCCAATAAATTTGTTTAAGAGAACTAGTGCATGTAAAGAACTAGGGAAGATTTTCCTATATTAATCTCATCACTTTGCAATTCATCCTACTTGAAATTAAATAATGAACAGGTGACAGGATTCGTTAGTAATGTTTGTTGTTGTTATTAAAAGTAAGCAAACATTATTAGAAAACGAAAGCGATCCTTCAACTGCCCAATTGTTTGATTCATCGTAGGATGAAAAAAGGAACAATGAGATTAATATGGGGACAGTTACTCTACATGTCAAATTTAAGGCTTGATCAAACTGTTATTTAAGATTTTTTTAATAAAATTATGCCGGGCAAACGCTTGCCGTCCAACTCGCTATCGCTCGTCGGACCTAACTATAAAAAACATCCTCCGTTTGCATTATACCGGGCAAATGCTTGAATCAGTCGTTAAATTGAAGACGATATCGGAAACTTTGACCGCTTTCTACTTCCTTAGTTCTTCAATCCTCAACTGCTCAGCAGGCAACATTGATATTTCTAGCACTTGAAGTACAGCATAACAAATCGTGGCTACTGTCACATTGTACAATATAGTGTGTCTAACTGAGGAGCTGTTTGATTTTTTTTTTTCTGAAAACCAATGTTTGGAAAAATTGTAGTTGAGAAAATTTTCTATATGAATAATTTGCTACGGATCATTTATATGAGTTTATAGATTATTATTCATTGTTTTATTGATCATAGACAATTTATTTATGGAACATTTTCAATAATTTATGAATCATGTGCACGTATTTTAGTGCACAAATGTTACATTCTGTGGATCAATATTACAACTTTAAGGAATGATATTGAACCTTTTACGGAACATTCGCTATATGTTTATGGGTAATCCATACAATTTTATTGATCATACCCTAGATATATAACGGTACATTTTTGACATTTTATTGCTAAATTTTGTATAAATTATGGATCACATTGATAAATTTTATGGATCATATCCATTTTATTATGGATATTGACCAGAGTTTTATGGGTCATGAATGCGTTTTTTGTGGAACGATTTTAAGTTTTTAATGTATCATTTATTTGTTTTTATATGCAAAAGTATGTTTGCCTTCAAGACTTGGACCAAAACAGTACGTTATCTGACATATCGATGGGATAAGTGCTATGGGATTAGCTAAACCGGAACACGAGGAAAATGCATCCCTAGAACCATAAACACTTGTGGTAGTGCCTACAAACCACTTGGAAGAATATCTCGGACGATACATTGCGGAAATTAATTGAACGAATACCGAGCATTTGCACGGCAGGAAGCGTTTCCCTTACCTGCAAACACTTTGGAAAACGCTTCCTGCCACCTAAGAGCTTCAATCCTGAAAACGGCTACGCAAAACTATATTATTCCAACGCAATCCATCTTTGGCCACAAACTTTCATCCAGATTTTAAACCTCGGTTAACAGTTCTCAGACTGATAAATTTCGAAATTTTTGCTTCCCTATGTTTTCTACACTCAGGAAGTCATCCGTGCGATTTTCAGACGATCGGAACTATGACTCATTCCATACGAAATCGTATGAAATGATTATTGTTGCATTGGTCGAGAAAAACATACCTCCTATACACTTTCAATTGACATCACTCATCAAGCGTTTATAGTCTCGTGGGATTGTGGTTCGTCTATGGATCCCGAGGTTTATGATTCGAGTCCCGATTAGTGAACGTCCATCAATTACGTCACACAAACAATGACTTTTTATAACCCCCCCTTGTCACGTTTTTTGTATGGACCTTCAATTTTTTTTGTATGGATTGAAAATAGATAGAGTGAACCACACTCTCTTTTAAACGATCGCGCTCATGTGCTCTCATCTGTCTTCGCCCACGTACTGTCGCCTGCAATCACTGCCGCGTACACTGGGGCGAGGACGCACCAGTGCTCTTTCTGTGATTTGGTGGTGCGATTTAAAGTTAAAACATCGTCGGAGTTACAACGGGACAAATGACCACTAGGGTTAAAGTTCCGTTATAATAATAAAGAAGAAGAAGAAGTCGGAGTTGCAGAATATGTCCGAAAAAAGGAAGCGGGAAGAAACATTATTCGTTCTTCCTTTGTTATGTAGCTCAAAGCGAATATGCAATCACTGCTGTATATTAGCAGAAGGAATTTGACTGCATTCGCTTCTGTGAATTTGAGAGCTCTTCTTCTCACTCTAGAGCGATTGAGTGTAGTGAGAATAAAAACCATTTTTTCCACTTACATGCGCTACCCGAATGCAAAGACGGGGGTGAATATAAACAAGAGAGAAAAGCTCTCGTTGAGGTAGGAAGAGTGTGTGGACAATTTAAAATCTCTCTCTACCACACTGAAGATATTGACATCACTGAGCATGATCGCTCTGATAACGTTCAGCAGCATCTGAAAAAGTTGATTTTGACCTAATTAAAGATTTTGCAATTGAGCAAACAGTATGATCGTGATTTTCCAAATATTCAAGCAAACTAAAATTTCCCCGTGCTAGCTCTGCTTACATAAATACAGAATGAACTTTTGAAAACAATATACACTGAGTGAAATAAATACAAGGACAAAAGTCAAAAGGCTTCCGTTGCGTTTATAGTTTCTGTTATCTAAGTTTTTGGTCAATATTCTAGAATTTACATAAAACTCTGGTCAACTGGTTTGATTAATTTGTGATGCAAACTCTAAATTAACTATTGAAAATATATTATTCTTTCACAGGAAAAACTATAAGGACGAAGTTAAAATTTCAATAAAAACGTTGTTTATTGCATGAAATTATGAGTAATTGAAAATGCGTTGCTCCCCACTTGTTTTAAATGACATTTGTCAACCGTCTCGGCATTAAAGTGATGTGCGATTTTAGAACATCATTGTCCAACTTGCTCCAATCTTCGACAATAGCAGTTTGGAATTGAAGAAGGGTGTCAAATATATGCCCATGTTTGAATACTCTTCGGGAAGCTTGGCACCAAACATTCTCGATTGCATTGAGATCTGAGCTACATGCTGGCCATTCGAGAACAGGGATGTCACCATTCGCAAGAAACGATTTCGTGTTACGTATAGAATGGCAAGCGGCGTTGTACTGCTGAAAATGTCATTTATAATATTTTTAGCGAATGGGATCAAAACAGTACTCATTCTGGTCGAAATGGAATACAGTGGTGTTTTTTTCCACCAACACTAAAACCTGCCCAGATCATCCGACCTCCAAAATTTCTTGATTCCCTTTGTGGATTTTTGCATCTTATATACTGCCAACAGTTAGTTGATTACACTTTTACCATATTTGGTATTATTATCACTGCTTAAAATTGGCTGCACTCAACGTTTGGACACTGGAAGATTGAATTCCTTCCTGATAACACCCGGAGAATGCCGACGATTGATTGCCTATCGCTTAATTTCACATTTTGCGCGTATTGAAACCTATGCTGGACGCCCATCTCTCTTGATGGTCGCATACTTCTCACCCAATTTCACGAAACTATGTACTACCGTTTTGCTTCTTCCTATTCTGCTTGCAATCTCACGGATTGTCAGTCCATTTTCATGATGGGCCTGAATTTTTCCGCACTCAAACTATGAGAGTGGTTGATTTCGGCAATTTCTGAAAACCCCATAATAAATATGAATATTTAAATTTTCGGTCAGCATATAGGGTACATGACGGGTTTTAAGCAGTTCATGCGTCACCTGAATAAGCTGTATGTGAACTATAAATAGAACTGCACATATTCGGACGTTAATCCCTCTGCTTATTGCTTATCTATCGGATCTTACAACCAAAAACGAGCATTGGACTCAAACAATTTCAAAGCCATGAAATACAGTTCCCAATTGCAATTATGAAAAGCCTGCAGATTGCTTTGCAATCAAGAAAAATTTTTCTTCAGCTCCTCAATCCGTATAAAAATTAACAATATTGTATGAGTGAGAGAAGGCAAAATGAATCAGGCCAGTTCACGATTTGCTGCAAATGTCAATTTCCTCAACCCGCTCCTTCGTTTAGCCCATCCGCTCTCGAAAACAATCAACCAAAACATGTCGATTGCTATGACCAAAAACTCGTCTTCTAGCAGGTTATGAGACGGACGTACACGACCAAGCTTTTAGTCTGTCGTTGATCTTTAGATTGTCAATGTGTGTTTCTTATTTCATTTACTCTCACGGACAAAACGACTGTGACGACAAACATGATGCTTCGTTTAAAACGGGTAAATGTAAGAGACAGCAGACTTCTCGTTACAATACCGGTGCTCTATAGCCATGGTTAACAAAGAAGAGAGAAAAATGAGCTCACTGAAACGCAACGGCGAAGGATTATTTATCGTTGAAAACTGTTGGACAGATCCGAAACATATTTTTTTCATTGCATATGATAGTGCCAGATGATAGATAATACAATTTTAAGCATAGAACAACTTCAAAAACCGGAAAAAATTTAAATCATTAGTGATATAAGATAATTTAAATATTGAGTAAATTTTTACTCAATGTTCAACATAAAATTCTGGCAACAGCCTTATATTTAGAGAGCAAAGAAGACATTCTCTCCGGTACAGGCAATCAAATTCAAAAAGCGCAAAGGGAAAATTAAAGCGAACTTCTTCAGCAGGTAGGAAACTGATGGTTTTTTTAAATCTTCAAAATAACAGTAATTTATTGGAGATCACGCAGGATTACTGCATCGAAACACTAGTCCGATGGATAAAGCTCATGTTCGTATCATTAAATGTGAACTGATTTGGAAAATGTAGGAGTTTAAGACCGAATTTTTAACACATGATGAAACAGTGACCCCTTAAGTCGTTTCCTACCCTAGGTTGAATTGAAGAGTGCGATATTATAACAATCGCAATATATGTTTTAAGAACTTACGAGGCCAGCGAACGCGAAAACAACCAGCGTGTCCTTATAATTATTTCTTTCTAAGCAGATGAAAACAGTCGATATCCCGCGTTTAAAGACAAGTCAGAAGTGTTTATTTACAAATGTTGATTGGCCCTTTTCTATTGTTAATCCAGAAGTCGTCACCGAAACTGTGTACACTCCCGCTTCACTTTACTAAATTGTTGAGTATAATTGTATGCTATCTCTTTTTCTCACACAGAAATGTTACTCAATTTTCGTAAAAAGTGGATCTACTCAAAAATTGAGTTGATCCTCTTTTTAACGAGAATTGAGTAACATTTCCGTGAGAGAAAAAGAGATAGCATACAATTGTTCTCAAAAATTAAGTAAAGTGAAGAGGGAGTGTAGTAAACAAGAGATGACATTAAACACACAAAACTGAAAAACAGAAGTTTTGCGTAAATAAACCCAGTTTTACAGAATTGCAAACTTTCGGCTGTCCTTATACATTAGCGCTCAAAAGTCATTTGACAAACATGATTTACGTTATCATTATACTCAATTTAAACTTTTTCCGAAAAAGTCTCAAAGTAGTGCAAGTATAAACAAAAAACAAAGACGGTGGAGTGTATTTCAACAATATTCAATGATTATTTGTTTTTGAAACAAAAAATAACATATTTCATCGAGTTGCAAAGTGATTTGACAAATGAGAAAAACAAAGAAAAGTCAAATTAGAGTAGTTTCAGGTTCATACACGTCTTTCGAGCTCTTCCCACAAGTGTTCAATGGGATTCAGGTCAGGACTTTGACTTAGCCATTCCCTAACCTTGATTTTTGCTATGTTAAAATATTCCTTCAGCAGTTTCGAACGATGCTTCGTGTCGTTATCCTGTTGGAAAGTCCATTTCTTCGGCATTTTCTTCCGTGCAAATGGCGACATGTGATTTTTCAATATATCTCGATATACCAGTTGGTCCATGATGCCGTTAATAAGTACCAATGGACCAACGCCTTTTTGGAGAAACAACTCCATACCATTTACGCCGCCATGCTTAACAGTCGGAACTTGGTACCGAACATCGTTTCTGCGGTTGACAGGTCTGCGCACTTACTTAATCCCGTCGGAGGAAAACAAATTGAGTTGGCTTTCGTCGCTTCAGAGTGCTTTCGACCAATCTTCTTGAGTCCAATGTTGGTGAGCCAAAGCAAAGGCAACCCTAGCCTTTGTGTTTTTTTCTCAGAAATGAGTGGTTTCTTACTCGACCGACGACCATGCAATCCACCATCAGTCAAGCGACGCTTGACGGTTGAATTGTGAATTGTTATACCGTGGTGTTTGGCCTAATCATTGTTGATATCCGTAGCAGTTCTTCTGGGATCAGCTTTCGACATCATTGCTATCAAACGATCTTGCCTCTCAGTGGTAACTTTTGGTCTCGAAGAACTTCCGACGTAGTGAAATATTATGTTAAAACTTAAACTTACCACGAATAAGCACTTTGTCAAATGACTTTTGAGCTGTGGAATGGATCCAAATAGAAATGCGCAACCGATTATACCAAACGAATGGAGAACCATAACAAAACAAACAAACGTCAGATCGGTTGCAGTTGGCAGTGTTGCCGTTTTTTTTTTTTTTAAATTGTATGTCAAATCTTTTTTGAGCGCTACTGTATATATTTCGTTCAGTGTATGTGATTCACGTTTCTCAATGGATTGCTTATGAGAATAGGTCTCTTTTGCCTGCTACGAAATGGAAAGAAATGCTAACGGTTTTGTGCCTCTGCGCAAGCATCATCCAAATATTCGCCGCTCGATCAACCAGCCTTCCAGCAAATCATCATCATCATCAGCCTGGTTCGAAACAAACAATAATTTGGCATTTGTATCTCTTTTCACCATAGCAACATCTCATCAGCGTCGACATCGCAGCGAAATGCAGCAGCGGTAATCAAATTAAAATGCGACAAATTGCGAAAACCGATGCATTAATCATACGTGGAGCGTTAAATCAATATCTAATTACGAGTGAAAACAAAAGCTGAGGAGATAAAAATTAATAATAAATTGAGCCCAATCGTTTCCGTGGTCGGTGGAAAAATCTCTCCAGGTCCCCGGGAATGACGAAAGTGAACTGTAGCGCGGTGAGTGATTGTGCCCCGGAGTGCACCTGAAATGAAAATAATTAAAAATTCAAATTTTACGAGCATCCGTGATGAATATTCATGATGAGCCAGCCTGCTGCTGCTGTTGGGACCGATTGCAGGCCTCTCCCTGTGGTAAAGTGCACCTGATGGATTATCGTTAAAAAGCTCGCCCACTTGATGCAATAGTGGATGGAATTAACGTTTTCCCTACCCCGCAAACGCATCCGAAGAGAAAGTGGGTGGTGAAAGTCCACCGAGCGGGAATACGGACGAAATCTCGCGTGGTTCCGCTTCCTGTTGTCCTCCCAAACGACGCCGACGTCGAGTGAATGAACGATGATGGAACTGCTGCTCACTCTGGCTGGCTCGGGCCCAGGAACAGGAGCGCGACAGTTGAAATGATTGATGAAGCAAACTTCACTATTCTGTGCAAATAACGAAACAAATAATTATAAATTTATGCTGAAATTAATTTGATTGTGTCTGTTGGCGCCTGTCGCTCGTCGGTGTAGTTTGTGCAATTAGTGCCTGTGCGCGTAAACTAGATGATGCGTCGTCGTCTGTAATTCTCTTTCAACTTCAACTGCTCTTCACCACTCAAATAATGCTCCAGTGATGAATAAGTTACAGCCGTGCGTCTCGTGAAATCAAGTGAGATTCAAATCGTGCCTATCTCAGTGCTCACACTCTGAAAATGACCTCCCACTGGAATATCCCCCCGCTCCTGCTGCTGCTGCTGCTTCAGGTGCTGAGCGTGGTTCGACTCTCGCATGGATACTTTGACCTGTTTCTCAACCACTCGGAAGTAATAAAACTAATGGGTAAGTAAGCTTTCGTCTTTCTTTCCACGTCCCTTCGAGTATTGTTGGGAGGTGTTTTGCCCTTTTCCTTGCTGCCAGGTATGTGATCGTGGGAGTAGGTACGTGCAACAGTTTATGTGCAGTGAGAGCTATGTGGGCGACAGGTGTAATCAATTGGAAGTTATGGTCCTAGTTGGGGTAATGGTTGTTTAGATTGGATGGTTGCTGATGTGGGTAGCCGGAACAGCGAGTTGGTGAGGAAGGATTCAATACCTACATAGAAGATGATTAGTTACGCGTGTAGTAAACCGTTATGGGAGCGTTGAACATCTGATGGAATATGAACTATTCGATAGAATGGTTTAACATAACAGATTAACTATCTGTAGGCAGAAAGTTAAAAAAATGTATAAACAGTGAACTATTGCGCTTCGAAAATCGTCAAATAGTTAGCATGACAGAATTTCCGATACATTTTTTTCCTTTTTCAGTCGAAATATTAACTCAGAATGATTATCTCAAACATTGTGTGGGGGGCGAAATTACCTCTTTAACCGCCAAAATGCGATGCTACTGCAAAAAGGTTGTAGTGCCTTGTATTCCGTTCATATTTAGTCATACAAAGGCCACATTTAAGTGCGGTGTCTTAAGTTTTATTTTGACAGCTGATTGTTGTGGAGGTGTTTGGCATCATGTTGAATATGGATTACAACGATTTTTGTTTTCTCATAAAACTTTTTTTTTTGAGTAGCAAAACGGTCAAGGATTGACAGGCTTTTGCCGCGAGTGGACTTGTTTTCTCTGCTGTCAGTTTTTTATTTCGCAAGTTTTCACTAAATTTGAACAAAATTAATTTTAACCAGTTCGGCAGTGGCGGAAAAGTGAAGTGCTATAACCGGTGCAGTGGATAGTGGAATTTTCGGGAATTGAATCTTCCCGTTGGAGGTTACTTCTTTAAGATGGCTTCTTTACTGTCGTTCTCCTGTAGGATGTTGCTTCTTTGCGCGACCAACGATTGGCAGCTGGTCGGCACCAATACCGCCGCGAGGACACACTGGCCGAGCGTTTTGTTCTGAAAACGGATGAGCACTCGCAAGTTCCCTTGCGCTGAACTGGCCGGCTTTACGTGCCGCAAGGGCTCAGTAGGGATTCCAGGACCCGAAGCTAAGAGTCAGTTCCATTGTGGTTATATCACATCAATTATTTTTTCCACTATAGCAACAGCACATCCATATTATAGATATACTATTCATTGTAATTTCAGGTCATCCAAGGAACTCCTAAGTATTTTTAAATAATTTTAAATATATTTAAATATATTTTTTCGGTGGTTATGATAATTTATCAAAGGTTAGTAGTGCATGAGCGGGCCCGCGTCTATGATTGCAGCAGGATCAAAATCTGTAGATATGTGAATACAATTAAAATTGGTATTATCATTTTATTCTATCCCTTCGCTATTTTATCTATATTCTATGCCATTTTCACTGAAAAAAAATGTAGGAAGCATTAAGTACGGCAAATTCTACTCAAAAAAGCATTTCCCTTATTCATCAAAACTGTATAATTTATAATCATTGCTCTCCTGTTTCCCATTATCTTTTCTAGATCTAGACCAATAAGAGTTATCGGACTTTGTTTTGTCTTCGTTTTTGGCATTATTCATGCTTATATAAAATTTATTTCTCCTAATTGTTTGCTGTTTTCGGCTTTTCCAAGACTATTAGGACATTAAAACATATCTAATCTTTTTTTCAATTACAAACCAGTGGATAACAGATATATATATATATATATATATATATATATACATATATATATATATATATATATATATATATATATATATATATATATATATATATATATATATATATATGTATATATATATATATATATATATATATATATATATATATATATATATATATATATATTATACTTCAAAAACCAACCTTTTCAAAAACCAACCCTGATCATTGCAATCCTATGGGGATAAAAAAAAAAAAAAAAAAAAACGGATGAGCACTCGCAAGTTGATTAACAGGAGTTTCTCTTAGGTGATTTGTGAACATGCAGTTATATAAAAGATGCAGTCGTGAGTCTTGCCTATTTCTGCAATTGGATACCGGATCAAACATTCAGCTAAGTATTTAATTAAAATATTACGGTTCCGGTAGTATGAAGATATATTGACAAATTTGTATTTGTCATTTTCAATCATGGGATCAAATGCGCTGCATATCCAGACGTGCATCTTATCGTCTTTTCCTTCTTCTGTCTGTCTCTCTTTTCTTCTACTAATTGTTTTGTGCATTTTTGCTGTTCGATATGTATAATCCTTGTGGTAAGTATGTTGGATTAGTGGCCGGGCAGGAAGTTACATCGAAAGAGGAGAGAGATATATTAAACTATTTCTTCATGAGAAAGGGTTTGCCCTGAATTCAACAACTACTCTCATACTTTCTCCTATCTAATATGCCTACCCCTTCTCTTGTTATTTTTCGCTCTCTGTAATAGCACAGACCTATTGGTCATTAGCTGACAATTATCATGTTGTCGAGTTAATTCGTTTGAAAATCTTGTTTTTAGAGCTGCGGCCGCTGATATCTATTATTCTCGGTTATTTTGATTCAAATTTTTACATTAGTAGTATTAACAGTGATAAACTATCAAGTTTAATAAAAGTTTAACTATAAGGTACATTTCCTTACAATCAACAATCAATAATGTTTGTAACCTGTTAACGTTGTAGTCGACATTTAATTGCAATATTTGACAGTTGGTGAATTGTTTGGACGCTTTCAACTTTCAGTCGGCGCTCACTAATCTAAATCCAAACAGAAGTAGTGATGTGGGCGAGTGAGGTATGTGTGAGTGTGTATGTGTGTGTGATGGGGGGAGGGGGGGCATATGATTTTGGGTCGGCGCTTGCTTCTTTCTTTTCAGAGAGCGAGTAATGGCGCTATAACCATAAGCCATAGGGAGCTAGGACTATAGTTAATGCTAAAGTCCCAACCGTTTGAAGATAAATGGAGCATCACTTAACCTTCTTAGACTAGATGCTCCCAACGACCATTTTTGAATACATTTTTGTTCTGTGCACCAAACAGGGCATTCTATTAAACTATTCTCTCCGACTATTCATTTCCTTTTTCCTTTGATATCTACTGAAGGCTACGTGGGCTCCCCGTGTCTTCTTAAGGTAGATACCAAATCCTCCCTATCACCAACGGTTGCATGGACGTGGCCAGGTGAGCGATCGAGGAGTGTTTTCGTGGTGATTGTTGCGTGAAGAAACGTATCAGAAACTGGTTTCGTTTCATGGTGGCATGCAATGTCTTCAACGAATTATTCCTCATCGTAGCTCCATCCACGAGGTGTGCAACCGTCAATGCTAATGCTAATGCTAATGCTAATGCTAATAGCAAAACGGTCAAGGATTGACAGAAAAGTAGGATAAGTACTATTATAGCAAATGCTCCGTCAGATTAAAGCTTATTCGCGACAAAATCTGGACGGATTAAATTTGGAATAAAACAACTTTGCTGATCGTTTGATTCAAGATGCTTTGTTCGTGCTACCTGCCTAGCAAGTTGTGGTCACCCATCTGCGGCTTAGTTCCTGAAAGGGACTACAGGGATTTGGTAGATATCGCAACCATGAGCCAAATAAAGGCTTAAATAAATTACCTACCTAGCCCTTTCCAAATGATAATGTGATCCATTAACCTCGAGCTAGCCACGAGTAATTGGCACCCCTCTTTTACTAATAACGAAATGTAGAACTTTGATTACAACATTATTGAATATCGGCTCCGTAAAGTGTTACACATGTCTGAGCCTATCAAATAAACGAACTGATTAAAAAAAAAGATGCATTTTTTAGTCATTTAATTGTGTCATCTTAAAACTAATTACAGTTACTTATTAAGGCTGCATGAAGAAACGACGAACTTTTGAGTTTACCTCAGCCATTAGGGTCAAAACAGACTTGCAGTTGTACCTGTTGATTACATTGAGAGAGTTCTCTCTTCATGAGAGCCCAATACCGCTCGATAGCTCGTAACTCCGGACAGTTAGGTAGATTCGCCTCTTTCGGTACAACATGGACTCCATTCGGTTTATACCTACCATTCCAAAACATCTTTGGCGTAGTGGCAAGATGCCAAATCAGGCCAGAATAGTGAGGGAGTATCATGGCTGCATAGGAATGGTAACAACCGCATCTTTAGGCATTCTTCACGGTATATTTTCTTGTATATCGTTCTGTTAGTAATGAAGCTTTGGCTTGCTCGACCACAGCTGGACCCGGATAAAAATAACCAAACAATTACAATACAATAATATAAAATAACATTAAAATCTATTTCCAATCATAAATCTTATTGCTCATGAATCATATAAATATAAAATGCATATTGTCATCCCAATAAACCTACAATTCCCATCATATGCGAGGATTTTCAACAATCGTGAAACAATACAATTTATAGTTATTGACTCAAATTTGTTCGGAAAATTATGATTTTTTCTATAGTTAACATACATATCAATTCCCTATCTTCTATCGTCGATGTCTCAATTTACATTTGATGCTATTGTGGTAACAATAACTCCTATTGTTATCTTATCGTTGTGAACAATACTATTGATTGTACATACTAAAGATTCTGTTGTATGGCTCGAAAATATATTTTATTGTAAATCTATGCGAATTTGCCAAATCAAAATTTTTTTGGGAAACTTGGCCTTTGTCTTTGTCTTGAAATGCTCCTCTACACCGTATCGTTGCATGGCAGTATAATAAGACATTCCGAGAAGCTGCTTAAAATATTCCAGCACAGTAGTTTCATCGCCCATTATCACGCATGAAAACTTCGTCAAATATTCGCGATACAATTTGCGAGCCCGGGTTGTAGCCGTCACATTCTGTTAATCATTACGGTTCGGTACAGATTTTACCTTGAACGACTTCATACCTTGCCAGTGCTTGGAAGTATCCACGGAATTTGGTGAAATTCTTATTTTTCTAGCCACTGTACGTACAGAAAGATCTGGTCTCTCCTGCAAAAAAAAAAACAAATCTCCGAAGGCCAAGAATGAACTTCTCAGAAAAACAAGAGGCATTTCTTTGTACTTCAAGCTGGAATATATCAGAACTCCACGAACATACAACCCTGAGGTTCAAAATCATACATCCCAGAAGTTCTGGAGAAACGTTATCCGAAGTTCTGGAGAGGACTTCCCAGAAATTCCAGAAGAAACATCCCAAAAAATTCTTCGGAACCACCCAGAAGTTCTCAGAAGTTCAGGAATTCCAGTAAGAAAGAAAACTTTCCGAAGAACAGAAAGAAACATTCCAGGTTAATGGAGGGAACGTTTTAGTTGTTCAAGCAGAAATTACTCAAAAAATCCGGTACCAAGTTCACTGAAGTTCAGGAACGTGCTTTTATGAAACTCAGAAAAGCTCTTCTTAGAAGTTTGGAGAATCTTCCTAGAAATTCTGGAGAGAACTTTCCCAAAGTTTTGGAAAAAATTTAAACGAAGCTCAGGATGGAACTTCGATAGAACTGGATGTTTGGAAAAATACTTCCCTCTTAGTTAAGGAAAAAAACATTCCGGAAGTTTCTCAAAAAGTCTGAAAGGTTCTTTTGCGTAGGGTGATTTACCATAAAAAAAAACACAGCACTGAAAAGTTCATGGAAAATTTATCAAAAATTCAAGATGGACTTTTCCAGAAGTTAAGCAGCGAGCTTGAGAGAAGATCAGGAGCTAACATCCCTGAAATTTGTATGATAATCACTGGCGATCCGAAGAAGCAGCATAAATTAACTTCGTTAATATAGCAGCACTTCAGGGCAGCAACTTGGGACCACTGCTGTTATCAATGTACATCAACTAAGTTGGACTGATACTTCCTCCTAACTGCAGGTCGTTCTATCCAGACGATATAAAAATGTATGTGGTTGTACGATGAAGAGGGGTGTTCTAAGAATTTTCTCACTCTGAGTATTAACTAATGCTTCATTATCACATTCCATCAAAAATGACTTATGACAGACTTATGCGCTCGTCAAACTGTTCTCGGAAGTTTATCAAAGAAGTTTGAGAACTGCAAAATGTATAGAAATCCTCAATTAAACTTCCCACTTGGAGTACCAAAAGCTCAGCATAATGTTCAGAAACCAGATGGTCAGAGAACTTCGAGGTTAAATCAATGGACAAGCCGATCTCTACATTTACGTCCTTATGGATGTAATATTTCAATCGGTTCCATCAGTGATAAAATTGAAATTATTTGTACTAGACAGCACTTTTTTCACAGTTTAAGCAATAACGTATCCATTCTTAACAGGCAACAAGCTTATGTATATAAGACTTATGCTTATCAGAGTGTGACTTCCTCTAGGTTAAAATGTGTCGGTACGATTGTTATCCATAAAGAGCTTAAAATCACATAGCTAAAAGCAACTGCAATGAAAGGTGTGAATTGCACAGTATTAAATTCATACTGACCTTCGAATAGCCGAAATATTTGAAAATTAAAATTAAAAAAAAAGCCAACAATATCTCCATCTCATGAACTTACCAAGGGTAAAAGATGTATGAAGCCCATGGTATTCCTTTTGAGTAGCATTTTTTTTCCGTCGGCCAATTTCTTCACATGGTGACAATCACCGACGCCAGGAAGACCACTCCACCACCTGGACCCTACCTATCGACTCATGAATATGAGCCGGACCATCGGCTTTACTTCCCTTCCGAAGGAAGGGGTTATCAGATTTTTTCGCCTCAAAAAAACCACCGACGTCGACTGGAATTGAACCCAGACCCAAGTGGGGTGCCAAGTGGCAGTCACACTTACACCTACACCACCGACGCCGGCTATATGGATAGCAATTGCGTGTTAAATTTTAGCTTCGCTTTCGTTTTTTCTTTCTGGTGCAGTACTTTCAAAGTGAAAACACTACATTTTCATTTCATTTCATCCATTTCAAACATCTTTGGTGAATTTACTTGACTAAAATTGAAGTAAGTGTCCTTGATTGTAGCTAGTTTTGAATGATTTGTTTTTTATGTATAGCTGATTTGAAATAGCTTATTCAAATTAAATTTTAAATGAAGTGACTTCAACTTGGAAGAACATATTAGACAGGAAAGCTTTTGTGAGATTTCGGAGGATATAAGTGCAGTAAATAATACTGCGTTGCTTACGTGGGTGGTTTATCCCGGTTTATCCCGGTTAATCCCGGTTTATCTCGCTTTATCCAGGTTTATCCAAGTTTAGAACATCATCACTAACCACGTGACTAATTTCGTCAATTTGTGAGCTACAGAGCGACGCAGCTGAGTTCCAGTTTGCTTACCAGTCTGGTAAGTCAACAGTTACGGCACTGCATAGTGTGGTTTCAAAGGTAGAAAAGGCTTTATCGGTAAAAGAAATTGCACTTTGTTCTTTCTTAGATATTGAAGGAGCTTTCGACAACGCTTTCTATTCATCTATGGTTCGTGCCATGAAGAAAAGGAACATTGACATGAACATAATTAACTGGGTTCATACCATGCTCGCAAAAAGAGAAATCACTTCAGAGCTGGGAAGTTCGTCTATTACAGTACGGGCAACGAAAGGTTGTTCTCAAGGAGGAGTCCTCTTACCACTTATATGGTCCTTAGTTGTAGACGAGCTTCTAAGAAGCTTAGAGGAAAAAGGTTTCGAGGTTGTAGGTTTTGCAGACGATATAGTCATTATAGTGAGGGGAAAATTTGACAACATCATTTCAGAAAGAATGCAATGGGCCCTAAAATTTACCCAGTGTTGGTGTATCAAGGAGGGCCTTAGCATTAATCCAGCAAAAGTAGTAATTGTATCTTTCACTAGGAAAAGGAAGTTTAGTCTAAAAGCGCTCCAGTTAGGAGGATTAAAGATTCATCTTAGTGAACAGGTTGAATACTTAAGAGTGATACTGGATGCCAAACTGAACTGGAATCCTCATCTTGAGTGTGTGATCGGTAAGGCAACTAGTGCTTTCTGGATATGCTCAAAAACATTTGGCAGAAAATGGGGTCTATGACCAAAAATGATAATGTGGATTTATACATCCATAATACGTCCAAAAGTAACTTATGATTCTCTATTGTGGTGGCCAAAAACAAAAGAGGCTACTGCACAGAAAAAGCTTGCAAAACTTCAACGGCTAGTATCCATTGCTATAACAAGAGCGATGCGCAGCACCCCATCAAATGCGTTGAATGTCATTCTAAATCTGCTGCCTTTGCACGAATACGTGCAACTAGAAGCGGAAAAGAGTATGCTTAGACTTAAACGGTTAAAAACTTTCATGCCTGGTGATTTAGTCGGTCACCTGAGCATTTCACAAAGCTTTCAAAATGGGCCAGTGATGTACATCAATGGAGACTGGATGAAACCTGTGGAAAACCATGACATCCCTTACAAGATATGTGAAACGTCACGAGTAGATTGGGGAGTCGGAGGTCCCACTGTTCGTCGTGGCTCCATAAAATTCTTCACAGATGGCTCAAAAATTGGAACAAAAACGGGAGCAGGAATCTTCGCCCCTGGGGTAGAAATTGTCAGTGGCGATGGGAAACTATCCAACGGTTTTCCAAGCAAAGATCTTTGCTATAATAAAATGTGTTAACGTTTGTCTGAAGAGAAAATATAGATATGCAAATATTTGTATTTTCACAGACAGCCAAGCGGCACTCAAAGCGTTAAGTAATTATAAATGTACATCCAAACTTGTCTGGGAATGCATTCTTTCATTGCGAAAGGTGTGCCAAGAAAACTCGATAAAATTTATTCTGGGTTCCGGGACACTGTGGCATTCAAGGCAATGAAAGGGCAGACGAGCTTGCTAAACAAGGTTCATAAGCACAGTTTATTGGCCCAGAACCATTCTGCGGTATATCATACTGTGCCATAAAAATGGAATTAAAATCTTGGGAAGCGCAAAGGGTGATGACCAATTGGTTGGTCACCACAATGTGTTCTCATGCGAAAAAGTTTATAATTCCAAATGTTACAATTAGTAAAAAGCTTCTGGAGCTCAATAAGAGAGTTCTTTGTACCTATACTGGCCTAGTAACCGGACATTGCCCCAGTAAATATCATTTGAAAAATATTGGCCAGGTTCAGAATGATATTTGTTAGCAGTTGTGATGCTGTGTACAAGAGCAGACTTAAATTTCTGTACAGTGGCTATATGCAAAATAAAGAAATTTGGACTGCAAATCCTGGAAAGGTGGTGGGTTTTATAAACTCAATTTTGCCTGACTGGGAGACGCGTCCTAGGCTGGTCACTAGACAAATGGTGATCTAGCTTTAAGATGCGAATTAGAATAGTAAACAGGGGTATACCACAAAAGTTCAACTCAGTGGACGCTGTAATTCTACGCCCCAACAAAAAAAAGTGTATTTCTTAGCAAACTTTGCAAGATTCTGCTTCTTTACTACCTCCGGAACAACAAATTTGTGGTGGGCGGTTCGGACTTCTCACTTTTGAGTTGAACTTGCCCTGTTGAAGGGTGTCAATTGAATGTCATTTATTCAGTTCACAAAGGTACAGCTAACCTACCTCATTAAGCTAGTACTACTCTTAGTCTAGAGAAGGCTGAAACAACTTCCAATCGATACCCAATCATAGCATAATATAGAAAAGGGGCGTTTACCATACAAACGCGGTGACCGTTTGTGTACATAATATTTACATGCTGTACACTGAAGGTTAGATCAGTGCATAAAGCAAAGGAAAGAATTGTCTATTTGAAATGTGACATTACCACTCAGCATAATTGTGGTTCGTCGTGAGAAAAAAGTGTATCGCTTAAGCAGTGTGGTATGCGAACAATCGACTAGTTGTGAAATGTGATTCCCAGTCGATTGGTTGTGAAATGATATTTCCCAAAATAGTTCGTGAGAACTTAAGAACGTCTTTTAGAATGCAACGTAAGACAGATGCACATGTGGAAATGTTGATCTTTTAAAAACATGTGAGAAGAGATATGCTACAGGCGGTGAATAACAGCAGTTCCAGAAGCTGCCGGAAGTCCGCCTTGACGTAAGTCTCATCATCCATGAAGAGACAATGAGTCTTCGTCAGCATCTGGGTGTACAGTTTCCGGGCCCATGACTTTCCCACCGTATTGAACCGTTCGTTGTGCTTTCTGCACTTTGTACGTATGCAGTCCTTACCGGTTCTTGGCGCTCTGATCGAAGGAATTGAACAGATTCCAGTTTTTGGGTACATCCCTGCCTGAAGCATTGGGATTCCGCTTAAACGCTTTCACGTTGTGATCTTGATCACTCATAGAACATCCATTATGACCGCATTTCTCGTTCCGTTCGATGCTCAGAGTTTCGTAGTAACGTTTAATCACACGATTCGCCGTTGACTGCACGATTCCGAGTTGTTTTCCGATGTCCCGATGATAGAGTTGAGGATGTCCCAGGTGCTTACTCAAAATCAACTAGCGACGTTGCTTTTCAAATGACGCAATTCCCAAGTAGCGCACCACGATCATACTAAGTTGTAGTAACTTGATTATGACTTAGCAAGTCATATTGATGTTATCTTAACCGAATGACAACAAGGTTTTTTCTTCAATTTTCTACTACAATTTGCGGCAATTTTTGTTAACTAAAAGTGATAAAAATGCAACAAGTTAAACACTTTGAGCTACAATCTGATGCAATCTGATGCAATCTGATGCAATCTGATGTGGGATACCCTTTAATAGAAAAAAAACTCAAAAGCCAATCAACATGCTCTCCTAAGGAATTGGAACTATTGCGTATATTTCGGATGTACATTAACAAAATAGTATTCTGTTTTAACTTAAATGTTCGACTTTATGCGAACTTTAGAGGGAAAATACAAAAAAAAATCATCTGGATTTCGAAGAAGTTTGTGGACCTTCCCCGGATCACGTTTCACCAACCGACGCACATTATTCTCATCCTTTGTTTTGGCAATCTTTTTCCACTTGACTCTCAATTCATAGACGCTTTTGACGACACTGCCACTCACCTTCAGCTTCCTCTTCATCATAGCCCAAAATCTTTCTATAGGTCTGAGCTGGGGACAGTTTGGTGGGTTAAGTTCTTTCGGTATAAACTGGATACCGTTGGTTTCATACCACTGTAACACTGTTTTACTGTAATGACCGCTTGCAAGGTGTGGCCAAGACATGGCAGGTTCAATGTGGAATCTGATGAACGGAAATATTCGCTTTTGGAGACATTCCATTCTGTACAGCTCTGAATTAAATGTCTTATCAGTGATGAAACCTTGGTCTTCCTACCGCAGCTACAGATGCCTTGCCAAATCATGTATTTACGTGCAAATTTATCTGCAAACACAAAATTTAATTTGGCAGGAACATCTTCCCGAGTCGCAGCCAAGTAAAATTGTTGTCCCAGTAGCTGTTTGAAATAGGCCAAAACATAGGTTTTATCATCCATGAGGAAACAGCCATTGAATTTTGTCAACACCTGATCATACAGTTTTCTGGCACGGATTCAGGCCACATTGTTCAGCTTTTAATCCCTATTTGGTTGTCTACTGGTACGGTATGACTTGAAGCCTTCCCGGAGACGAATCCGTTGCACGGAACTACGCGATGCGTGAAACTTTTTGGCCAAATCGCGGTCTGAGATGTTGGGGTTTGCCTTGATGTTCTTCGCCCGCCCAACGCTTGCTTTGAGGTTTGCGATCCGTCGACAAAGTTTCTCTGTACTTTTTCAAAACCCGCCACGCGTTCTCCGGGGATAACCCAACACTTTAGCAAGTTTTGGATCAGACCACGAAGGGTTATCCAAATGATTGCACACAATTACTTTTCTTCTTTCTTCTTCCATTTTGTGTTTCTCTGAAACACGTTCGAACAGGGAACACATAAGAGTCGCTGTAAGAATCAAAAATATTTGTTCCAATACTAAAAGGGCCACACCTTAGATGTGGCCTCATTAATTTCCTCTTAGATGATAAGTATTCTCGAGATATGAGAAGTCACAAAGTTTGCATATTCTACTATGAAAACACAATGAAATATCATATTATGAAATCTAAAAAGACACATTTGTACCCCGTTTGACACTACAGTTGTTACAGTTGTTAACAACCAAGTCCACCCTCAGTAAAAACCCACATCCACCCCTGCAAGCGTTCACTGAGTTCGTTCAAAGGCCAGTTGCAAAACTCCAACTAGTTGTTTCCACCGTCTTGAGTTTGCAATTGGCGTAAAAATACGAAGAAAATTAGATTCCAACGGTCGTCGGTCGTGTGTCGGAAAGTGGGAGGGAAACAGAGTGAAATAGGTGCAGACCTTAGTCCCGGTTCGTTCGGGTGCAGTGTAAGCAGAACGGCAGCCCAAACTCCCACACCCAACAGTTTCTACTTTTTTGAGCTTTCATCATCTCTCCTTCGCTGCTAGGTTGGAAGTTACAAGCTGTTGCTTCAAGTCCCACTTCTGCCAGTACACCTGGGTAGTCTTCTATATGCGGCTCAACTCGTAAGGAGTTTAGTCCACTTCCTTCTCCTTCCCGGATTGAAACCGGGTCAAGCGGATATTGGAAGCAAATCAATCAAGCACATCTCCAGCGAAGGCCAACATTCCGGACTTTTTCAGAAACACGCCACGCTGGAATGAAAGGAAATTCATGGGGAAAATAGGAAACCATATTGGAGCTTCCGGAGAAACGTGGGTAATTTTATCCAGTCGGCTCAGTCACGGCCACTCAGCAGAAGAAAGGATTATACACGCTAGACTGAAAACTTTTCCAGTGAAGCGTTTTAAATCGCCACCGCTCGTTGAGCTCGCAGGTTGCCAAAGAATGATTTTCCAGGGATTAATTCAGATGAAACTCTGTTTTCCGAAGAAGGCTTCCGAGTTTGTTGTGAATAAATGTCAAATGAACAAAGGGATTTCCATTCGATTATTATAAAAATCAACTCACCAGCAGAAGGTGCGGAATTTCAAATCCACCTCGATAGCAACAATATTTACTCGATGTGAACAAATTCGATTACTATCAAATGCACTCGAAATGCACCAACAGCTGAAAAAAAAACCTCCCCAATGATCCAACGAACTTCATCCGCTACATTATTTTGCAAATATGCATACAAATGAACTCGATACAAATGCAATGAACTGTCATCATCAGCTACAGCAACTGCATTCCCTTCGAAAGGGCTCTGTTTACGAAATGTACCCAGCGAACGATCCGGCCCAACCGCGGAAAATGCAAATAAATCAAATTTTATGCACTTTTTGTTTTTTCCCACCGAGTGCCAAAACCAAACCGAAAAAGCATCAATTGGTATTTTGAACCTATACCCTCCCCTTCCCCTCACATCCTATCACGACCACGAGGACCGGCGCCACGCTGCAGTTTTGCTACAATTTACGAACATTGCTTTCGATTGGTTGATGTGGTGGATATGATCGGGTTGTGTACAGGAGGCTCATGGCAATTTTTTTGTTTGCTTCATTCCGGAATTCTCTGGTGGAAACATAAATTTATCCAACGAACCCAGTGGATCGCAAATGGGTACGTATTATTTACGGCTTAGCGCACGCTTTTAAGCACGAGCCCGTAAATTGCATTCCGATTATTTGCATACGAATACCTGCCAAAAATGTTCCCATTGAAGGAAGGAGCCGATTCTGACATCAATGGTGAGTGGCTTGCTGCTCGTTGCGAATGGTTGAAGCAGTATTGGTGTTAGTGAATGGTTTTGGGGATTTTTTTTGAGGTGCTGGTCGATTCATTCGTGGCAATGCTCTGTAGGATAGGGATGTTTTGTTTTAAAGTGTTTTTTTTTCACGTAGATGAAAGAATTTAGATGGGTTGATTTGTTTCCAATGGACATCCCACATCATTTGCTTGCAATTTAAAAACATAATCATAATTTCTCAGATTTTTGCGAGATGACAATCAATGCGATTTTTTTCGTAGGAGTGTATATAAAGAAGTTGTTACCGTGCTGCATAAATATCCAAACACTTAAGCTCCTCACATTTTTAATATACCCCATAAATAACCATGAATGCTTTTCGCTGTTATAAAGTAAAGTAATTAAACCTGAAGTAGGGCACGAATTTTGAGCTTAACTCACAGAGAACAGAAATCCGGGCTCGAACATTTTTTCCTTAATTGACAGTGTAAACTTTTAAAAGAATAACCGTTGGAAAAACAACGCCGCCTAGTCTAGGTTTCACTAAACTAGAATTGACAGGCTATCAAATCTCAAGGTGGGCAAGTCAACATATGATTCACCAAAACTAACAGAAACGAGCTGTAATTTTAAAATGGCAGTTACAGAAATTTACACACGGTGGGCACTCCAGCTGGATGTCTTTTCTCTGTGCTTAAACTAAAATTAAATCTGCTGAAATGCAAAAAATAATATTCCTTATCATGTTCATAGATCCGGACACTCTAATTGAATTCAAACAATATCCGGACACGTTTAAATTGTTTTCGGGACAGGCAAAATTATCTTAATTTGATAATTTTTTAAATCTCCAAAATGTAAAGGGTAAAAAATAGATTTACTTATTCAATGAAAAACGGTTCTAATATTGAAAATATATTTGACCAGGCATAAATATTATAGCACATAACTGACATCTTTGTGCAACTCATGCAGCAGAGCCAGCAGTAGGTATTTCACTAAGGTACCATTCGTTGCATATTTTACACATACGTCTTTCCATTTTGCTAAAATGCAGTTTGAAGCACATTTTTCCCATGTTACATTGTAAATTCAGATTACCGATGTCGGAAACATTTTGTCAAGATTTTGAACTTCTGAGTAATTCGGAAAAATATTGAAATGACCGTCACATGTAAGATATGAACACAGAGTGTGTTCAAATTCCGGATAAATTCACTTTTTTTTCTGTATTTTTCACTGATTTATATTGCTGTTCTACGCATAATTGTCCCCTATTGAAAAATAGACAACTTAGCAAAATGCAATTTTAATAAAAAATAATGCTTTCATGATCAAAGTTACGTTGAAAACCCACATTGCCAATGAATCCTATCATTCTTTGTCGTTTGTAGATTCAATTTATGTTACTTTTAACGAAAATTATTCGGTGGGATTGTTATGCCGAGATATATGGAATAAATTGAACAATTCTACGAATATGAGTCCCCCTAAGAAGTTTGCAGTCTCACTACACTCATGCAAATGACGTTTGTTAGGATAAGGGGATGCAATGTCAGCCTAGCTCCTTCGTTCGGCCTATGTACCAGATGTGTTATTAATTTAGCTATAATCAACAAAATCATGTTTCTATTAGGATAACCGATGTAATCGAAAGCAATTGAGACAATATTAATCAACTTATAGTTGTTCACTTCCACGTAATTTTCAATTTCTTGAACTTTTTGAGCATCATGATTTCACTGGTTAAGCTGAACAGATGATCTTCTATTGATCTAAATTTGGTTAAATTGTCGAATCGAAAGAGCAGTCTACATGTATAGAAAATAGTTACACGTTACAAACAAGCGGTTCACATAGCTGAAATTACAATGATTCTACTAGAACATCGTAGAATCAATGTTGGGGACATATTTTTTTGTATGCTCCCAACTATGGCCTGTTGTATCAATAACGTAGTAATAAGGTTTTTATTAGTCAAATTTAAGTGGGAATGAATGAGTTTACGGTAGTTTATATTCAAATGGCTCACCTAAACACAAACCGAAGGAACAAAATCATTGTATAGTGAATTTTGATGTTTTCATTATTGAATGGCTGATAAAACATATATGAACATAGGTAAAGTGTTTCGAAGTAGTTTTACTTTAGTTTGTTTTGTGAAATTTTATGTTTAGTAAAGCGAATACAGCTGGCAATGCCTTAATTCATTAAATAAGGGGGGGAAAAACGTTACAAAGACTGCATTTAGTAAATCCGTCGAATGTGACGAAGCTGCATCCACGAATAGACCCAATTAATGGCCTATAGACCGACATTAAATCCATATCCCTCGAATGTTTCTGACTTTATGAAAAGAATTGTGTAATTTTGCGTGATGCATACTACCAAATGTCTCATCAAACTTATCCTAGCAAGTGTATAACTAGTTGAATCTCGTTTACAGCTTAAAATCTTCATGAGTTATAATAAAAAATGTAATCGATCGTTGCATAATAGGCTGAGTCAAGGGACACATACCCTATCTGTTTTATTTACAAGCGCGTGCACTGAGAGTTTTTATTAGTTTTTTGGGTGTTTAAAAGTTGCATACGGAAGTGATGATAGTGAGTGCCTCAAGAGTAAGTGCCGAGCCGCCGAATGTCAAAGCTTCTCTGCGGAATACAGCATAAGTGCCGCAGAATTAGAACCTTCAAGCAAGAATAAGACCTTCACGATGAATCAACACCTCTCATGGTACAAGTCTCTTCGAGGGTGCGACGCAGTTCGCAAGAAAGCGTTGCTGTCAACACTGCATGAAGTGGTTCCAGAACATAAATTCAAATTCGTTGAAAACCTATCTACAAAGGAAGTGTTACGGAGCAATAACCATGTTTTTGTTTTCTATAAGCTATGTTTATGTATTTGGAATTAAATAAAATTTCTTTTTGTTTTTTGAAAAACGTCGGTGTTTGTTAACCCCACAATAATTTGTCAGTTAGTAACCATTCAGTCTGTCCACTGTGCAAATAAAATGAAAGTTACCCATAGTTGTGTGCAAATTAAAGTGACCTGATTGTGAACGCACTGTTAGAAATCTCATCCTTAACTTTTATAATGTAGACGGTCTGCCCCCTCCTGCTCTCCACTCACATCGATTTTTAGTCCTTAGAATCCAGTTTTATATGATTCTGAACAATACGCTACGTCAAAATGAAGTAAAATACATTGCTTTTGGATACTTCGTTAGTGAGACAGTTATGCGTAGAATTTTACAATGGGACAAACCGACTTGGTATTTTTTTTAAAAAGCTTTCGAATAACTAACATTTTCTAAATCTGTCCAGATAAGCAATGGTAGTTGGGATTAAATGGTACTATATAAATGAACTTACTTGATTTTCTTTCCCGATTCAATATATATTCTAAAACGAATAACTTAACTAGAGCTTCCATCCCGGATGTCCCGGGATGAAAAATCCCGGGATTCTCTCATTGCCCGAGCTTCCCGGATCCTGAAAAATATTTCAACTAATCCTGGGATCCCGATTCCAAGGCAATTGAAATATTTCTACTTAGTCATTGGTAAATGGGGAAAGTGATTCTTTTTCTTACTGGCAAATAATGGTATTAGGTGCGAATCTATGTCAAAGAAAACTACGTTTTGGAGAGTGGGAGTGATCTACACTCAAATATGGATGGTTTTAAATAGCCGTGTTGCATTTACGTAACATAACAAGCTGAAGCAAACAATATTCACGTAAGGTGCAAACCACTGAATTTTGTGAGCCGTTCGTTCACTGAAATTCGTGGTTGGTTACTAGTGGTTGGTTCTTAGTGGTTGAGTAACTTTTTCGGCTTTGACCGAGTATGTTTGAAGATAAATGAAGATCGTTCTTAATGTTGTCATCGTATGCCATCAGAAAGGGAAATTCACTTTTTTTTCCGAGTTCTTTGTTTTTGAGTTTTTGAGTTGCATGTACTTAAACATGAGTGAACTTTAACGCCCGTTTCTGGTAAGGGACTGTTCATAAACCACGTAGACTGAAATTTGACACTTTCAAACCCCCCTCCCTCCCCCATCGTCGACTTTCGTAGACTTTTTCAAACCCCCCCCCCCCTTAAAAGTCTACGTAGACTTTATCATCTTTTTTTTTAATTTGTTGAAAATGTTCTACTTTATCTGGCTCTGGCGGTTTGAGGAATGGTTTATGAAATTAAACTCAAAAAATCAGGTTATTCAGTTATTCATAGCTAGAAATTAGAAGAAAAATTAGTATTTTCCATTTCATTTCAACTACCTTAGCTTATCTTGACAGATATGCGTATTTCGTCTACAATGTGCAGACTTCTTCGGTGTCTTGTACTAATAACTCGACTTAAAGTTGCAAATATTTTCTTGTATCAAAATGGACGCCGATACACTCGAAGACTTTAAACAGCTTCAGCGTTTCGTTTTTTTCACCGCAATGCAAAGGAACGCCGTTGCCAAGTATTTCCGGACAAAGAAGGTGTCCAAATTCTCGAAGAAGTATTTGATTTGGCAGGCCATATGTAGTTGTGGTTGAAAATCTAAAAGTTTCGTCTTTACCGACACTATCAATAAGGATGTGGACGAGAAAGAATGTCTGCAAAAGCGGTATTATTTATCAGAAGCAACGACTCTCCAGTCTGATTCGTCACTATGCGAAATCCGTCTGGGAATGGTATAAGGTACAAGAGGTCAAACACGTGCCAAAAACAGCCAATCCACCAAACTGTCCAGAACTTCGCCCAGTAGAGAAGTACTAAGCTCTAGTTAAGCCGAAACTCTTCGAAACTAAGATAAGAAATCTGATCGCGGTTGTACCACAGGAAGTTCAAGAATATAACAGAAAGAAGGATGAATATCTAAATCAACTTTTTCTAATGTAGATATGAATCTATTATTGCGAAATAAACAATCGGTATTTTTGAATAATGTGTAAATTTTGTTTTGCTACTATTATGTTGGTGTCCGAAATTTAACGTAGACAGTCTTTAGATGTAAAGATGCTAATATGAAGATAGTCTTTATCACGGAATAAAGGTTGTAGTGTGAACGGGATGTTATGCTCTATTATTTAATTAGCTGCCATATTATACTGATTTGATGTATTGCTTCAATTTTTACAAAGTTCAGGGCTCGAAAATGTGTGCAATGCATCTTTGAGCAAACTTCTTGAAACTGGAACATATTAGCATTTGAGCTCAATCCAGGACTGAGATAACCAAGATTCATAGAATAAATAAATTAATTTTAGAACGCAACCAGTAAAATCCAAAATTTGTACGTTTATTCGTATTAATAATGTGTTGAAAATAAACATAATATGATTTTAATTTCAAACATCGATGTTACTTCCGAGTAGCTTGATTATGACTAAGCAAGCCATATTTCTGTTATCTCATCCGAATGGCAACAAGTGTGCTACTAGAGTTGGTTTTAAACATAGCATATGTTTGAAAGAAAGCAAGTTTATGTTTGCGGCCAAAATAAACTAATTTTATGTTTGGATATACCTGGAGTATGTTTGTTATGACAGTACCCAAGTAACCAGCTTTGTTTAGTTTTACAAAGCAATGCAGCTTTGTTAAGTTTTACTAAAGTTTTATGAAAGCCACTAGAAATCAATTCGTTTTTATTATGGCAGCAAGAAATGCCAATAGGTTTCAAATTTTAGTCAGGTTTATAAGAACCTACACAGCTTCTTTACAACAATCTTAAAACCTTGACTTCTAAAATTCCTTTTACTCCTATCAAAGGTTTTATTTTGACTTTATAAACTCATGAAATGCTGTTTTGAAATGCCGTTTTAGGACTTATTCATATTATCTTATTATGGTCAGTTGAAAAAGCATTTTAAAACAATTTAGCCTCCAGTAAATGCACTAAACGACTAGTTGGCATTGAGGAAAGCTACCAAATGGCCAGATAGTTTTATAGTAGCCATTGCGAAGATAAATTGGACTTTTGGCAAAACCGTGATTTCTTTAAATCGCCATATTGTAATATATGAAATAATTGAAATGCGGAAAAATAAATACACCAAATTTTACATGTAATACAATTGAACTGTAGATCGAATACCAAATTTGGTATTCTTTAAGATAACTTTATTGAATTTCATCAATTTTCAGAAGTTTCATGATTAATTCGAATATATTGCTTTCAATTTTGTTGTTGTAAACTCGCATAATTTCCGAAGCGCATTAATTTTTGGCGCCAATTTTCACCATTAAATTAAATGCGCATATGATTTGAAGCATGATACGCTGTAAAAAAAACTCAATTTGTTTTATATATTTTGTAATCAAACATAATTTCCCGCAAAACTTGACCTTTTTTCTTAGCCATTACTCACTGTTGAATGAATCAGAAGAGCAGAGAATCGAACAAAGCAGAAAAACAAAAACTAACCACGATATTGCCGTGAAGTTTGACAGCTGTGGCCATTCGGCCCTATACTGGTTTTGATGGCGGCCAATAGGTTTTATGATGGTTCTAAAGTGGTCCTAACATCTTTCACTAGAAAATTTTCAAAATCTTTATGGAAGGAAAGGTTTTATTAATTTGTTTTCACAACCGTCTATAGAGTGGGCCACTTTGTACACATTTCGGCTTTAAAGATGCCTAGAGGAGGTGTTCATGGACAAACAGTTTTGAATGTAGTTTCATCAACAAAGCCGAGAGGAGTGCTACACGGCTGGAATAGAACTGAAATTGTTACTTGGGTATTTTACTCTGCGTCGAGGATATTAATATCCGTTTTGTAGAGAGAAAAAAATGTCTACGTAGACTTTCGGTATAACCCCCCCCCCCCCTCCCCCATCGTAGACAAACGTAGACTTTTTTGAAACCCCTCCCCCCTCCCTTAATTATCTACGTGGTTTATGAACAGCCCCTAAGGAGAAGCAAATACTAGACATACAATGTATTCAATGAGTATCGATATTCGACATGAAAATTTTCAACACACTGACATAATCAAGAAAACTGTTGTGTAAATCAGTAGTTTTTGTTTGGCGTGTCTCTGATGTAGAAGGAGATGTTCGCTCATCACCATGAGGCACCAAGAGTGAACAACAATGTTTTGGGCTAGAATGAAAGATATGAAAAGAAAGTTTTGATAGTTCCGCTAGTGTGCGGCAGGCTTGGAAATAACTATAACAGATGTTTATAGGAAAGTTGAGCGAAAAGGGCATGTGTACAGTGGTACTCGAACCAACGACATTTTTGCCTAACATCCCACTGCGGGGTAGGCAAAAATGTCGTTGGTTTGAGTACCACTGTACACATGCCCTTTTCGCTCAACTTTCATGCCCTTTTCGCTCAACTAAAAACTGTAGCCGACACAGCAAGAACTATTCGGGAATACATTTTTGCGTTTTTCCATTGATGGTATTACAAAATCCAAATGGGTCGAATTCTGTTGCCTGGGCTCTGAGACAACTGGAATTAAATTAAGTTCGCGAGTCTGTAGCGTAAATATTAGTTTTTTTTTACAGGTACTTGATTAAAATAACAGTGCGTTAATCTGCTTTCATAATCGTTCTGTATGTTTATTTTGAAAAGGATTCTTTTCGCTACGATTATAATGCAAATTAAAAATGCCATTTCATCAAATGATGCATTTCTGTTACGATAGAATGTTGGATTTCTATAAATCTCGTCCTCTCTACTCTTCACCGGCGCTTCAAGATCACAACCACGTGAACATTGATGCAGTGGGGCCCATCAGTGAATGCCATCTGAAGACGAAGTAGATGAAGAGGATGTTGATGCGCATCAAGAAGCCGTCGGGAACGAATAAGCTTCCTTTGATGAATAACTTGAAGCAAAATCGGAACCAGTGAGTGAGGAAGGAACTCATTCGGACTTCAGAATTCAGAGCAACTCTGGGTTTAGAGGGCAGGGAAATTCATTTAAGCTGTTCAGGTAATAATTATAATAATCATAATAATCCTCAAATAAAACCTTATTATTGAATTAATATTTAAAAATTCAAATTAAAAAAATTTAAATAATCATTAGAATAATGATAATAATAACAAAAAATGACACCCAAAAACAATGATAGTAAAAATAATAATATTTATAATTATTATATTGCTTATACTAATAAAAATCATCACATCGAAGCAAATTAAAACATTTACTAACAATATGATGATTATTATTATAACACAAATTTTAATAATAACAGAGACGAAAATAGAATCGAAGTTGCAAAAATAAAAGCAATACAAATAAGTGCAAAACAAAAAACAATATAAATAAGTGTCACTATAAGAATTCTTAAAATTCTTTATATAAAAACAAAGATAATTTATAATATTATTATTCAATGCTTATATATAATTGGTTTTCAAATAATGATAGCAATCACTATTACTACACTAATTATAAAAATATAAATAATAAAAATAGTTATAATAATCTCAATAATTATTATGAAAACCAAACGTGACAATATCAAAAACAATCAGAAATAATAATAATAATCGTTGTACTTATTATCATAACTTCTTTACAAATATTAGTTTCAATAATAATAAGTATAACATACTAAGCCAACATTAAAATTATAATAAAATTTATTTCGATCACTTTTTTGAAATATTGTGTTAAACTTTACTTTGTAAATATGAACGTGAAATTGATAATAATAATTATCACTATTAGAGTTGACTTCATAATTAATATTATTTACATCATAATTTTTGTTGAAATCATTGTTTATATTTTAATTAGAGTGATAATTATAATAAATCCATATTAAAATTTTTGTTAGTATTGTTTAATTGTTATAACTAACGTTATTCATATTCTGACTTTTAAAAAATAAAATTTTTAATTATGATATCAATTTAAGTTTTTATTAAAACAATATGTATGATGTCATGTTGATGATGATAAAACGATCAGAATGGTATTTTTATAATAATAAAATCATTATTATCATGATAATCTTCTTCATAATTAACAAACAGATTAAAAAAACATTAGATAGATTTAAGAACAGCAATAACATAACAATCATATTAATCATATAATCATTATCATAATAACCGTAATCAAATCAATTATGTTGAGATCAAAATCATAAAATCATCGTTATTAAATCATTCTGATAAATTTAATGATAATTTATTTTTTTTAATCATAAAATTAATATTGAAAATAATAATTTTAATCGTAACAATTAAAAAATAGTTAAAGGACTATTTTTAATCATTATTTCAATACTTATCATCATATTTATTCTTTTATTATGGAGATTTTCAGCCCTGGGCTGGTTCATCTCTCATCGTAGTCACTCGAGTACCTTTTGGGTATTTTTGTAACTTATCCGGGGGTGAGATTAGAACCCGTGACTTAGGCGTGAGAGGTATGGTATGGACCACTACGCCGGGAATCTAGTCATTAATATCATAGTAGTCTTGAACATCATATTTCATCTAAACATTGTTAAAAAATCATTTATTTTCGTAATTATTGTTAAGATAAATATAATAAAAACCATAGTTGATAGTTATATTGGAAATCACTGAAAGAATTTTCACTATCATTATTATCAAAATAATAAGAATTGTATTCAAAATAATTGAAATCATCACATCAATAATAATTATCACATCAATTGTAAATATCTTAATACTCTGAATATTCAAAATACTTACATAAAAATACATGATCCACTATAGTTAAAATAATTATAGCAAAAACTAAAATCATATTCAGAAAAAATGATAACCATCATAATCGTCATGATAATCGCAATTGTCAATAAATCTTGATCATAACAATCAAATTCATCAATACCATAAGAGAACGTCCATTAATTATGTCACACAAAAAGTGGATTTTTAACCAACCCCCCCCCCTCCCCCTCCCCTTGCCAGGTTTTTTTTATGGACCTTCAAATTTTTTTGTATGGATTGTCACGTTTTCTGAAACAGATTTGCAGATTTTCTTCTCGTATAGTTATAACTTTGATACAAGATTAAATGTCTCTAGGCATTATAAGAAATTGATCAAATTTATGAAACAATATGGCCTCAACTCAACCGAGTTGCAAATTTCCTTCCATTTTAGCATTGAAAACACGAAAAATAAAACTTAGTTCAAAATATGATCAAGCAAGAAAATATTTTATATACAATATCAATACTTTTCATTGACTGATATTTTATTCTTTTGACTTCACTTGACAGTTTGTGACAACTCGAGTCTGACTCCACTTGACAAACGCATTTTTTGAGTCGGTTTCTCCCTCCGAGCCCGTGTATATTTCCAAAAATAACATTGACAACCATTTCATCAAGTTTCATCGAAGCTTTTGCAATTTTTGTTGGGATCTGACATGCATGTGTTATCAGATGGTTTTTTATTCATTCATTCAATCACATAATGCCTTTTCACTGACGTGCTTGCAAAAAAACCGTCGAATTCTTCAGTGAGCGCCTGATTCTTAATTATTATTTTGAAATCCAGCAGATAATTTACTCTCATATCCAACAAAAATTATTTTCAAATTACAAATTGATTGCAGAAATGGCTAGTATTCTACGAATGATGAAAAAGCGCAATGCTCAAAATTTACACCACTGCTCTCGTGCAAGGAATCATCTACGTTTCGTCGATATTCTAAAGCAAGTTCGAAAAACCGTTAAAATTTTCGACAATCGTCCTTCAAATATGGAATCTTGCAAGATAAAATCATTGCAGCTCATCATAAACCGCCGCAATTGTTTATCGATGTCACAACTAGGTGGAACAACACTAAAAGGATGATCGAGCGATTTAGACGTGTCTGGATGCTTTGCAACCAATCAGACTAGTTGAAGCGATAGGTAGACGAGATGTTCCCTTTTTAACTGCTAAAGGCAGCTTTTGTTTTTGCTTTCTAAACATAAGCAGCAGAACAGCACAGCATTCGCATTAGCAATGAGCTATATGACGCAGTTTACGACAGAATCTTTTTGGGGTGAAATAAGAAATTGGTTTCATTGATGAAATTTTTGAACAATAAGCATATGGGCCCATCTAGCGAAATGCCGAGTTTGTCCTACAGCTGTTGAGGAGAGGAAGAGTAGGCCGCACTGAAAATCTGACGCGTGAAAATTGTGGAAAATGCTCCGAAAAGTGTGTGCAAAGTATATTTTTTTCACTAAGAGGACGACCCGTTTAAACAGGTTTTATGAAGATATTTTGGTGACCAGTGTTGTGGTCAAAAATTCACCGCCGGGCGCAGTGAAAAGTGTCTTGGAATGATTAGGACTGTAGGCACATATACGTACAGCTGGTACAGGTTCTCGAATAGGAAGTGCTTCTTTCGCAGAGCAATAATCAATTGCATAAGGAACCCCTCGATAGTGGCTTGGTGGAAGGGCAAACGATGGACGTCGGTACTGAAACATTTAGACTGCGGTAGTAAATAAGTGCGAGCGGAGTTTGTAGGATAATGTGACGTGTATAAATTGTGATTCCGTTTTTATTTTGCAAACCGAAATTGTAAAAAATGGGAAGAAACCCGTGAAACATACTTCTTGTATTTTATAGTGTGTTTGAGTTGATAAGTAGGAAGCTAAGTTCATAACGAAATTGTTTGTGAAGTTAGCCAACAGCTAGATATTGGTGGTACCTTTTTCTTCAAACAGCCCAGCAGTGCGTTTTAATAGTAATATTTGAACGTTGAGATTAAGTTCTTTTGTAGCCGAACTGATAAGATTCCGTTGACGCTCGTCTAGCTGACCATCTACGATTAGGACTGCGAAACAGAACGGCATTGAACTGACGACTGAATTGGTAAGCTCGTTCTATTTTTACTCATTATGTATAACCGGTTCCAAACTTTGAGGCTCTTTGCAAACCATGAATATGTGTATGTGTGAGTGTGCGCAGTAATCCAAGAAATCTGACAAGTTCTCTTTCAGTACCCGTACTTACATCTTTAGACATTCTACTCTATTCAGAGAGCGAGTAATGGCGCTATAACCATAAGCCATAGGCAGCTAGGACTATAGTTAATGCTAAAGTCCCAACCGTTTGAAGAGAAGAAATGGAGCATCACTTAACCTTCTTAGACAAGATGCTCCCAACGACCATTTTTGAATACATTTTTGTTCTGTACACCAAACAGGGCATTCTGTTCAACTATTCTCTCCAACTATTCATTTCCTTTTTCCTTTGATATCTACTGAAGGCTACGTGGGTTCCCCGTGTCTTCTTAAGGTAGATACCAAATCCTCCCTATCACCAACGGTTGCATGGACGTGGCCAGGTGAGCGATCGAGGAGTGTTTTCGTGGAGAGTATTGCCTGAAGAAACGTATCAGAAACTGATTTCGTTTCATGGTGGCAGGCAATGTCTTCAACGAATTATTCCTCATCGTAGCTCCAGCCACGAGGTGTACAAACATCAATGCTAATGCTAATGCTAATGGGCCCATCTAGCTAAATGCCAACGAGCGCCAGGTCACAGATAATGAAATTCCTGAAAGACACTAACTGGTTACTAAAGGGTGTCCACAGCTAAATTGCATTACTTTAAACTCGTCCTCAAAAAAAAAGTCTCTCATCCGATTGTGATGAAATATTCAGGAAATAAAATAAAATGTATAATCTTGGTTTGAATATTTTTATTTCACTGTATTTCTTTACCAAATCCAAACGCCCGAACTTTCTTCTTAATACCACGCATAATATTTTGTACAACGTTTGAGCCGACATTTTTTTCCGCTTTGAACTATGACTTCAACATTTCCTGTTCTGTAGTGACAACATTAGTTGACTTCTCAGGCAATCATTCTGGTATACTTGACCATTTACAGTTGAAGTTGTTGTGAATATCCGGGAACTAAGGAATCACCCAACGCGCTGCACTATACTTTAGGACGGTCTTACCTCGTTCACTGACAGACAAGAAAAAGGGGAGATGCTTAGTCATGAGTCTATGCCTACTGTGATGGTGATATGCCAAAGATATGCGTACACGGTAGACCATATTTAAGGGACGTAACGGACGTGACTGGTAATGTTGGCTAACTATCCACGTTGTACCACACAGTTGTCACGAAAGGCTTGCTCCGTTTACCACACGTACAAATCCCCTGCCAAATCATGAATTTCTTGGTACTCCGAAAACGTTTTATGACACGAGACACTGTAGACTGGTGAATTTTCAACATTTCTCCGATGACTCGGTGCGAAGGAAGTGGGATGTCGAGATGCGTGTGCAAAATGTTCTCGCGCACTTGCTGTTTCTTTGACTCCATTTTCGAAACTGTGACACATTTCACAATGAAACTCACGCAGTGTAAACAATACACGCTGAGCTCATTTCACCCAAAATTTCGTTGAAATCAACCCAAAGGACGAAATGTTACAGCTTATTGAAAGTGATGCAATTCAACTGTGAGCACCCTTTAGGATTTGTACTCATTCGAATACGTGTAGATCCCATTTTCCGGCATTAAATGAAAGTTCCCAACAAAATCAATATTAAGTAGGAACCACTGGGCTACTTTGCAATAAATACTACATAATTCCACAATGTCCAATTTCGAAACTAATCTAATTGGATTTTAACCAACAGGTTATTAAACTGAATGAAAGCTTTTGATAAACAAAAATATTAAAATTTATTAACAAAAATGTAGGGCATGTAAGAAATTTATTTATTTATTTTTATTAACAGACTTGTCAAAACCAAAAATATTCACATTTATTCATAATACGAACTATCTTAAAATAATTGACGTTACGCTAGTTTAACAAGGAATAGTTTTTGAACAAATTGAACCTTTATTTGTGGCCAGAACAAACAAAAGCTTACGATTGAATTGTCCTTAATATATATGCTTTGACGATATTTTTTTTCGCGTGTGGTTACCATAAACTCTTAACGTTTAAATAATATTTACCTTTATAAGTCTAAAATTTATTTCATGATCAATATGATCAACTTTAATTTTACAAGATATCAAGTAATCGGTAAATTTGACAAACCCTCAGCAACATTTGCACATCTTCTTCTCATAGATTTAAACTTGGGCACAAGAATAAATGTCTCTAGGTATTATAAAAATTGGTCAAATTTATGAAAAATAATGCTCAAAACTGAACAAAGTTACAAATTTTCTATTTTTGCAGCAATGAAAACACGAATAAATTTTAGTTCAAATTATTTTCAAGCAAAACAAATGTGTCTATCAAATACCAATACTTTTCTTTGACTTATATTTTATTCTCTTGGCTTCACTTGAAAGTTTTTTACAACTTGAATCTGGCTCCACTTGACACTTGACAGATTTTGAGTCATCTGCTCCCTCCCAGCTTGTACCCATACAATCAAAAGTTATGCACAAAAGAAAGTGTTGCATTTTTTTCGAGTACAATCTTCATATCCATAAACGTTATGGGTGTACAGAGTTTTATAAAAATTTGAAACCCTTCGAGCCGATCTGCATGATATTAATTACAAATCCTCTGTGTTTTTCGCATCAAATAACATTGCTGACACCGGCTGGATAAAACATCAAATTTTATCCACTTGGTAAGTAGTAAAAACAACTTTTTCTCCATCTGCTTTCCACGTGGAGCTTTAATCACTTTACGAAGCCGCAGCTTTAAATGAGTCCAAAAATTCCAACTGCCATGGTACGAAATTGCGATCCAAGCGGTTCCATGTCCAGCACCGTACGATTTACGTGCTCGAGACCACAACCCAATTACGTTCCACTGAAAATTGCACATTAACATCCCTAAAACAAGAGCCCCAAATCGGTTTGCAACTGCACTGTTTGCGGCACGTGCGGCTCCAAAATGGTTTTTGTTCAACGTGCTGAAAACATTGTATTTCCAAGGCAGTTCCACTTCCCAACTGGGACACGGACGAAGGTACGCCAGCCGCGCGATAAAAGCTGTTAATTTGCGTGCTTGTGTGCTTCAGTTCCAGCTTCAATATATGTAAATTTGCTGATTTCCATTGAAACATGCTGGCACTTCAAATAATCGCAACCAAGCTGATTGCGATGGCGAACATTGATACCAGAGAGATAATATTGGTGGCTCGAAGGCTTTGGCGTACGCCGCAACGAATTATGACAGCCCTCGGCCCGGTTGGCATATTTGATGTTGGCCGATATATTTTGTAACGTGATTATCCCAGAGCTCCGTTCTGAGCCTGATAATTGCACAAGATTATCACCGGGATCCAACGTTTCCCAGTTTAACGACATCAGTGATTGATTGAATTTCCGTTTAATTAAATAACAACACTGGAAGCGATAATCAGATTTCCTCGTGAGTCGTTTAAAATGCACATGGCCGGTTTTCCAGAATGATAATATTGCAAATGAGTGACATAATGGCTGGAGAACAAACAGAAAAAAAAAACAATACTTCAAAAACTGGCCCCGATTCCAGCCCCAAACAACACCCAATCTATTATTTATGCCTGTCCGAGGGAAACCTTCGTCCCGTTCCACCCACACCACTTCAAATTTAACCTCCGGCAATGCTATAATTGCGTTTCTTTATCCCCCTAAAAAGTGTCTCTTTTCATCATTGTCGTCATCGTTGAGCAGGATTTCGCCAGCCTTGTTCACGGTCGGTTGGTGGGTGGGACGACTACACTCATTCAGATGTTTCGGGCATTGGCAGGATAATGGCTGGAAAGAATATCAACATCGCGTCCACGCCATTCCGCTCCACTTTGTTCGGTGACGGACAACCGCTGCTGCTGCTGCTGCATTCAACATGGGGGTAGTTGGGTGCGGGCACTACTGCATGGAATTGATGCAGAGATTTATCGGTTAAGGTTCAGTCATCTCTGGCATATGCATAAGAATTCTTTGAGTTTGAGTTCAAAATTTGATCATGATTTAAATGTCGAAAAATGATGCAAAACAAATTAAAGATAGTATCACTTTCAGCCTAGATAGCTATGAGTACAACACTAACTAATTTCCTTCGTTAAACTTGACTGGAAAAGGAAACAGTTCTGACCACGTCACTGAACGTCACCGAAATAAAAAAGAGAAAAAAAAGAAGTTAGTAGCAGCAGCGAAAGCATGAAATATTTCTGCATCATAAAGTCGGCTGCCTAACAAGTCGTTATAATGAGTGCCTCTTTGCGTTCTCCTTGAACACTCCGACTAAGATGGGAAAAACGGACTACCGGAACGGGTGCTGGTGTCCCGTATCTAAGCTGACGACAATGGCCGTATCGAAATTCCGGCTCGAGCATCGCCGGTGGAAGGAGCGATTATTTTAAAGCCATTTTAGCGGAGAGGGGCAGTACATCAGACAACGTGGGAGGAAAGTTAGGCAGACCGGCGGCAGCTCATAAAAGTCAATGTGCTGTACGTAATCATCTTACGCGACATTTGAACGAGCTCATCTTGAAGAGCAAGCGCGCGGGAGGAAGTTCGTTTATGTTGGAGTCCTTGAGGGGATCTTCAGGAGCAACAGCGCTGACTGTAGTAGGTGGTTCCCATAGCGATGAGGCACTCATTGCAATGCGGGGGTGTATTGTTAAGCGCTGATGCTAAGGACTTGCACCAGAAGTGAGGAGCTTGATGGGATCAACATGTTAGCTATTCGATGAGTTTTGGAGATTGTAATCTGTTCAGTCCCTCTTGATAACTTAACTGATTTTGCGAAGAAAGTCAAAATGTTGTCGTAAGACAAAACGATCGCAGTGCTTTGCTCGCGGACGGTTTGTGTTACGTGAGCTGTCACGGTTTTTTTTCTACCGCGATTGTAAATTTTAAAATCAGAGTTACGTGTCTTCTTTTGGACTTTAATTTAGCTGGCCGTCGGAATGTGGATAATGTCTTGTGTGGAATAAAAACTGCTAGATTTTGAAGCGTAAGAAAATTGTGCGAAGTGATTTTTGTGTAACAGAAAATGAGCACTGCTAAGTGAGAGTCTTGAAAGAGGTGAACTGAACTGGAGAGGATGTTCTTGCAAAAATTCTTATCGCGGAAACCCTTTGATGGACACAACGTGTTCAGAGGGCGATAGGTCGTTTGTTGTGTCTTGCTCCGACAGCATTGACAGCATTCACGTTGAAGACCAAACTGGATCGCACCTATTTCCAAGCGGTACAAGCGGTTGAGCGCGAAAGAAGTGTCCGTTCTGTTGTTTGAGGAAGGTTTCAAGCGCCACTACAGGGATCGGTTTCGCCGTCCTAGGCCATTGATCCTTGCGATGCCGAACGAGTGTGATGTTTTTAAGACGGGATGGAAAATCTGCAACCAGACACCTAAAGAACTCAGGGTGTGGGGATGAGGGTGCCAACTTCTCGACCCACTAAAAACCCACCGGTGCCTTAAGCCCTCGACCCTCCCCGGAACCACCTTTCGGTATTACTTCGAGGAGGGGGCTATTGTGCTTGTTAAGCACCCACTATGTCTAACTACTTAGGGCTTTAGTAGTTAGGTGGTCCCTGCGACCTGCATTTGGTCTTTTCACCATTTTTGTTGGAGAGCAAGGACGATCTGGGAGGCTGCTACGCATACCGCGTCCCAGACGTCCCGGTCTTGGTTCATCCTATGGACCACATTATCTGGAGTCGTGTCGTGGCCGCTTACGGCAATCATGCCGTATCTCGCGCCGTCGAAGAGAGGACATGCGAAGAACACATGTTCCGCAGTTTCCTCGACTCCCGCGCACTCGCTGCATGCGGAGGACTGTGCATGCCCATATTTGTGCAGGTATTGTATAAAACAGCCGTGGCCAGCAAAATCTGCGTTAAGTGGAAGTTCACTTCACCGTGTCGCCTACCAACCCACCTGATTAATTCCGGGATTAGTCGGTGGGTCCACCGATCTTTGGTGGAGTTGTTCTATTCCCTTTGGCTCTAGTGATCTTCCGAGTACGTCTTGTTCCACGTTCCACGGGAGTCATGCACTCGGGTCGTGGCTCGGAAAGAGTCCCTCAACGATCACCTGCAGCAGCTCTGACGAACGCTCGGCTGAAGCCGCCGATCGTCTGGTTTTGGCCATTACTACCAGGTAGGCGTCACTCCACGGATTCGTATTGGTTTTCTGACATAGACCCTCGAAGCAGGCTCGCTATCCAAGGCCTCCAGAAGAATCTGGCCTCTAGGGTTGGTAAGGCAGCTCCTCATCTCGAGCGTATAAGTCCCCCGCTATAACCAACGGGTTCAGGCTAGTTAGCTCCGTTGGCATCCGATTGTGCATTTTGAATAACTGTTCGATCGACCATCTTCGCGGTGCGTAGCAGCTGCAGAAGAACACTCCATTCACTTTTACAACCGCAAAGCCTTCGTTTGTGGTAGACACAACCTTCTGAACCGGTTACTTGCCTTTCGTCCATAATGCCGCCATATTGGACCTGTTCGCAAACCAGTTTCCGTTGCCGGCTGGGATGCGGTATGGGTCGGATTTCTTCCATATGTGAACCTAGTGAACACCACGCTATTGTATGCACTTTATTAGATACTTGCTACTTACCCGCAAAGCTTACTGTTTCTTTCTGCAAAACCTGCAATTTAATGAACAATTTTAACTCGATCTGTCTTTTACCAACTGTGTCGGAGCCGTACCAGACTCAAATGAAGGAAATTACGGGACTTGCTAGCTCTTTTGTGGCAAGAATAAATGTGTCCTGACTGTAGTGTCTATGGTCTGATTTTTTTGCTCCCGAACTCGACATTATTTGTATTTATTTAGAAAATGAGAAAACCAAATCGTTCGTCTCAAAAATCGTTTCAAGGATGATAGAATCTCCTTGAATTCGAAATAACCCTTACTGTACCTGATCGTACTATTTCTTTTAGGTAAGTTGAATTGATCGTCCTTTTCATTCATTGTTTTCAATCTCTCCCCCCTTTTTCACTGTATTATATCCTATTATTTACCTTCCACTCACTTTCAATCCTGATTCCATTGGTCGACCCTATTCATTTACCGAGCATAGTTATTTCTCGAATCACAAACCTAGCAACACCGGTTTTAAAAAAAAAACTACACATTTTTTTTTTCAGTAGCGGGAGATGTGTAAGTCTTCCTTACCTCAGGCTGTGTTCAAATTAGCGCATTAATTATAATTTTCACTTAAACATGACAGATGAAAAAAAATCGATTAAGTCTTCTTCTCGAGCTAACTTATTCCTGACGGACGGGAACTCAATTTTCACAGACACCTTATCGAAAGTTGATTGATGAATAACAAAGTGATTTTATTCGATTATTCCATTATTTTTCATCCGTCAAATATAAGTGAAAGTCAAATTTATTCGTGATTACGCTTTATCCCCGTTTGTTTTGATACCTGTCCGTGTACTTGAGAAGTATCTAGTAGAAAAGAATCAAACGGTTGTGATAATATCACAGTCACGTCAAATGAAAAGTAAGCATCACAATTATTCTCCAGACTAACACTATTTATTCCATACTCTACACTGATTAGAGAGGAAATGAAACGACTGCCGCTAGTGATAACTATTAAACTCTGCTCATCGTGATAAGGACGGTTGGCATTTTACAAGCCCGTGGACAGCAATCACTCAACCAGCAGTAACTGTAACTGTAACAATGGACGGCAATTCTTGGGGTGAACAAGCGTGAACAAACTGCAGAATTTAATCGTCACAAACGAAATCAGAAAGTGATGACGTCCTTAAAACGATGACAATGTACTCTATTCCGAGACGGATACTCGCACACGAAGCGATTTGTTTGTCTAACTATGCACGAGAAATCAGTTCCTACAAAGAAACTCACCACTACTGAGGCCGTATAAAGGTGTTTCGTTAAAAATTAGGTCGACTTGAACTTGACGCATTGCCTATCCTCGGGCATTATAAAAACTTGCGCACCCCTTATTTTGAAGAAGAGTGCGTGTAGCATCATGGCTCTACTTTGACGGGGAAAGGTGGCAGATATTTTCAAGCACATTAAACTGTCAAAGTTCGCGCAGAAATATCTAGTGTGGCAAGCCATCTGAACCTGTGGCTTGAAGAGCAACGTTTACATTGCAACCGAAACCGTCAACCAGGAAATTTATCTGAGCGATGGCCGACAAAAACGTCTACTGTCTTTCCTGGAGCGACACAATTGTTCCGTTCTATTTTGGCCGGATTTGGCATCTTGCCATTACGAAAAAAAGGCCATGGAGTGGTACGCTGTCAACAACGTTCAAGTGGTGCCCAAGGACAAGAACCATCCCAACACGCCAGAGCTCCGTTCAATTGAACAATGTTGGGCCATCGTCAAGCGGAACCTTAAGAAGACTCAAAAAGCTGTTGTGCGCGAGAAACAGTTCAAGGCGAACTGGCGTTTTGCCGCATATAATGTGGGCAAGGAGACTGTACAAAATCTTATGGCAGATGTTAAACGAAAGACCCGACAATTCGCATTCGGAAAAAGGAAGCTTAGCTGAATCTTTCTCTTGTATTCTGTATTAACTGAACTTGAAAAAGAAAATGAATTTGACTTATTAATAAAAACTTTGATCGACTCCCTGCTAGACAAAATTTTGATGAAAACTTTGATCGACTATTACTGCTTGACAAAATTTTGATCGGAACACCCTTTAGGAAACGAAACAGTGCATATTCATTAGTTCATTGTTGAGCTGGAATTAGTACGTGACTGCTTGACTCTGGATGAGTTCTAGAAATTTGTTATCGTCCTACGCAAACTAATATGATTACCTTTATCCGATAGTTTCGTTGAATTGCAGGAGCGTTCACTGAATCATGAGAAATCATCAAAGGCAGTCATTGTTTACAAAGGCTGTTTAGAAGTGGTTTGTTTACACTTCTATAGAAAACAACTGATGAAATTTTGATCAAAGTAGTCGATTGCGTTCAGAAATAACGTCAAATTGAACTCGAAAGAAGATAAACTTGTTTGCACAAACATCTGCAAAATCTGGAGTTGCCCGGTTATAAGCAGGTAAGAGTGCTAAAGATGCTGAAAACAACAATTTGTTGAGTACTCAAAACCTACAAAGATACCCTGATTGTGAGAAGAAATCAGCAGAACTACAAAAAAAACTAGAACCATGGATCGTCAACTGCACAGCAAGGTGTTGAGGTGCGTCAAAGCCAACCCTGGCCTTTCGATCCGAGATGTGGCCAGAAGGTACAACGCCAAATTTCAAAGTATTTTGCGGATTCGAGTGGTTCGACATGTTGGATAAATTCTTCTAGAGCGTGGCTTAAGAATCAAAACATAAGTTGTGACCTCATCTGTGTTATGAGTAGACTAGTTAGCGCTCAACTTCCAAACTGAGCAGAAGCATTTCTGGCTAAAGCCTGACAACGGAAGTCGAACAAAGACTATTAATTACCAAGTGGATTTATTTTGTTTTTTTTTTAATTCTCGGTCGAAGTAGTATACAGGCACCGTCGGGCCTTTGTGTGCTGAGGCCGTTGAAGCGATTCCAACCTCACCATGAATCGGCGCGAAAACACCTTTCGCATCGATTACGCGAAGGTGCCAAAAAAACCAACATATGAAGACCTTCACCTCTTCATTGGCAACCAACTCGGAATGAAACGGGAAGAAGTCAAGCGTATCCAGTGCAGCAGAACTCACCAGTGTGCTTTCGTGACAGCAAGTGATCTCGCCGTGGCACAAAGAATTGTAGACCAACACGACGGTAAGCACGAAATCGTCGTTGACAAAAAAAAGTTACGTTCTCCGGATGTGGATGGAGGACGGCGGTGTCGATGTTAAAATGTTCGATCTCTCGGTGGACGTAACAGATCAAGAGATTGTGAAATTTCTGTCGCAATACGGTGTGGTGCTGTCTATTCGAGAAGCGATGTGGGACTCGAAGTACCTGTTCGAGAACATTGGCACGGGCGTCCGTGTTGCACGCATGGTCGTTAAGAAGAACATTCCTTCTGACGTCACCATCGATGGAGAATCAACAGCCGTGACATACTCTGGTTAACAACAAATATGTCGACACTGTAATGAATTTGTTCATATTGGGATCTCTTGCATCCAAAACAAAAAGTTACTGATCCAGAAGCTTGCTGCTGATCAGACAAACCCGTCTTACGCTAACGTAGCGAAACAAACGACCGCAGCAAAGGCGAACAACCTGAAACAATCAGAACCTAGAGGTTCATCGTTCTCCGAAATCAAAACGAGAACGTTGAACAAACAACCTGTCGCAAAAAAAGGAATTGCGCCACCGCAGTCAACTGAGCAACCGATTTCTGAAACGTCACCGAAAATATCAGCCACTCCGGCACCGCAACCAACAACCCTTCTAACTATGCAACCCACAAACTGTGATTTGGCACAGTTCAAAAAGCCACAGCAAACTCAAAGACACGAGATAACACCATCGACTCAACCGAAGACAGGAGAGATTCAACGGTATGACGGAGACGAAACGGACGAATCTTCCTCATCGATCAGCAGCAGGCGATCCAAACGATTTCAAGCCAAAAAACTGCGTCACGACAGTGACGTTGTCCAAGTAGACGGCGATTCCCCTATGTCATAAAATGGAGTACACCAGCTACAATTTCACCACAATAAATATAAACACAATCTCAAACGAGACTAAAATTTACGCTCTCCGGACACTTCTCCGTAGTCTAGACATCGACATCGCTTTTATGCAAGTGGTAGAGAGTACCCAACTCTCTCTCCCCGGGTATAACGTTATCTGTAATGTTGACCAAGCAAAACGAGGAACAGCAATAGCCCTCAAAGAGTACATCCAGTTCACACACGTTGAGAGAAGTCTTGACGGTAGACTCGTATCACTCCGCATCAACGACACCACGATTGCTAGCATCTACGCACCAAGCGGGACTCAGTATAGGGCAGAAAGGGAACGATTTCTAAACACTACCATCGCTTATTATTTTCGACACAACACCCCAAACATGATATTAGCAGGAGACCTCAACTGCGTGCTGCGGCAATGCGATGCCACAGGTCATAATGATAGCCCTGCTCTAAGAGCAACAGTGCAACAGCTGCAATTGGCTGATGTATGGGAAAAGGTCCGTCCCCGGATTCCAAGGCACACGTTCATTACAGCACATTCGATATCCCGGCTTGATCGTATATACGTCAATGCTGGCCTATTCGATCATCTACGAACAGCTGACACCCACGTGTGCTCATTCTCGGACCATAAAGCGGTAACAGCTCGGATCTGCCTTCCTCGTCTTGGCAGAGAACGCGGCCGGGGATTCTGGTGCCTTCGTCCCCATTGGCTAACCACGGAAAACGTCGAGGAATTCAAGTATCGTTGGCAGTTTTGGACGCGTCAACGGCGAGAGTACCCATCATGGATGGCTTGGTGGTTGTCCTATGTAAAGCCGAAGATCAAATCGTTCTATCGATAGAAGTCCAAAATAGCTTACGATGATTTTCACCGAGAACATCAACAACTCTACGGGAAACTGCAACAAGCATACGACAGATACTACACGGACGCTTCGATGTTGATGACTATAAACCAAATTAAGGGACGCATGTTGGCGCTGCAGCGAAACTTCACCAAATTCTTCATACACATCAACGAAACCTATATCGCAGGCGAGCCACTCTCTAGTTTCCAGCTCGGTGAACGACGGAGGAAACGTACGACGATAACTCATTTGAAAAACGAAAGAGGAGAAACACTTGACCAGTCCGACGACATAGAACAACACATGCTCCATTACTTCCAACAGCTATACACAGCCGAGGCGGAACCAATGTCAGTCGATAATCTTTTCGAGTGTGACAGGGTCATACCCGAGAACGATGAGATAAATGCTGCGTGCATGAACGAGATAACTACAACTGAAATCCTCTCAGCGATCCAGACCAGCGCATCCCGAAAATCACCGGGCGCAGATGGCATTCCAAAAGAATTTTACGCTCGGACTTTTGACGTCATACATCGCGAGTTGAACCTCATCCTAAACGAGGCGTTGTCGGGTCAATTTCCCTCCGAATTTGTTGACGGTGTGGTCGTACTGGTAAAAAAGAAAGGAACCAACGATACACCTAAATCGTACAGGCCGATATATCTGCTCAACTACGATTATAAAATACTCTCCCGCATTCTGAAAGCAAGGCTCGAAAACGTAGTGAGAGTTCACCAGGTTCTCAGTGATGGACAAAAATGTGCCAACCCGGGTCGTGACATCTTTCAAGCCACACTCTCTCTGAAAGATAGAGTGGCACGAATGATCAAACATAAACAGAAGGGAAAATTAATTCTAGAGTTTTTTTCATTAGGGCGTATCTACAATTGAGAGATTCTCTCTGGGCTCGCTCTCTTTCATTCATGACAGCGCCATTATAAAACTTACGAGGCATTCTTTAGTACAGATCGAAACACAACAGTGCTGGCTAGCATACCCTACAAATAGTAGAATGAAAAACGTAAAGGTGATTGGTTTATGAATGAAAGAGAGCGAGCCCGAAGAGAATCTCTAAATTGTAGATTCGCCCTAATGAAAAAAAAACCCCTAGAATTTCTTTCGATTTAGACCATGCCTTTGATCGTAAAAGTCCTAGGGATAATCTTCGCCAATTCCATTCGATTGATGATGATTACCCTGAATTGAGACGAGATGGTAAGAAAATTCAGTCGTCAAATTTGGCTACATTCTTTACGGTCACTAACTTTATACCAGAAGGTGACTCTCTTGAACACTTTTATAACATCCAGAATTTGGTATTTATCGGCAACGCTATTGCCATACAGTGTGCATACGGGGAAAATTACGGCGGTAATTGGAACGTTCTTGGGGAGTAGAGTTCCAGCACGTGTACCGATCCAACAACTCGCACGCGATCGTGTAGATGGTGGTTTGAAATTGCAACTTCCAGCCCTCAAATGCAAGGCTCTATTGATTAGTCGACATCTATTGGAGATTGATTCCATACCGTTCTACAAATCTTTTATCTATCACCAAACCAATGATCGGCCAACAATTCCTGCAGATCTTCCTGATCTTAGACTGCTCTGTCAGCTTCCCTCCCTCATTCACCAAAATCCATCCTCCGGTCTCGTTCACAAATTTTATGTTGATCAAACGGAGATACCAAAAGTGGAGCTCGAGAATCAAAATCTAGATTGGAGGCGAGCATGGCGCTGCATATCTTCGAGAAGAATACCAAGCAATTTGCGAAGTAATGTGTACATATTAATCAATAGGAAAGTGGAACATAGAAAGCTATACTTTCAAATCAGACGTTTAGACGGCGAAAATTGTACCCATTGTGGCGCTGCGATAGAGACTCTCAAGCATAAATTCAGTAAATGTAGACGTGTAAGAGATTCATGGACACTATTTCAGAGAAAACTTTCCGTTATTTTAAATAGCTGGCGTCGACTTACTTTTGAAGACCTTATCCAACCTTGCCTACATAATATTGAAATAAACACTAGAATCAAAATTATGAAACTATTTGCAATTTATATCTACTATATTAATTCAGTTAATGATATAATCGATGTAGCAGGACTTGAATTTGAGTTAGATAATGAAGCAGACCTTCTTAGACCAATAAAAAATTTACAATAAAAAAAAAAGTAGACTTATATCAAATCACTTCTCGTTAGTTGGGCATCTCCATTAAGGTGGTACTAAGTATCTAATCAGTACTTTCAATCGATTCCAAATTCTATCGTTCTATCTACCGAAATTTGAATTCTTTTGAGTGTAAACTAATACACCGGTCCTTCAAAGTTTTAATAGGCATTACTATGGGAAAACCAAACATGTTGGTCTCATTCTCCTAGCTCTTCAGCGTAGTGCGAGTCGATTTTTTCACTAATGGAAATTTCCAAGTCTAATGTTTAATTAATACCGCCTGAATATCAACGTATACCTGCACTCGCTATTTATCTCATAAGTTATTAACGCAGGTTCTAATTATCCTACCTATACATTTCTGTGGGATTTGAAAATTTATAAGCATGAACATGCAATCCAATAAGCGCACACTTGAATTAATAAGACCAACCCTACGGCGTAGCTTTTGCAACGATTATCTTAGAGATTCACAATCTTCTGCAAACATGTTACCCTTGATAAAGATCATCACTTGAAATGTAACATCCTCTTGTCGAATGCACTTCAAAGATGAAGAAGGATGATAAACCCCCCCATCCCCACCTCAACAACAGTGCCCAGGCTCATGGTAGATGAAATAGCTCCTCAAATAAATAAGCAATTGGAAAATAAACAGCAATCTGGTTGAATAAATACTACCCAACAACAATCCACGATTCGCTTCCAGATTCAGTTCGTTTTTCTTTTTTTGCCTAGCCAACGTCGAATGTTTATTGGAATCCACACCTAGCACACCAGAAGGCAACCCTCAGTCCGTTTTCCGTAGGAAATATCATCCGAAGTTCAGCAGTGCTTGGGGAGCGGAAAAATCCCCAGCTTTTGCAACGAGGGTATTTTGTTTTGCCAGCACCAGCACCATGCCAAGTCGGTGCGAGTCTCCAAGCCCATGTTCATCCTATTGCCGCAGAATCTCGTTTCCTTTCGCTCCTACTCGCCGGATCTCGTTCGTCTATTTTTCATGCAAATATTTACTCAAGTGACTGTTATGATTTTCCTTTGCTCTCCTTTTTTTTCCTGTTGCGTGTTTTTTTTTCTTTTTCTTTTTATGGTCACATGATTCTTGTCCTGGTTGGAGATGACTTGTAGAAGCCACCAACTATTTGCAAAACTGTATCGCACTGCTGCAGTCTAGGAACAGGCAGTGACTATAGCAAGCAACATCCGAGAATCCAATGTCATTAAGGCCATGGTCTGTTGGAGAAAAGGAGAGTCGCAGATTGTGTAGTTTAGAGTGTGTGTGGGCATATTTGGTTCTGTGTTTTCCTAGTTACAACTTTGAACTGTTACCACTGCTGAAGGGTTGCCAGATAGTGGGGATGGTTTTCGTAGATTTTGAGCCAACTGAGATCTGTGCTTCGCTAAGTATGAGGGCACACATTTGTGAGCGACAATTCATCGTGATTCATTGGCAACAGCAGGCGAGTTGTTTACTCCGGCTGAATCCCACCGCACCGGTTCATATTCCTACAGCAACCATAAACACACACCCAGTTTGCCATTTGAGTCAAATCATATGGCCCCAGTAGTGTGGCAGGTCCCAGCATAACTGAAGGTAAATATTTCATCAAGATTTATTCCACTGCTGCATTCCCGTTGTTGTTTCCATCTCGCCTTTGGTCCCCCTGATGGCGGACAAGAGAAGCACAGATTTGCCTCCAAGCTCAGATTGTCGTCACCTCTTGGCTTTTTCTGTGTGTTGCAATTTAGCATCCACTGGAGCTGAAATCGGATCGTAACCTAGAGACTCGCTTTTTTTCTGCTGTTTGCAAACAGATACGCTTCTGACTGTAGTGTCCTGCGGGAGAGACAGAAAAAAAAGGGAAGCTTATGTATACTGACGGTTTCGTATTGCACAAATAGGAGCTAGGGCAACTTTTGCGGCTACTGCAGTTTCTCATTATGCGATTTGTCAGCAAAAGCAAAAGGATAAGCGGCGATGTTTTCTCCCTGCTTGCTTTCCTCTCGGTATTCAAGTCAACCAACAAACGGGTTGAAGCACTACTGTCCCCAACATTGTGGGTGGCGGACTGAAAGTAGGAAAAAGTGGATTAAGTCATATCTTGATTATACTGATTAAATGTGAAGGCGTGACTCTGAGGAGGAAAAGCTTCCGGATGCTGGCGAGAGCACAGATGACTATCATCACCATAATGAGATTATAATCATGTGTCGGAGTCGTTCAGCTGCAGTAGTTGAGTGTCGTTGAACATTACCCGGTTGCTGCAACGTCGACTTACTGGGAGTTAAACATTTGCAGCAGAAAATGGCAAGTAAATATTGTTGAAGTAGTGGGGATCAGTTGGTTATCACAGGAGGTAAGGAATTTTCTATGGTAGTTTATTATGTAGTTCATAACTTTTTCCCTATCAAATATTAGCACATCAGATGCCTTAAAGCTTGAATTTAATTTCCGATTAAATCAATTAAGGCTCAGGATTTATTATATCACTCAAATCAATAAAAATTACTCGATAATTATTCCCAGAAACATTAATGACCTTTTAAGATTTATTTTTTTATTTTTGTTTTTATGGAGGGCTGGAAAATTTTCCATCAAACTCCAAAGAACTCAGGGTGTGGGAATAACGCGCCAACTCCAGGACACACTAAAAACCCACCCGTGCCTCGAGGTCCAGATCTTCTCGGAAGCACTCTCCAGTATTACTTCAGGGGATGATTCCCCGTTTGACATAAAGACGTTTGGCATACGGATGTTTGCCGAATGGACGTTTAGCATAAAGACGTTTGGTCGAATGGAATTCTGGAAGAATGGTGTTTGGCTGAACGGACGTTTGGCGGAATGGACGTTTGGCTGAAGGGACGAATACAGATTTGGGGAGAAGATAATTTATAAGTTTTTGTGCTGGAGGCCTGATTTTTTTTCTCCTCAACCCATTCTTCCAGGAACGTTAGAAATTAAAACAATGTAATAGCAATATAATTAAACAACTCTCAAAAATGTATCGGGAAAATCAATATTTGACAGGTATTCTCTTCACAGTTCAAGATGTTTTCAGTCCAGCCTACAAGTGGTCGAAATACATCTAGAATATTATCGTATCCTGGACCTTTTGTTAAGCGTAGAGATTCAAGTTAACAACCTATTTTTGGGTCAACGGATACCGGGAATGTGACGGTTGGTTCGAGTTTTTGGTGCACATCAAAGGACCTTCTTTCAGTTGTTATGAACCAGAGATAAAATATTTCTAGTTTTGTCCAATGCATGGCAAGTGCAAGTGTTGAGATGGATCTGACCGTGATGTTGAAATAAATTAGGTCATTATATTTTTATGTGTTTGGTCATTCAAATTGTGAAATTTCTTATTAACTTGTCCCATTTGCTTTGCTTTCGTTTGATCATAATATCTCTCACAATTTTTTCTTATATGTCCAATTATTATATTGATCCTTTCTTTCCCTCTTATGATTTGGAAGTATAAAGTTTCTCGAATACAAGAAACTGCAGCGGAATATCTGGTAGACTTTTGAACTTATTACTGAATGTATGTTTCATTTCCGGTTTTCGAATGGACATTTTATTAAATCTGAGCTGATCTGATTCGTGCAGCTAGTGTATGATTTCACAGTTCAATTTTTGTTATAAGGGTGTCATAACTCGCAATATCATTATATTTGCTGATATTGTTTTACTGATTTTGCTTCAAAGATTATTTAAACATAACTTATTGTTATTTATGTCCATTTGTCCTTGATTTCCTTTCAATTGAATTTTCCCTGTTTCAGGAGCAACTCTTAACTCAGGAGCAATAACTATTGGGTCAGCAAAAATAAAAGTGGATTGCTGTTATAAAATCAACATCAAGCAGCAAATTGTGATGGCACCAGTAAATTAAAATGTATAATAATTAGTTCTTTAAAATTTCGATAGATTTAACAAAATTTTAAATTTTAAAATACCTCAAATTTCGCTTTTGATGAATTGCTGCTATCGCTAAAAACGAACGAAAACGTGCAAAAGTGTTATGTGGACACACAGAACTCTACACATTAACAATTTACAACATTTCTTGCACTTCAGGATCAACCGAATGAAGACCATATATAATAGAAACGAATGCATTTAGTATTGACATAAATATTTACACTATTATATAAATATTTCATGGGAATGGGAGGGACCATCAGGGCACCCGATTGAAGCACTCTGGATGAGGAGAATGGGAATGCCAACTCTCCATTGCTAACAGTTTGTGAATAGAGGGCGGGCTCTTCTCCCCGCCCATTGGGGCATCCTCATGTTAGATGGCTTGCTCTTTTGACTAATTGTGCAATTTTGTTGTTGGAAGGAGATTCTTTATATCCCTGTGGAAACGTATAAGTGATGTTGCCTATCGATCCACCCAACCTGTGTTTTGGCGGCATGATTAGGATAATCAGTGGTTATAAACAATTGATCAAGTCTAACAGCGAGGAGAGCCCATTGCTCTTGGATTTAGTTTCCGTGCTACAATGGGTGGTAGTTCATATCATACATCATACATCAAACATCAATATCTCTCACATTTTTTTAATAATCGTCAGTCATTTTGAGGCTAGAAATTTTTGAGATAGTTTATTGTAACTTGTGTTCAAAAGGACCAATAACTCATTTGAGAAAAGTAGAAATTTAAAATCAGATTCTTCTGTGAAATGTCATGTCAAGTAATTTTGAGGTTCGAATCTATTAAGCTATTTTTTTTTAAATCATTTGATTCTTAAAAAACTTTTCAAAAGTAAAATAAGAAAAACGCAATTTTATTAAAGTTCAAAATTATCAAATATTAGTTTCTCACATAAATTACCAGTCGGATCAAAATTTCTTAAATTGATATGCATGAAATCATGAGAATTACATTTGTTTGATCAATGAAATTCCAAAGGACTGCAGATGTTTGAAAGAAGAAGATTGGTCCACAAAGAATACGGGCAAGCGCTTGATTCAGAAGTTGGCTGTCGAATACAGGAATATGTTTCGTCATAGAAGGCCCATGTGCAAAGAATCAAAAAAAGTTTTAAATCGGAGGAACTGCCTTTTTCCTCAAGATTATTAAAAAAAAATGACCCTTTCTGTCTAGCTGTTTAAAATTATTCATATTTCCACCTAAAATTGGGAGTCTACGGTTTTATCAAAACACATTCATTCTTCTCATGTATATGGGCAAATGGCCGAATGCCATTTTTTGTATTTTTGAACATTAAAATTTAATTTTTTAGTGAATTGATATAGTTGAAACATGCTTAGAATGCTTATTACTGCAAATGCGCACACATATTGATAAACTCTAAGTGTAATAAGTCTAGAATATCGGGATCTTATTTAATACGTCCGAGAGTGTTTTTTTTTTGGTTGCTTTTTTCCTTTTTTAGATCTAATGCGTTTGAAAATACTTTTTTAGATTCTTATTTCTTTTTCTTTGCAATACATTTATGCTAATACACAATTTTCAGCCAAACGTCCATTCGGTCAAACATTCATATGCCAAACCTCAGTATGCCAAACGTCCCACCCCCCTTCAGGAAGGAGGCTAGTGTGTTTTACGCACCCACTATGTCTAACTACATAAGTCTTTAGTAGGTAGCATCGCCGACCTGACCCTGATTCGAGCGAGATGCTCCTGGATCCAGGCAGGGTTCGGGACGTCTGATAGTCCATCCAGATCATCCACGATTTCCCTACCCGTTCACATACGGTACCTGCCGTACCTCACGTCGCATGGTCCCTCCTCCAATGGAGAAATCCAGGGCCAGGCCCGGAATTGGAACGTCTGCGGGTAGTGGATATCCCAGGGTCGTCCCTGTTCATCTCGATTTCGAAGAAATTTGCGGGCTTTTCCCGGAATACGTTTAATCAACCGGCGCACATTATTTTCATCTATCGTTTTGGCTATCTTATTCCACTTGGTTCTCAATTCATTGATGCTTTTGACGACACTTCCACTCACTTTCAGCTTCCTCTTCATAATAGCCCAAAATCTCTATATCAGTCTGAGCTGGGGACAGTTTGGTGGGTTGAGTTCTTTCGGAATAAACTGAATCCCGTTGATTTTATACCACTGTAGCACTGTTTTACTGTAATGACAGCATGCAGGATCTGGCCAGTTCTACGCTACAATAATACAGTTTTTGATTGTATAAATTAATGTCTTAACAGATCTGTCTCACCAAAGCCCAGCATTAGAAAAAGTCTACCATCTTGCAATATGTTAAGACAGAAATTTTAAGACATAAAATGCTTTTTCAAAGATTATAGTTTCCCGAGAAAAACGATGGGAAGAACTTCGGTCCAGCGATCATTTTGGTGGCATAAGATTGTTGTTTTGAGCTAGCGATGCGTTCGCTCGTTTGCTAGCGGGTGATACGGGATTGTACGGGATTGCCTCCTAAAACACAAAACCAACATCGTTGGCTTCGTACCGGTTTACGCTTTCGCGGACTCTATCGTCTTCGCCTTTCTTCGTCATCTTCGTCGTCGATGATGTTGGTGTAAAATTACGGTCTTGGAAGCATTCTTTTAACACATGTTTCGTCATCGATCGAAACGCAGACAGACGGTCGTTGCAAAAGTCGGTTGTATAACTTTCTAGCTCTGGAATTCACCGTGGAATTTTGCGCAGCACTTTGTTTTGCTATTTTCTGCTTCTTATAAGTCATCAAGTTGTTTCGCTCCTTCATTCTTTGCACCATTTCGACGGAGGTACCAGCCTTTTCAGCCAAATCACGACTCGACATCGATCTGTTCCAAAGGATGAGGTTGACTTCTTTCCAATTTAATTTTGGGTCACCTGGACCTTGTTTCCTTTCTATTGTTGGTAGCTCATCGAACGAGTAGTTTTCTCCGAACTTGTTGATGATAGATTTTATACTTTCGTGAATTCCGAAATGTAAAGGGTGCAATGGTCAAAAATTGGTCAAACATGATCAAGTGCACACTAATTAATTTATTGTATAAATGATCAATCGATTTTTTTTTTTTTGAAGTTTTACGTCTACAAAACACAGAAAAATTATTTGATTAGGCTTCCGATTTTCCAAATGCGATCTTTCGGGTTTTACGTTGTACACTTTTCATCTAGTTTTGTACCGAACTATTTTTTGAGATTTCTTGAGGTTTATTTTTACGATTGCCCGATATTTTTCAATTGGGCTCAGTTCCAGCGAGTTTGGAGGGTTTTTTTCTGGGATACGATTTGCATACTATTAGCTATATACCATTCCTGAGACACTTTTCCGTAATGTCAGGTCTGGTCATCACAGACGGAACAACTATTTTTCTTTAAGAAAGGTAATAAGCGTTTTTGCAAGCACTTCCTCCTATCTTGGTTGACAGTGCCAGTTGTCACAAAACATCCGCTTATAAGCCCACAGATGCAAATCACCTGCCAAACCAAGTATTTTTTCGGGAAATTGGCCATTGTTTCTGCTTAAACTTATCTTGAACCATTCTTAGTCGTATAAAACTCCTGACCTGGAAGCTGCCTGAAATCAGCCTTACGGTATGTTCCATCGTTCATTGCAAGACAATCAAACTTGTTCAACAAACTCGTGTACAACCTATGCGCCCTTTCTTTGGCTGTTTTGTTTTGTTTACCATCTCAGTTCGGCTCGTTTTTTTGCTCTTTGCATTGTTGTGTGGGACGCTCCCAATTTGTGCTGGTTACTGCAGTTTCCTTATTTCAGATTCCTCGTGATCCCGGTTTTTTGGCCGTCGTAAGACGTTCTCCGAACACTTTTATTTGGCAATATTCAGTGATCTTGCCAAGTCGTGGGACTAATTTGGATTTTGCTTATGCGCGTGCAAAATGTGATACGTTGGTCTTCTTTCTTTACCGCCGTTTTAACAACTGAATAGAAAATTCAAAAAACAAAATTAAGTCAACATTTCGGACGCATACACCAACAAACAGAGGAGTGCTCTAATATTTTAAATGACGATTAAGAAAACTACGTAATATTTGAGTCGACAAAGTTTTGACCGGTCCATCTTTTATCGTTATTTGGTTCATTTAGACATCTCTCTCTCACGAAACCACGTGCACGTATTCATTATTTAAATTTTAATACTCTTTTAGATTCGCGGCATCACGCAAATGATCACTGTTTACCGAAAGTTCAGTTGCTGCTCATGTGTTCTTGACAAATGAACGCGTCGCGTTCAGACGGCTACACAGTGGCACAATTCTGAACAAAGACGGTCAAAAACATGTTCACCCCTTCTGTCGTCATTTTATCAACTAGAGAAGAGTTGCTCAAAATATTATTCCGCATCTTTTGAAAAACAAAAAAAAACGTGCCTAACTTTTCACAAGGGCTTAACTACACTTTCGAATTCGAACTTTTTTCAGCTACGAGATAACGGGATGTTGTCTTCGACAAAGTTGTAGAGCAGGTAATTTTAAGAAAAGTTGCTTAAGAGACTAAGTTTCTTAAGCCTAACGTTGAAGAGATATAATTGATTTTCTTTTAGAATCACCTTAAAACTGTTTTTTTTAGATAATTAGTACTTCGTTCAAATTTGACGATTTTAATTCATTCTAAAACATTGTAGGAATTATTAAAATACACAATTTTGCTAAACACACCAATGCTCTCTGATGGCCACATTTTGATATATGATGATTAAAGTATCCCTGTGACGTCACAATAAACCGCCTCAAAAAAGGTGGGCGAGTCCTAGCGAGGTCTAAAACAGAATGTGTTTGAAAAATTATCTAATGAACAAGTATTCCTGAAATTTTCAGCGTTGGGTAATTTACATTTCGCATGTGACGTAATGTTCAACAAACTAAAAAAATGAATATGCGGGTCCTGGCGGGGTCTCAGATTAATTGTATTTGGAAAAGTATTTTATGAACTAGTACTTCTGAGATTCTCACAGTTGGGTACTGAAGGGTACCCTGAAAAATCTTTGTTAGAAATAATACTAGTTATTAGTCAATTCATATTGCGGTTGTGTCATAATATTCAACAAGTTAGAAGGAGAGTGGCCCGTTGTGGTCTGTGAGGTTCCAAGTCTAATCAAAATGCGATATATTGTTGGTAATAGGTCAAATTGTAACTATTGTTTTTTTGTATTTTTAAATTTACCACTTTTGTAGATAGAATGCTGAGTTTTCTACGTGATGTCACTACCGATGCTTTAAATTGCTGCTTGCACTTTGCTGTAGATAGGTTTATAAAAGGAACATGCATAAATTACGTACCGGGGGGTGTGGAGGGTTTTAGAAATGGAGACGAGACATAAAGGGTGTCCACGATGAAATTGCCACACTATGAAATTGCTCTAACTTTTTAACCGTTGGGTAGAATTTAATGAAAATTTGGGATTTAGTTCATAGTGCATCATTTACATCCTGCAAGTTTTAAAGTCCTGTGATCAAAACTCGCGGAAATGGAGTCGAAAGAACAGCTCGTGCGTGATAAAATCTTGCGCATTTATCACGAGAACAAGGATCTCTCGCATCGTTCCATCGCTAAAACGTTGGGAATCGCGAATTCCACGGTGTCGCGAGTGATTAAGCGGTTCGAGGAACGGTTGACCACCGATCGGAAGCCGAGAATTGAAGGAAAAAGTATTCCGTACAACACCAAAAATCACAACCGCGTAGTTGGGGCCTTCAACCGAAATCCGAACGCCTCCGTTCGGGATGTGGCTGAGAAGCTGCACCTAAGCCGAAGTTTTGTCCAGAAGGCCAAAACTAAGGCTGGGCTTCGAACGTTCAAGGTACAAAAGGCCCCTAATCGCGACGAGAAGCAGAACAAGTCCGCCAAAACCCGTGCCAGGAAGTTGTACCTCAACATGCTGACGAAAGTTGAATGCTGCATCATGGACGACGAAACATATGTGAAGTCCGACTTCAAACAGATCCCCGGCAACCTGTTTTTCATGGCCAAGGATAAGTTCAGCGTTCCGGAGCATGTCCGCACTCAGAAGATGTCCAAATTTGCGAAGAAATTCCTGGTTTGGCAAGCCATCTGCAAGTGCGGAAAGCGGAGTGAACCTTTCGTGACCCAGGACACGATGAACGGACAGGTGTACATAAAAGAGTGCCTCCAGAAACGGCTGCTTCCTCTCCTGAAGGCCCACAACGTCCCAACAATCTTCTGGCCGGATTTGGCCTCATGCCACTACTCCAAGGACGTGCTGAAGTGGTATGCGGACAATAAGGTCAATTTCGTGCCGAAAATGTTCAACCCTCCCAACACTCCGGAGCTCCGCCCCATCGAGAAGTACTGGGCGATTATGAAGCAGCACCTTCTTAAACGACCTAAGGTAGTGAAGACAGTCGAGGAACTGAAGAAAGTATGGGTTTACATGCAAAAAACGGTTGATTCACAGGTTGTGCAGAATCTTATGGCCGGGGTTAAGGCCAAGGTGCGGGCATTTGAGTATGGACTGTAAATAAAATACGAGTAAAATGGTAAAATGAAGTTTAATAGTTATTTCTCAATCCCTGAAAATTTGATGGCAATCGGAGGAAAACTCGAATTTTGCGAATCAATTTTGTGTGTGGCAATTTCATCGTGGACACCCTTTATATTTCAGAGAATTTTTCAACTTGGCCTTTTTGATTTTGTTTACATGTTTGTTTACAAAATCAGGAAGGTTCTTTTGACAAATTATCCTAGATATGAAGTCAAAATACGAGTGAAAACATAAGATCTAAAACAGGTTAAAATATGCCTTATAATGAGTTCATTCAGTCCTTGTCGGATGGAATTTGTTCAAAGTGTGGGTTGAAAAGCAGAACGAAAACTGTGATGCGTTTTTAAAACGTCAAACGTAAGCCATCGTGTGGGAAAAATAACATTTCAAAAAAGGTATCCAGACTTTGCTCACACTTTGAAACACGATGGCGAACCTGTAAAACATCCGTGGAAGTTTGCCAGAAACGACATGGAACCTGAGTGAAACGCACTAATAATAGTACCAAAAGCGGAACCAAGGGGTAGATCAAAGAAGCGATAGTCTGATGCGTGTATGTGTGAGCACAACATAAGAGTTGTCCGTTTATTTTCGTTACTCAAAAAATAGTTACGCGATGTTTTCAGATAGTCCAGAGGTATAAAATTGTTTCAGATTGGTTCCTTAATAGTTTTGAGATACTTACATGCTAATGCTCTAGGACGCATCCAACAATGATCTGAGATACGTCAAGAAATATTTTGAAATATTTCCAGAAATGCTTTCAATTTAGAAACAGTTCTAAGATGCATCCTTGTTTGTTTTGGGGTGCATTCAAACTAGTTTTGAGATGCTCCCAGGATTCTTCTACGCTGATTTCAGCGTAGTTTTGCGATGCTTTAAAATCGTTATGGAATGCTTCCAAAGTAGTTAAGAGATGCATTTAAAACTGTTATGCTATGCTTCGAAAGTAGTTTTCAAAAAGAATAAAAAAAAGTTAAGACATTCCTCCAGATTACTTCTAAGATGCTTTAAGAGCACTAGGACACTTTCAGGATTCTTCTGGCATACTTCCAAGATTGTTTTGGAATTACTCCAGAGTAGTTTTTCGAAGTATGAAGAGTAGTAGTGGGTTGTTTTAATAAAAGATTCTCGAAAATCTCTGGGATACAAAGAGAATATGAGAGATGCTTTCAAAGTAGTGCTGTGATGTTTAGAATTAATTCTCGGGCAACACAAGAATATGTTTAGGGTGCTTGCAAAATACTTGTGGATTGCTGTAATGGGGCACTTGCAGGGTTGTTTTCAAAAGCTCCATTATTAGTTCTGGGATGCTAAGGTTTTTTTCATACTTTTAAAGTAGTTCTGAGATGCCTTCAAATGTGCTCTGGGATGCTACCAGAAATTTCAGGAAGGTTTATGAATAGTTAGTGATTTGTTTTAGGCTGCTGTCAGCAGTGTTGGAAAAATTATTTTCATAAAACGTTCACTCTTTACTCAGTGCAATGATATATCACCGAAGAACTTCGCACTCGAAGTTCGCGAACGAACTTCAATCTAAAGTTCATGAAAGTGCAGAGTGAGGAAACGTTTCAGTTCTCATCGCGAAAGATCTTTTGTTCCTCCATCTCACAACGTTTCACTCGTATTCGAGATCCGATCCAACCAAATATCTCCTCGGCTTTGTTCTTTTTCTCTAGTGAATATGTGTAGGCAATGTTCACGTGAGTTGTGATGTTTGTTTTTTAAAGTATTGTGCCGCCGCAAAAGTCGAGTGGTAGAAAACTTCTGCTGGAATGGCGTGACGCATTGAGGACAAATTCAACCAAACCGGCCACACAGTCATCATGCGGGATGTCATTTAAGAGAAATATCTCTCTGTCTAGATTTCATTTCCATAAAATGCGCAGTTTGCTTTTCAAGAACGAATGTGGTGTAAAGATATAGAGTAAAAAAAGATCTGATTTTATTCGTATCCTCGCGTCGGTGATTCGAGTAGAAAAAGTTCGCGATGTTTCATTCTCTCATCCCAGAAAGTTCACTCAAGAAACGTTGGCGTGTGAAACTAGCAACGGAAAGTTCGCAAGTGAAAAGGTAGTGCACGATGAACTGATATTTTTGTGAGAATTCCAACACTGGCTGTCAGAGCTGGGCAGATTCGTTCATATTAGTTGTGAGATGCTCTAAAAATTGTTCTTGGGTGCTTCCAGGGTTGTTTTAAGTTGCTTTCAGATTAGTTTTGGAATACTTTAATCGTTTTTTTATACTTCATAATAACTAGGTTGGTCAAATATTTTAAAAGCAGATATGAAAATATTTTTTTTTTTTTGGAAATTACTTTAATTTCCCAATTAAGTTTCCCATATAATACACTTGGTCCAACTACCTTCCATCTTTTTTGTTCCATCAAGCAATTGACTTTCTGGAAGGCCTGTAAAATACTCCTCTGCGACGGCTAAAGCCTCTTCGTTTGATGAAAAATGCTTTCCACGAAGGATTTTTTCGAGGTGTGAACAGATCCAGAGGTCAGAGGGGGGTAAATCTGGCAAATAGGGTGGATACTGCAACAAAGCGTACCCCCAATACACTGATGTTCACTGTGGTTTTTTGAGCTGCGCCAGCAGGTGCATTATCTTGATGACAAATAATTATTTTTCGTCTGCATAGACACGAAACCTCATCCAAAGTGACACAGGAAATCCTTTTTATTCTTTCGAAATTGCTCCAAATGTTGATCAGAAAGTTGCATTCGAAAGTGTTTTTGTGGCATTATTAGCAAATGTGTTTTTTAAAACCCAAAACTTTGGCCAAAATATGCCATGTTGTTCCATGTGAGATGCCTAGCAATCACATCCACAGTCGTTCGTTGGTCTTCCAAAACCATATCCTGTATTTTCGTTATAATTTCTGGTGTTGATACACTTTTTGGACATCCTGAGCGTGGATCGTCTTCAACGCTTAGACTCCAATACCCATCGGTGAACGGTTGAAAAATACTCTATTGATACTTTCACAATATTTGCATAAATCTCAGTAGCCGATATACCTTCCAAAACAAAGAATGGAATCACTGAACGCTATTCGGATTTTTCCATTGTTAAAATATACACTAATACGTCAACTTCAAATGGCTTGTAAACAAACAATTGTTTGTTCAATGAATTGACCTTGAACGAATTTTCTACTGCTCGTACTAACGTTTAGACTAACCTACTAGCTCTAAGATGCCTATTAATTATCTCTTGAATACTTCAAGAGTCGTTCTGAGATGCTTGAAGAATAGTTCTGGAACTCATCTGCAATTGTTCTGAATGTTTCCAAAGTAGTTCTAAAATCGTTCCAGAATAGCTCTGAAGTGTAGAACTGTTCAGGGCTGCTTCCAGGATTGTTCTTTGATGGTTTTGTTTGGAATGCTTTCAAATTTTTTTCTGTGCCGCTTCCAGAATTGCTCTGAAAAACTTACAGAATTGTTCCAAAATTCTTAGATGATACATAATAGTATTGAAATACTTTCACTATAATTATGGCATGCATCTAAAATGGTTGAATGTATCCAATGTAGCTTAGTGTTCTATGTATATAGATTTGTTCTATATGGTACATCTCACAACCAGATGGTTGGTGAATTTGATGGTCATAAAAAATGTTTCTTTAGTCATCGCTTTTCAAAGCCATGAAGTTTGATACACTTATTTGCAAGCTTAGTTTGGTGACATTCCAGGAACCATTCAAGGAATTTCACTATCCCAGAACCTAAAGTGAATCCTAGGTCCTCGCCGTTTCGGAAATGTCTCTGTTGTCAGCACTCCATAAAACCAGAAGGCTTGATACTTTTCTTTTTATGGTTCCGGTTTGTTTCAAAAGTTTCCACTTCCCCGGGGGCAGCTGGGATACAAGGTTGGCAATGAATTTTAAGTCCTGAAAACGTCTCCTTAGTCATCACCGTGCCAAACCATAAGGTTAAGAATGTTTGACCGTTAGAAATGTTGTCATATCCCCAAAACTGTCTCCACGAGGTTGAATATATCTTGACGCATTCTTGGCAGATTCAAATCAGTGACTGGCATTAGTCTGTTTAGTCATTAAACCATTGAAAAGCACATCAGTTCACGTGAAAAAAAGAGTAAGCTTGTACTCAAAAAAAATGCGCTATTTTTATCCGTGTGTTACTTTTTTGTCCGTAAGTAAAAATTGATGGAATTCTGAGTTTAACTAGATTGGAGCTAATTGTTTACATTTGCAAAATTTCATAACAATCGGTTCAGTGCTTATTGAGATGTCATCGAAACAAGAAGAAATTCACCGGAGAATTTTGCGCGCCTTCATGGATAATCCGACTGCAACCATGAGATGGATCGGAAGACAACTGTGAATCACCCACACAACTGTGTCTCGGGTGGTAAAATCGTTTAAGGAGTCCCAGACGACCTAGCGGCGGGAAGTGGAAGAATATCGAAGACAGCTGACCCTGTGAAGGTCCGGAAGGTGTTGGATTATTTCAAGTGTAATAAACCATGTAGTAAAACATGAAACGAGCTAGGCTTCGTGTATTCAAGGTCTGCAAGGCACCGAACCGGCGTGATCAACAAAACACGGTGGCCAAATCCTGAGCGAGCAAGCTGTATCGAGAGTGGTTAACTAAACCGATGTGTGTGTCTATGGATGACGAAACCTACAGCAAGGCAGACGCAAAGCAGATACCGGGGCAGGAGTTCTACGGCGAGACATTATTTTGGCCGGACCTGGCATCATGCCATTACGCGCGATCGACGTTGGATTGGTACAGAGACTATAACGTTGTTTTTGTGCCAAAAACCACTGTTGGCGTGAAAAGACAATTTTTCCGATTGATTAACTCCTGGATTTCTTACGCAAGGATGTTAAAAAATCCCTTTGAAAGGAAAATAATTAACAATTTAAGTATTTGTCACATGTTGATCAGCTGTCTATATGTTATTTCTTAATTTTAAGATATTTTAAGAATTCATGTCGTTTTTGTGTGATATAATTTTGACCAATGTTTTCTTCATTATGACCCATAGTGCAGTCCATGTTTATGTTGTGTCATCGCTTTACGATCATCTCTGTTTTAGGTTATGTTGCTTTCTGTTGTGTGTTGCATGTAATTGCGTGTCTGGCTTCGTTCTACTCATGTTTAGTGTTGTCTCGCTGTTCGGTAACCAACAAATCCGTATGCTTCATATGTTCGTTTTATGCTAGCGGACATAGTTTTACTGTAATGTAATAGGGGTCAGGTTTTATGGGCGTGTTTTACATGTTGCACCTTACCGTTTAATTCAATGTTCGTGTATAATTTTAAACTAACTAAACGTACTGTGTGTAGTTCTTCGAGATATGACTATTCTATGAGATAAAAGAACTTATAAATAAACTAAATTTCACCAACTTTCCTATACCTACATGCTCTCTTAACTCGTAAACTTTGTACTGCTTTCAATGATCCTTTGTTCTATTGTTTTTTTTTGCATATATGTAACCTGACAGCAGTCGTCGGTAAGCTGACGGGTGTCATCTCTATTGCGCAAGCCGTTTGCGGCTACGTGTGACCGGGGGTGATGCGCGTCCGCCAGTGCTGCCAGTCTGTCGGTTCATCACGTACGTGACAACCGCTAACCCTCCAAATTCACCCGAGATTCGTCCGGTGGAAAGATTGTGGGCCATAATGAAGGTCAAAGTCCATGTCGACTGAAGCGTCTGGCGCTTGTGTACTGATTTAGTTAGGTGCTGTTTTGCTGATGTACATTAGGGAGTCCCTAAAAATAAGTTTTTTCATTCTAACTTTTAAGTTTAAATTCTTAGGAAAAAATTGTCGTCAGGCGAAATGTAGAGAAAAATATGATACAAGTTTTTACTGATTTATGTGTTTGAGTATATTTTATTGTTCAAAAGTTATGGGTAATTTGAACGAAAAAAATGTCCGATTTTATGCAGTCCCTGCTCGTGTGCCCCAGGAGTACTCGGGCTTTTTTATATAGCAAAAATGTACGCTATAAAGTTTTCTGTATTTTGATTGAAAATAACTTAATCCTAAAATGAGATACAAAAAAGTTATAATAATAAAAACTCTTTTTTAGAGACACCCTGATATAAAGCAGAAAAAAAGCTCTATCATGGTCGAATGAAGAGATAGGAAAATTATGTCTTGGGCAAAGTTGCTTGAAATAATATTTCCTACATAATTGCTTCTAACATTATCCTTCTATTGTGTTTTGTTCAAAAGTTAGCAACAGCACTGCCCTAGCGGTAAAGTTTGGAACTATCAAATTATCAAGTCAAGATGGAAAACTTGTTCAGATACAACTTTGTAGAAAACACCATGATTCGGAAACGTAACCCTTAGGAGTTATTAATTTCGCCGTGAAAAAAGGCTTTTCCGATCACTGTGTGTCGGTCTCAGATGACAGAAATTTTCATGACATTTTGGTAGTGTGTAGTTTAATAGTACATCATGGTTTCTAAGGTATGTTCAAGCTGCACTAAAATTATACCTTACCTTGATAGATTGCCTAATATTTTAGTATACAATGAGTTACAACGTGTAACAATGTGTTCCCTACGCAGTGGAACTTTTCCATTCTTCATAGTATTTTTGAATCTCGAAACCATCTTTTGGTTGACGAGAGGAGGAATCAAAATTATGCACTTAAAATGCGTCGCTTTTGAAACGCGGATATGGAATATAAAAAGTTGGAACAAACAAAACAGTCTCGAACATTCCTACCATTATCATCCCAAGTGTATCTCATTGAAAAAAAACAAAGAAAAAAAAACAATAACTGTCAAAAGCTTTCGAGCTAAGCCCACAACTTGCCGCTCTGTTGTTGTTCTTTCTGCTTCGGATGGAAAAACTTTCTAGCCTTCATCGAAAACATCCACTAGAAAACTTAACCCAGTCCGGTTGCCGGAGTCCGTCGGTTCTAATGAATAGGCCAACTTCAAAACTAATGAGAAAATATTTGCTGACAACGTGTCTACTTTTGAACTTTCGCGCGCTGGCTGGTCTCCATTCCTGCCTAAAACCCATTCCACACCGGCGCGTGGCCTGCAAAAGTTCAGTGAGCCAACAACAATCCACGAAAAAAAGCCGGCGAAGGGAAAAGAAACAAACACCGCCACCCAGCCCACAGAAAATATTTTCCATTCTACCCCGTCATCCAACTTTATCATGATAAATTTGTTTTTAATGTATTTCTCTCGTGAAGCGACGACTCCTGGACTAAAATATTCATTTTTTTTCATCGTTGCATTTTTATTCGCAGGCATCGAGGCGGATCTGTTCTACGTTCGGGACGGTGCCATTAACGACTACGCTATCAGCTTCGTGGTTCCGATGAAGACCGGCAACGACGATTTGCAGTTCTCGTGGCAGAGCCGAACGGCATATCCGGTGAGTGCATTTATCTACCTGTCCTACCCGAGGTTGATTGTAGATGATGGCTTGCTGTCATGGTGCTGTCAGCGACAATGCGAATGACCATCATCATCATCATCGTTAGCATCATCGAATCAACTCACCAGTTGAGTAATGTGTCCGGGATTGAATTGAGGTTGTTGGGTTACCGGACCCTTTCCAAATGGGGTGGGAACCCCGTGTGCCTCCATTCGCGGAATGTATTGGCTCATTTTCGGGGTTTCTTTGCAGCATTTTTCGATCATTCACTCACGCATCACACAACACATTCAGCCATTTGCATAGATTGTGTTTTTCTCACAGTTTCAACAAACTTTGATTTACAAATTCACAATTAACGATATATAGTTTAATAGCTACATTTGTCACATAATTCAGATTGGATACACAATAATCCAGTTACCTCAAAGCTTAAGTAAAACACAAATTTCGCATTATATTTCAACTGTAGTTTTTATTTCACATTCATGGGATATGATTTAATAATTCACGAAGTTAAAATAAATCAGTTTTGGTTTAAGCTATAATATCATTTTGTCTGTCGTAACATCTTCAGTTGTTTCTAATTTCGTAAATTGATGTCTAGTTCTTATGTACTTTGAAAATAATCGATGTCATCTCAGTCAGTTCTTGTCTTCTGCCTAATTCCGATAATTTCTATAGCCAATTTAGAAAAGTTTGCGTTCACTTGTCAGTTCATTGTCTTCTTTTGATTTGTCTTGATCTCTAAGTCGTTTAATCCCTTCAAAGTCATACATGAATGTGCAGCCTAACAATAATTATTTAAGTTGTGGTCAGCTACAAGATTCACGTTTCAGTGAAAAGTATAGCTTTATCACGCCTTTTCCCTATCTGTTATTTTCAAATTATCGAGAATAAAGCCGTTATGCATTACTTGGTTCAGCCATTATGCTCCTATTTTCAATATTATCGAGATGAGTAGTCTCCAACGAGAGATCTACCCTACTCAAACGAAGGCATACCCGCCTGTGGATCCCAAAAGCGAACGATGGTGAGACATTTAGCTCCCCGACTGCGAATCTACCATACAATGACGGAGAGATCCCCGACGTTTGAACATCACCGGAAATCGACAACTCGCTACTACACTCAACCACTCACTCTCCGTTGATTGCATTCCAAGCACTTCCAAGTACAACACATTCTATAGACGACGTTAACTGGGTTAGTAGCCATCCCCACTGGTGACAAGCATCTCGTTTCGCAATGATCCGAATCGTGGGCAGTCAAAGACCATGTGCTCCAGTATCTCTTGGACGTCTGCGTACTCCGGACAAAAGGGTGACACTGCGTGTCAGAATCGATGCAAGTTTTGCCTGAGGCAACCAAGGCCAAACAGAAAGTGCGTAAGGTAGAAGTTTACCTCTCCGTACTTTCTTTTCATCCAGATCGACAGATTTGGTATGAGCAGGTGCGTCCATCGACCGTTCTTCCCCATGTCCCAATCTCGTTGGCATAGGGCCATCGACTCCACTCTCACCAGCTTTCGAACTCCTCTGATATTTCTCCGCTGGTAACATTCACTGTCCTCCACGAGAGTGATGCCAATTGGGGTCATTCCGGTAATGACGCATACAGCCTCCGATGAAATAGTTCGATACGCACTCACAATTTGCATGGCCATGAGCCTGAACGTACTGTTCTACTTCACCCAGTTTTGCTTGGTTTTCAGCGCTGTGACCCAGGTCTCAGTATCGATGATGATACACTAGCTATTCGGCATGATTCTGGCTACGGCATTGATGACCTTCGCCGCCTTCCCATAGGCATAATCTACGTGGCTGTTGAATTTTAGCTGGTGGTCGATAATCACACACATGACTTTCAGCATGAGCTTTGAGTCTATGGCATGCCCCCAAGCACCTCCGTTTTGGTATATCTAGGTATATTTACAGCTTCGACTCCTGCACCCAGTTTACAGTTAAGCCGATTGAAGCCGCCAGCATTTCCACTTCTTCCAGTGTTTCGCCTATCACTGATAATACGATGGTATCCGCAAAGCCAACGATCACTACGCCAGCGTCAGCACCCCATGGTACATCCCGTTCCAAAGGGACCAAGTATGGAACCTTGCGGAACTCCCGCCGTTAGTTTCACCAATTTTCGCCCCACGGTGGTCTCGTAGACCAGCATCTGGTTCTGAAAGTAACTCTTCAGAATTCTGCACAGGAGATCACAGACCCTCAGTCTGTGCAGTGACTCGACAATAGCCTCCCAGCTGGTACTATTGAAGGCGTTCTTAGCATTGATTGTTACAACAGCGCAATGTCGATCGCCTCTCCGCTTCTGCTTGGATGCCTTGACGGCTGTCTCGACCACTGTCCGAATGCCATCCACCGTGGACTTCCCTTTCCGGAAACCGAATTCCGGGAAACGGCCTTCCTCTAGACATTTCTGTAGCACATCCCTGAAAATTTCCAAGAATGCCTGTAGCTATTGATAGGCCGTTGATCTTCGCCATGACAATACGGTACGCGTCGCCCCAGGGGTTAACATCAGCGGCTCGGCACAGCTCCTTGTAGCAAATCGTCTTAATCAGTCTTATTTCACGTTTTAATTCGGCCTTAGCCTTAACACCACTCTGTGAACCTCACAGTCTGCTGCAGTTTTAGCTCGCTGGGTACGTCTTCAGGCTCTGAGACAAGCATGCTGAATTGCTCATTCCACCAGTAAGCTGGGCGCCTCTTGTTCTTCGACATGGTTCCGTCGCATGACCTAAGCTCGTAAGCTCGTCCGTGTTTCGGTGTGTGTGTGTGTGTGTGGGGGGGGGGGGGGGGTGTTTGCTGCTTGTTTTTTCAGCTGTCTAGGAGTTCAAAAATCTTCTAAAGGCTGGCCTTTACTCTAGTGCAGTTCGGTATATAACAGATTAGGCGCACTCTTACGCCTAAGTCACGGGCCCCAATCTCAACCCTGGTCAAGTTACAAAAATACCCAAATGGTTTTTGAGCAACTACGACGGGAGATGAACCAGCCCAGGACTGATAATTTCGGTAACCAAAGAACTAAAAACAAAAAAAAATGTGCTGAGTGCACTTGCCGTGGTATTCACCTCTCGACCCACTAAAAAACACTTTCCTACGTTCATTTTCACCTGAATTCCCCTTCGGCATAACTTTACGGTTTTATCTCGAAGGAGTCCACTAGCTCCAGTTTTTTGAAGTAATACAACAAACTTGTCACCATTTAGCAATCCGCCATGTATTCCTTACTTTGTTCACCTGCCGCCATTCAGCTATCAAACATGAAGCCAGTAGGCTCCCAGCTTTGTGGTACTCAACTCAGGTAGTTGAGTTGGCAGATCAGCCCTACTCCGACGGAGAATTCTCCGTTGAAGGAACTTCTCTCGAAGCCGCCCGTGAGTCAATTGGCCCTTGAGCTTTTCGCGTTCTAACCGGATAGTCCTCAGTCCACCCTACACCTACAAATAGATCCCCGGCATTGGAAAATGTTTCGTAACCGATGCATTCCAGACAAATGCCGAGGTTGGTCCTGCGATTCTGGGCGGAGGGTAGCTTCCAGTTCACAGGCGCCCCGACGACCATTAGCCAGTGCTACTTCACGGTCTAGTCGATCTAGTCCTCGGTGGTGGATTTAATTTAATCCACCGAAGATTTGCTCCAAAGGTGGAGAATTTCCCGAAACCGGTGCCTTAATTTCGACCGGTTAGGTACCAAGGTCGGTCCTGCGATTCCGGTTGGACCTATCCCTTCATAACGCTTCGACCGAGACTATGACACCCAACGCGAATTGTCTTGTCGGTCGTTTGTTTGTTGTTCTCTCTATTTACGTTGGAGAAATGACATCACCACCGGACACCGCGTTTCATGAGCTTTTCTTCGCTACACATCGTGTTCATGGCGTTGTCCACATTGACGTCTTCAACATTGATAGTCTTCATTTCTCTCCACTCCATATCGAAACGTGGACACTCTAAAATGACATGTCGGCAATCTCGATCGTTAGCTCATTCAGCATCTGGTTGAACTGTTCTATTGTCCATCCGGGGGTGCATAGCAGCTACACACGAACACTCAATTTATTTTGGCGATCACAAAGCCTTTATTCTCCTGGAACACAACTTCTTGAATACAGTATTTCCCAATCGTTCATATAGCAGCTACCTGTGCCTTAGTTGCGATCCAGTTGAGCAAGGAGAGCCACATCACATTTCGATTCTGATACGGATTGCCACAGCAACTGTTGTGGTTAATGTATAGTTGAGTTACTTTCACTGTTGTTTAGTACTGCTCGCCTGTTTATAGGCCGGACATTTAGGGCCTCTCGTCACGTGCCTGTTGCGTTCTTTTTGTCAGCACAAATCAAACATTTTGGTTAAAGCCTTGTGCCCTGTGACCTTCTTCACCGCACCATCTACATAGTTTACTTCTATTAGTTCCTTTGTACTTCCGTTCCAAGTGGCCTTATTTCAGGCCTCAGGTCGTACAGAGTTCCTCAGCCGAACAGCCGACTCTGATTTTTCCGGTTTTCAGCGCATTGTTGGCTGCGTCTACTGGAAACTTTTTCGACGCTGCCTGAATTCCACGCGATCCTTTTCTCAATCGTATTATCATATCTACACCTACCAAACCGCATTGCTTCCTCATAGCGGTCCTTACCCAATAAACATCGGTGTTGAATTAGAGCTAGTTCAAACAAATTTGGAGAAGCTATTCAGCTAATCTAAAAGAAACAGCTGAATAGCTTCTCCAAATTTGCTTGAACAAGCATTAATTCAACACCGATGTTTGTTGGGTACTTCATATTTGGTGGTGATCTCATCCAAATCTTTGCATTGGAGTGTCACCTTAGGGCTCATGGCTTTCATCTTCGCCAGTTTCGTCCATTACTCTCTCCGTTAGCTCTTCCCTAATAGCACATTGGTAGCAATTCGGTTGAGATAACATAAATATGACTTGCTAAGTCGTAATCAAGTTATTACAACTAATTATGATCGTAGTGTGCTACTTGGGTTTGTACGTTGAGCTTCCGTTCTTCGGTTCTTTTCTTAACTCGATGACCATACATCCTGCTTGGGTGCATCTGATTTTTCACACGCCGGCACCCAATCCCTCATGGCCCACAGGACTTCAGCATTTGTGTCTTAGCTTGTTTTTACGACGACTGATTCCTTCCTGTTATGGACCACCTCCCATCCTTCCTGTTCTGGACCACCTGCCATCGGCTGTCGCTCTTTCCACAACCGGTTGCTTTTTCCGTCAGTAGTATGCCTGCATGTTTTTGCTTCTTGGTGGAGCTAACTTTTCGTCTCTTGGTGGCGATGGGGTTCTCTTGGGGGTGGAACCTGAAGTGGTTTCAATTCGCACTGACTTCACAGTATCCTGGTCCTTTTTGTTCTAATCCAATTTGATTTCGGCAGCTTCCGCTCTCTGCACCACCTTTTTCCCCTTCTTGATGGCTTATCCAAGGGTTCCTTGGAGTCTTGTCACGAGGTCCTTAATGTCCTTGTGCACGTTATGCTTCTAATCGAGGAACTCGCGCTAGGGTTTTCACAGCTTCCACCTTCGATTGCTGTTGCTGCTGCTTCTCTCGCTGCTCTTGGTCGCGATGCTGCTGATCATGCAGCTCCTGTTCATGCTCCTATTGCTCACGCAGAGCTTGATCAAGCTGCTCCAGCTGTTGTTGAGAGAACAGATGCAACTCTTTGCTCCGTCGGTTATCGGTAAACCGCATTTTACGAATGGATTGGCCACAGCCCTTCCATTGGTGTTGTTTGAATTATTTATTTCCATGCTTTAGCTCCCAAGCCGCTATCGCCACCCGTCGAAGTCGCCTTTGTAATCCCATGGTTGTATCTGCGAGCAGGAAGACCATACTAGGCGTGACACGGTTCTTCATGGAGAACCGTGTTCAGAGCCAGGTCGACCCTAGACCCTAGACAGGATTTTTCAACTAAGCTTACTGTGGGCGGACTAAGGTGTAGAGCTTTGAACGTACTAGAAGGCCTGCCAGGGTTTAAACGGGACGCGGGAAACCGTATCATCAACCGAGCTGCCGTTTCAGAGTGGTGGCACCCGTTACTCGGGAAGTGGAATAGTACGATTGTGAGCTCCACAGTGCTTTGTTGTCACGTTGGATCGTTGAGCAGGTCCTTATACTTAGGATCTTAAGGCTCAAACGCAGTGATAACGGAAGCGGAACGGCGACGGCTGCAAAATAGCCCAATCTGACTAAACTTGCTTGACGGATAGAAAACTGATAAGATTCAAGTTGATTTCAATTGGACATATCGACGTCATTTACGACAATTGTAAAACTTGCCCTTTCCGTTCCTTTTCCGTCCACATTGCGTTTGAGCCTTTACTAGTATCGGTTCAACTGTGTCGGATGACATGACTTCTCAGCCACCAAAGAGGTTAGGCGCTCGGTCACTTGTGCGCACCTGGAGTGAAATGAGACAAAGAAAGTGTCCACTGGGGGTTTTTCATGGGCGCAAGTAAAATCATCCCAGCTAACGCGTGACCCATGAAGACTTTTCTCGTTTTGACAGGCTATGGTAATCTCATTTTTTAAAGGGTCTGTGCAAAATGACGCAAAAACTAGTATTTCATAAAAATACCGAAGAACAGTATTAACAGTATTTTTGTTTGAAATTATCGAAAAACTTAAGTGTAAAAAGTATCCTCGCACTTCAAGAGAAGCCCCGCACGTAGTCATATTTAAACAAAACATTTTGAAATGAACTTAAGTTGATTAAAATGTACTCCCCGATTTGGCATTCTTTCTTAGTAAAAACTTAAAACATTACACATTGAAACTTTCCTTCACCGGCGTTTGAGATAGAATGATGGTGTCTTCGAAGGATTTCTAGGAAATGTAATCTTCTACAGTATTTTTAAACCATAAGGTGGTCTTTTGTGGTCTCCGTTCACCTTATCATAATACATCTTGAAACAAGGATTCATAGGCACGACTTTTTTTCTTTTTTACTGGAGTGCCATACAGTTTGTGGAACTGTTACTTCCTGCTGCTACTGTAGACAAAGCAGACTTTTAATTATCTGCCTCAACATCATGATTGTTAATGGAGTTTCCCCTTTTATTATTTGACTGCTTCTGCTGGGTCAAAACACTGAAGTTCATGGTAATGGAACACTAGCGAATGGGGTATATTGTGTTTATGGGCTTATGCGGAAGTGTTCTTCGCGACAGCCATTACCTCAACATTTACAATTGATATAACTCTGTTTGTATGCTTACTTTGTGTGAGCAATCTGATAGAGTTCGATGCGATGTTCATTCACTAACAGTGAGATTTATACATTTGAAATAGCAAGGTAAGTTTGCGAGAGAGAGAGAGAGAGAGAGAGAGAGAGAGAGAGAGATGAAAGATAGGAAAAATAAATGGAGCTGCGATTCACCTTAAATCATTTTAAATTATATAATATTTTTTGCAGCTCCTCTATAATATTTTTTCTTACCACTTTTACTTCACGAATGAATACCAATATGAATTTGCAGCATAAAGATTGTTGACAGAATGCAAGAGAAAAGATTTTTCCAGAACCTACTACGATAACTACCGTACAGAAATCATTCCAAATTCAAAATGTTACTCCAGCTAGATTTGCGGCAAGTTTCAAACTTTCATCCCCCTCATAAGAAATTTAGTACATTTTTTCTCATATGTACCATCAAAAAAGCCAAGAAAATTTCCGCTGTAGGAAAGCATCGACATAACTTGGGTTTGCGCTTCTTAAATCATTTCACTCCACATGGCAATCCCTCGTGTGCCTGTATCTAAATCGATTCCATCCAGCTCAAATAAGAAGCACGACAAAGTTGCGAAAAACTCGCCACATTTCGGCAATCTTCGTTCAAATATAGGTCTCTCAGTAATAATTCATCCTTTGCGGTGGAATTTGCTGTGAGAAGCTTCGCAAATAGTAATTCCATACCAAAGCGCACTCGAGGTCGGTGAAGTTAAAGCCCTGCATTGCCGACTCTCTGTGTGTTATGCAGTCGGGCAGAACTGCTACATCTGTACCACTGAACCTTCCCACCCATCCATGCCGTTGAATGTGGGTTACCATTCGGGGATCATCATCATCAGGTCGACGTCATCGGTTAGCATAACACGCATTCGTGGTCCTTCAATGCATACGGAGGTGGTTGGCGCTTGCTCACACACACATCGGTTAAGGTCGAATTTGTGCCCGGATGTTGATTTAGCTTTGTTTCATTTTCCTTCTGCCACCTGCAGCACAGCAGAATACCTTCATCGTCGTCGCTTGGACGTTGCGTTCAATGTTGGTTGCCATTCTGACATACCGGGAGGGGAGACTATACGCCTTTTCGAGCAAATATTTGTTCAGTAAATTTAATTCCAAGTACCGAAAACGTGGAAAGCGATCCCAACTGACTGCCAGCTTCATTTCCTAGCAGTGCGAAGAAGACTGGCTGGTTTTAGGGGATTGGAAAGTCGCTAAATTTTTATTTCTCTTTCTCGACGTAGGAGTGATTAATGGTGGGATATTTGGGATTTACTTTAACAGGATAAAGTTGAGCTTCTTCTGAACTAGGTTGACATTGCAACGTTAACTGGAATTCGGTGTTAGTTTTCAGCCAGTGCATATTCTTGTTTTACAAATAACTACACTGAAACCGTAGTTCATGAACCAAACCGGGAGTTCGTAAATCGAATTTATTCGTAAAAAAAACTTAGGTGAGGATTGTGACGAACTAAAATATTAAAATTCGAATACCTGACACTTTTTCGAAAACTTTACTTCAATTATTTAAAAGTCATATAAGATTGCGACAGAAATATTTGAGCATATTTGAGTTCACTTTTTCTCCCAATCGCGGGACAGATTTGTTAGAAATTCTGCCGTAAGGCACACGACATTACTGCCCAAGATCTCTTTACAGGCGGAATTCAATTTCCAAGAAATGTCACTGATAAGGTCTGTATCCGCAATAATCCGGACACCTCAAAACATGAATAAAACATAAATTTCGCATTATATTTCCGTCGTAGTTGTTTATTTCAGATTCATGAGATATGTTTTAACAATTCGTGAAGACAAAACATAGTTATTCGGTATTTGCATAAAATGTTCGAACTTTGAGCTTAACTCCGTCCATTAGGGTTTGTACAGACTCTTCAGAAATCGTAGAAGTCGTCTTTGTCTAAATTTGCTGGGAGTGTTTGATGTCTTTGATTCCTTGCTTCTTTCCAGAAAGCTTCCGCTTCATCAGAGTCCAATATCTCTCGATTGGTCGTAGCTCTGGGCAATTTGGTGGGTTTTCCTCTCCAGGCAAATCCAATATTTTTGCAAGGATCCGTATGGACAAGTCAGGATTTGTCGTACGCCCGTACAAAATTTGCCATCTTGAATACTAAACATGAAATGTAAACATCAATCAAAGTCTTTTTCATCATAGACTCTAAGCTATACCACAGTTAAATTTTTGATTTCTACGTGCAATATTTCAAAAGTTACAATGATTTGAAGGTGTCCGGATTAATGTGGATACAGATTTTCTTCTACAACTTTGGCTAGTTACTCGAGGATTTCCTGTTCTTATTGCATTTTCTCTCGATGGGTCGACACTGCGGAACTTTTGATGGATTTCTATTTTTGAGCCCAAATTTTACATCATCACAGTTCATAAATACCAGAGTTTTCTGAGCGTAGTCACTCGTCACGAGACCTGGCCAAAATAATGTTCACTTGCTGTGCTTTCAAACGAATGGAAGTAAAACTTTATTTTAAGCATTCATTGATTGTTCCGCTCGTCAAGAAACACGTACTCCGACTTCCGCATTACCCAACAAGATACTTTTTTCCAAAATTTTCAAGGTTAATTGGAGTTGTTCCTTCTAGTTTTGTGTAGTGTTGCGATCCAAGAAGAGTTGCACAATCCTTTTTAACCCCTTAAGGCCTAGATGATCCCAAAAGGTAAATGGCCGTATGAAATAACAGATTAGATGAAAGTGTACATTGTCTTCAGAAAATTTGTTCTACATCAGTTCTTCATTCTGTATAAAATAAAAAAAAAAACATTTGACGACCTACCATGAATATGAAGAAGTTCAGAACGAAAATATAAATGCCTTATTAATAGTATGAGACGGCGTTTAAGAATATATACATAACGTAGATCAGATTAAAATTAAATTAGATTCTCGTTAATAAAAGTTAAACATTTTTCTGGAATTATCTAGGTTATCCAAAATGTTTTTGAGTTAAGAACTTCAGATTTACAGTTGTAACAGAAGCATTTAGGGCTATATAAGTTTTCGACAGACGAGCAAGACCAAAATTAGTCGATAACTTTGTCTAAACTTTCAAATCTCTAGTAATTGCAAGCGTTAGCAATCGCTTTTTCACTTACGCCACGTAATGTTTGCATTAAAAAAATAAACTTTTTTCGGATGGTGATATAAAAAGGATAAGACAGATAATTACTTTTGATAAATTTCACATGGAAGGTAATTATTTAAGCTTACTTGTAACGAAATTCTATGCCCTTGCGAGCGGCTTTCCGGTAGTAAACCGACACATTCGCCATGGCGGACAAAAACGTGCGTGTAGGCATGTTTTGAGTTCTTTCTTCGTTTTATTTATCAATACCTCCTCAGTTTTCGCGACAAAATTGTCGGAGTAGATCTTACGCCTCAGGTTGGCCCAGAAATTCTCGATGAGGCGCAGTTGGGGGACGTAGGGCGGGTTTGCCAACAAGAGTACCACATCGATATTCAGCAGCTCGCTCCATCTCCTCCAACGATCGCTTCAAGTAGTAAGCCGATGCCACCAGAACACCGCGTCTTTGCCCTTATGGTATTTCTTGATGAACAACACAACTTCCTGTAGGCATTTCGTACTATATATTTCTCCGTTCACGGCCAGTCCAGAGCGAAAGAAAAGCAGCATTGAGCGGCACAGCAGCACCTTCTTGGGGAACATGGTGTGTTCACCTTCACCTTGGAGCTCACTTCCTCCATGGGGGAAGTAAAATACGGAGTGCCCTGCCAGTCGTTGCCATCCAGGGTGAGATAGGTCTCGTGGTCCATCACCACCGCCACGTCGTGATTCGCCGGGAAAATCGAGTTGACCATCTTATTCAGCCGCTGCCCGAAACCAGTGGACGCGACTTCCGCTTCTTGACATGTATGTTCATCTTCGCCAGATACTTCTTCACTATTTGACCGGTTGAACCGACCTCCAGGCCAAGCGCACGCAGCGATGTAGCCACTTTTCCCTCGATCCTCTTCTTCAGCATCCTTTAGAGCTTCTTGTCGCTCAGGGTCGACGGCCGTCCGGAACCGGGCTTTCTTTCGATGCTCTGATTGCTTCACTGTTTTCACCATCACGGTTAGAGTTTGACTGATAGAGCTGTCAAATTTTGTCTGCTAACCCATGGGTTACTATGATTGATGCTGCATGGGTAGTTTCGTCAGTGCGGGTGAAGGTAAACCCATGAAAAATCGGCAATTTTTGACCAGTTTTTTTTAATGTAAACGTTAGTTCACTTAGCCTAGCCGCCCACTGATGTGGTGAAGTTGCGGCATCTGCTAGCATGTCAAAATATCACGCTGACGTTCGCCACAAGCCATCCGATACGGACACGCTGTTTTGACATGCAATTAGATACCACATAGCGACTACAAAACTAACAAATTTACTTATTGTTTGTTGCTTATTGTTATTTTTAAATTGACGGTGACTCGTTTTAAATTGACGGTTGTGGAATTTTACACTCGCTGAGATTCAAGTTTGAATGGGTGTGGTAATGATATGTATTCAAACATTTTCAATGAATGACCAGGAAGGTCGACAGTCATTATTTGGCAAGTTAGTGATATTTCAGGTCATCCAAACCTGAGTTCAGAACTTAAGATTTACAGTTGTATTTATAGCTGTTTAGGTGATACAAAGTTAAATATTGAACCATATTCAAACAATAATTTCGAGCGAAAAAAATATTTTAAGATGAACTGGGGTAATCTAGGTAGACCAAATTGTCCTTGAGTGTAGATCATAAGATCTACAGTAGTAACATAAGGTTTTAGTATGCAATGGGACAATATCTTTTCAGCAATATTTGTTGAATAGTGTGAGAAATCAACAGATAAAATGCGATAATAATGGATGATTGTAGGCCATTCATACTGTACTTAAGTTAAAGACATTAGATTTACAGGTGAAACAGTAGATTTTTGGGCTACATAAGGTGATGAAATGTATTCAAACATATTCAATCACTAATTCAAGTACTAATTTTTGAAAGCAATGTATTTCATAGCTTCAAAACTATATAAAGAAGTAATTAAGGAGTTTATGATTTAAGATAATATATTAAAGACTAACAATTTAGTGCTTCTATTAAATTTAAGGTTATTTTTTATGGTTTAGATTTCACAAACAAATTCACTGTCTCAATAAATGTGCTTTCCGCTCGATGTGAGTTTCTGTTCTGACAACACGATATTCGCTCAGCCTGTCCAATTACCAGTGACAGCAAGTGACGTTGTATTCGCCGCGTCGCGTTCAGGAAACGGGTTGCCAATTTCCACATTAGCCAAGACTGGACGGTTCTACGTATGGTACCTGTTTTTGTTTTTACACGTCCTCTAGTCCATTCAATTCGTTTGCTATCGTCGATGATTTGAATTATGTTACCATTCTTGATCTGCCTCACCGCTTCTTCGAACCAGTTCGGCTGGTTCCGACGATTGACTGGAAGAAATTCTCTCAGCCATCGTTGCCAGAAGATATCCAGCTGTTTCTGTATACGCACCCACGTTTTCTGCAGATGCCGCTGCGGGTAGCGAATGTCTACGCTGGTTTTTTTTTTGGCACCACTTAAACTCCCGAGCAAAAAGTGGTTCGGAGTTAACCCTTCGGGCTCATCCGAGTCTAACGGCAACAACGCCAAAGGCCTAGTGTTAACTACGCTTTCAGCCTCTACAACCAAAGTCCCAAGTCCTTCCTCGTCAAACTTCCCATCCCCGTAGGTTTCACCCATGGCAGCTTTCACCGACTGAACCATCCTTTCCCAGGCGCCGCCTATGTGTACGGCACCTGGTAGTATGAAGACCCATTTACGCTTAGAGGTGGTGTACGTTGCGAAGAGCCCTTGCTCGATATGTTCCCGATATGTCCTTGGAAGCTGGTCCCGTTATCGCTGTACACCTCCACTGGAGCTCTTCGAAGGCCGATGAACCTTCATACGACAGAAATGCATGATGAAGTAGTAAAGCTGTGCACGAGTTCCAGATGTAACACGCGCACATTAAGAAGACAAGTGAGAAAGGCGATCCATCTCTTGATGTTTGTTCTACCTTGCTTCACCATCAACGGACCGAAACAGTCCATTCCGACGAAACAGAATGCTGCTGGAAGTAGAGCCATCGGACTAATGCATGGCTGAGTTCTGCGAAGTTTGCAGTACCAACACTGACATCTTCGCACCATTGTTTGCAGCCGAGGAATTTTGAAGTATTGACGGATCTCGTTGACTACTGTCTCTGGGTTTTGCGTGCTTATACTTCCGGTGGTACAGATCTACCATCAGCGTGGTAACTTCACTCCTTCCAGGTAGAATAACTGAATATCGCAGATTGTACGATACATGTTGCGCTGCTCCAATGCGCTCGCCTTGACGCATAACTTCGTCTTCATCCAATGTACCACTGTACCAATAATTGATACAAAGAACTGCATTTCGAAATCTAAAGGGTTTGACCTGTCTAGTGGAATACCTGTTACTAGAAATTAGAAGAAAAAATAGTATTTTCCATTTAATTCCAACTACCTCTGCTTATCTTGACAGATACGCGTATTTTGTTTATAATGTGCAGACTTCTTCAGTGTCTTCGCGTATCTGTCAAGATAAGCAAAGGTAGTTGGAATTAAATGGAAAATACTAATTTTTCTTCTAAGTTCTAGTTTTCGAAATCGTTTGCGCAACATTTTCTTCCGCGGATTTGTTCTTTGTGAGAATTGATATCTCGTCCGGAAGCATTTTCCACTGCACTTGTTTCATGATCACCGCTTCCACTACCTGAGGTTTTTCTTGGCTTAATTCACCAGATATGCTGTGCGAATCCTATTAATGTTGTTAGCAAATCTCAGCCTCTCCCATTTCAAGAGCCCTTCAAATTAAATGGTTGATTCATACAAAAAGTGTAATAGAACAAAGGATTGTACCTCCTTCCTCTCGATGTTATATAACACTGAAGAAGTCGGCCGGTGGTTTTCAGAGTATTTCAGGAACTGTGATCAAGTAAACTAAAGACTGTTAGTGCTGTAAACTAAGGACTGTTAGTCCTTTACCCCACTCACCTTAATTGGCCGGATTAGAAGACGACGCAACGTATCTCAGCTCATCTACGTTGGCAGTCTACAGAATCTCTCCTAAGCTGTGGACAACGAACAGCCGGTAGTTGCGTGAATCCGACCTGATCCGCCTACAGGTAGCGCTGGGTAATTAGGATTTGTGGTTTTCCTGAAAAAAATTCAGCATCCCTGTGTCGAGTATGCACTTTTGTTGTTCAAGCCTCTTAGGTATTGACATTAGCTTCCGAGGTTGCTGCAACCAAAGAACATTGTCGGTTGCCTTCGGACTCCATCACACGCAGATATACAACGCAGCAATATACCGCAGGACTTGTTCCGGCGAAGACCTGCAGCTGGGCATTCTCGTAGGTGGAGTTCGTTGCCGCTTCGAAGTAGCATTTCGGAATACTAGTGGAAAATGAACAGGACCAACAGCACCCAGGTCCCGCCAACGATTCAGCTCTGCGTCTCTGATGTTTTCGTCTCAGTTGATTCCGTTTCTCCATAGTTCCCGAATCAGTACTTTCCCGTGAATCAGGAAAGGTGCGAGTAATCCTAACGTTTCAAACAGTGGCATTAGACTGCGCAACACTTGCCGTTTTGTTGGCCGAGTAGAAGTCTCGATAAGTGTGCTAACCACCTTGCTCATGTGCGTTGAGAAGCATAATTTGTCAGTTTCGGGCACCCACAGCATTCTGAGCACTCCCTCAGCGTGTTCCTTGTCCACTAGGTTGATGTTCTGGTTTATATCGGTCCTTGATTTTTCTAGAAGATCCAGCACTGCATCGCTGTTGGAATTCCAGTTCATCAGAACAAAGCCACCATTGTGATGGACTAAACGTACTTCCGTAGCGATCTGCTTGGCTTCCTCCCCATTGCCGTAGCGGAACGTAGAACGGTCAATTGGTCGGGTCCCTTCAGTATATGGTTGTTTAACGAAGTTCTATCCACCTTTGCAGCAGCATCCCAGATAATGAGCACCTTTCCTGGCTTCTTCAGTTTTTTGACTGCTTCTAACGGTAGATACCATGGGGCTTCAAATGGTGAGTTGACAACTTGGCAGGAGGGTGCGATCGACCTCTGGTCCTCACAAGTTCCTACCTCACGCCTCCACGAGTCATATGATCACAAAAGACTGCCAGCTGAAACATGGAGACTCTGGTTGGCGTAGCCTGGGCAATGTTGTCAATCCGACAATAGCGAAGTGAGGGGGTGCGACCGGTAAATCATAGCATAATTTTCCATTATCATATCTTTTTGGTCTACCAGGTCATCAGGTATTATAAAATAATTTAGAATTTAAAATTTCCTTTCTTTTCCCATGTCATACATTGTCTAAATTTTCTGGTTCATGCGGAAGTTTGTCTACAATTGCAACAAAACAGCAGTCGGCACAGATGTAATTTTCAGTTTATATTATAATATAATTATTATCTTCTTTATCATCATCATTATCATTTTGATCATAATTGGTGTTTTCAGGATTTATATTAACATATTTTTTTTATAATTTCACCAAATAGGTTATATATACTTTTAATTATTATGTCTTATACGTCCAATTATCATAATGGTTTAGAAGTATCTAGTGCCTTGAATAAAAGAAGATGCAACGGAATCTATGGTAGGTTTTTGCACTTATAACCTAATGTATTTTTCAATTCCGGTTTGCAAATGGATCTTTTCCAAATTTGAGCTGTTTGCCATTCGGATTGTGTCTAATGTTACAGTTCAATTTTTGTCAGTACCGTATCATAACTCACAATATCATTATATTTGATGATATTGTTTTATTGATTTTAATTCATAGAAGATTTAAAAATTGCTTATTGTTTTTTTACGTCCATTTGTCTTTAACTCCCTGTCAATAAAATCTTCTCTGTTTTCCTTACACAGGAGCAATAATTATTAGGCCAGCAAAAATAAAAGCGTATTGCTGTAATAGAAATCAACACCAAGCAGCAAATAGTGAACATGGCTGCAGTAAATTAAAATGTATAAATGTAATTTTTATAAAATTTAACAAACTTTTTTAGGATACCATAAATCAAGATTTTGGGAAATTGCTGCTATCGCTGAAAACGAACGAAAACGTGCTTAAGCACGAAAACACAGAACTCTCCACATTAACACTTTATAACATTTCTTATATTTCAGGATCCACCGAAAGAGATCATAAATAATAGATACCGAGTGATTGCAGTCTTTTTCATTTACATAAATATATACAATACTACATAAATATTTCATGGGAATGGGAGGGACCATCAGGGCACCCGATTGAAGCACTCTGGATGGGGAGAGTGGAAATGCCAACTCCCCATTGCTAACAGTTTGTGAATAGAGGGCGGGCTCTTCTCCCCGCCCATTGGGGCATCCTCATGTTAGATAGCTTGCTCTTTTGACCAATTGTTCAATCTTGTTGTTGGAAGGAGATTCATTATATCCCTGTGGATACGTATAGGTGATGTTGCCTATCGATCCACCCAACCCCTTTTTGGCCCTTCATACAATGGCATGATTAGGATAATCAGTGGTTATTAAAGCTCGATCAAGTCTAACAGCGAGGAGAGCTCACTGCTGTCGGACTTAGTTTCCGTGCTACAATGGGTGGTAGTACATATCATACATCATACTAACGGTAGATACCACTAACTTGTGGAATCTGCTGTTTCTAGCACTTCGTTTGTCGCTATGTGTACATAGCCCTTGGTCATATAATCACGAATAATCACGAAAGTTGCTGAATCAAATCCCGCTCCATACGACGCTCCAGACATTTCGTTCGGCTCAGCGCCATAGGGTAGCTTTCTGGAAACTCGACGTTATCCTACCTCCACAACAGTCCGGATTTGTAATGATTCCCAACTCGTCTTGTCGTTTGCGCCAACAAAACTGCTTCGTGCACTCGCACACATGGAAGCTGAAAGCTGTCTGATCCTCGCACCAACCAAGCCTTGGTTTTGCTGCAACGGGACCAGATTCATCTCCTACTCTAATCTTCAGCGCTAGGGCCAACCGCAGATTGTCGAGTCCAGTCAGTACCATAAGGGTAGCATCCTGGCAGCTCCTCAATGGCAGATGCTGCAACTATTCAAAGCGCTTAGCTGCATCCTCCAGTTGAAAACTTTGTGTCGGTAGATTTAAACTCTGAACCGTCCGTGCTCCAGCTAGTGTGTAATTCCGATTCTTATCTTTTCACGAGATACAAATGGGAACACTCTGGGAAGACAGAGAGGTTGTGGATTGCCGAATATTAACAGTTGCTTCATCAATTCTCTTTCGATCAGCGTCATTGAGGACCCTTCATCTAGGAAGGGGAATTCACCTGGACACTATTTTCATAGAGAGTCACGGGAACTATCCTGAACAGCACGCTTGAACTTAGAAAAAAATCGCGGCTTGTAAACAAGACCATTTCCCCTTGTAAAGTGTCTGGGGAATCGAATGGAACTGGTTTCAATCACCACTGTGGAGTTATAGAGCTTATTTTGCCGCACTTCCCCTTATATTCTTGAATAATTTATAGACATCTTTGCACGGAGATCCTCAAGATCAATAAAATAGTGCAACTCCCATGTGAAATTTCCTGCAAAATCGAATAGAGGTTTTTTCAGCCACCGCACGGCTCACTGAACGAATATATGGCTGGTTTTACCCCATTTCCCCTTGTATTCTTGAATAGTTTATAAAAATATTTGCTCCGAGTGGCTCAAGATCAACCAACTAAAATTAGTCCCATTTAAAATTTACTGAAAATCGAATAGAAGTTTATTCATCTACCGCACGGCTCTGTGAACAAAGATATGGCTGATTTCACCCCACTTCCTCTTATAGTATTGTATAATTTATAGATATCTTTGCTCGAAGTGGCTAAAGATCAACCAAATAAGACTAGTCTAATGTGAAATTTCTTGAAGAATCGAATAGAAGTTGTTTCATCTACTGCACGGCTCAATCAACAAAGATATGACTGATTTTGCCCCACTTCCTCTTATATTATTGAATAATTTATAGATATCTTTGCTCGGACTCGCTCAAGATCAACAAAATATGTTTAGTTTAATGTAACACATTTCCTGAAAAATCGAATCAAGGTTGTTTCAACCCTCGCACGGCTCTGTGAACAAAGATATGGCTGATTTTACCCCACTTCCCCTTATATTTTTTGAATAATTTACAGATATTTTTGTACGCAAATCAACCAAATAAAACTAGTCCTATGTAAAACTTCTTGAAAAATCTAATAGAAATTGTTGTATCTACCACACGGCTCTGTGAACGAAGATATGACTGATTTTACCCAACTTCTCATTGTATTCTTGAAGAGTTTATAGATATCTTTGCTCGAGGTGAGTCAAGATCAACGAAATAAGACTAGTCCTATGTAAAATTTCCTGAAGAATCAAATAAAAGTTGTTTCAACTACCGCACGGCTTTGTGAAGATATGGCTGGTTTTACCCCACTTCGCCTTATATTATTGAATAATGTATAAATATCTTTGCTCGGAGTGGCTCAAGATCAACAACATAAGACCAGTCAAATGTGAAATTTCCCGGAAAATCAAATAGAGACAGTTTCAACCACCGCATAGCTCTGTGAACAAAGATATGGCTGATTACATCCCAGTTAAACCCATATAGTTGAATAATTTAAGCCAAGAATATAAAAGGAAGTGGGGTAAAATCAGCTAAATCTTTGTTCACAGAGCCGTGTGGATTATAAAGCAACCTTTATACGGTTCTCCAGGAAATTTCACATTGGACTAGCTCTATTTTGTTGATCTTGCGCGACTCCGAACAAAGATATCTATAAATTATTCAATAATATAAGGGGAAATGGGGTTAAATCAGCCATATCTTCGTTCACAGAGCCGTGCGGTAGTTGAAGCAACTTCTATTCGATTTTCCAGGAAATTTGACATGGGACTAGTCTTATTTAGTTGATTTTGAGCCACTCCGAGCAAAGATATCTATAAGCATTTCTAGAATTCAAGGGGAAGTGGGGTAAAACCAGCCATTTAGTTGAAACAACTTTTATTTGGTTTTCAGGGAAATTTGACATGGTATTAGCACTATTTTGTTGATTTTGAGGCTCTCCGTGCAAAGATATCTATACATAATTCAAAACTATATAGGAAAGTTGGGATAAAATCAGCCATATCTTCGTTCACAGAGCTATGCTATAGATGAAACAACTTTTATTCAATTTTTTAGGAAATTTTACATTATACTAGTCTTATTTGGTTGATCTTGAGGCTTTCCGTGCAAAGAATATAAGGGGTAGTGGGGTAAAATAAGCTCTTTAACTTCACAACCATATCCATGCGGTGATTTAAATCAGTTTCATTCAATTTCTAAGACAATTTCCAAGCGGAAATGGCCTTGTTTATAAGCCGTGCTTAAAAGCGACAAAAGTTGCAGATTTTTTCCTTAGTTTTCATCAGTTCTTGCCCACTGTGCAACGATTGTCGGTACTGAGAGCTTTGAACTCTCAGCACTCACGGATGCGATGTCCAGGTTTCCTGCAATTCGCGCATTTCATCTTATCTGCCGGCTATGTATCGATGAATCAGAAGACTCTTCGACGGTAGACATGTGCTGGTTGACGAATCCCTTCTGCTCTGTCCTTTGCTTGCTCCCTCCATGGGATCTTTTTCCGTCCGACTCGAACAAAATAACACATCGTCCTGGAATCGCATAAGGCACAAGAGGTCAAATGCGTGCCAAAAACAGCCAATCCACCAAACTGCCCATAACTTTGCCCAATAGAGAAGTACTGGGCTCTAGTTGAGCGGAAACTCTTCGAAACTAAGAAAAAAGCAAATGGTACCGATGATTTCAAAAGAAGATGGAGATTCGTCACGGAGAGCGTATCTAAGGGTATCGTACGGAAGTTGATGGCGGGTTGTGAAATAAACAATCGGTTTTGTTGAGTTATTTGTAAATATATTTTGCTGCTATTTTTTGGGTGTCCGAAAGTTCATGTGAACAGGCTTCAGTCTTTTGGCCTAATCAACTTTCTCTGCTTGTTGAAAACAAATCGGCGGAAATGAAGGTTATGTTTATTCGATTCCCATTAACTTCCTGCATAAACTTCAACATCATGTAAAACAAATTTTCGAAACCTGAACCATTAACTTGGCCCGAACCTTTTTCCATAATCTTATGAATATTTGAACACACCGTTTAATACATCCTTCCAGCTCCACATACCTTGCCATTAGCAAAGCGCTAACCCTCGAAATTGGCCCTGAAAGCCTCACCTAATTGAATTAAACCGTCCAACCATCGCCTTGAGGGGCCAGGAAAGAGCAAACTGGGGTGAGGACAGATCGTCTTAATAGTTTTCCTTTCAGCCTTTCCCCTGCAGGAAGAACTATTTTCCCAACTTCCAATCATCGTTTCCATTTGCCATGGATGAGAGCCTGTGTTTGTGTGTGTGTGTAGAATAATCTTCCTCTTGGTGGCGTGCCGATGGGAGTTAAGTTGTTAATTAATTTTGCAGAGATTTTAAATCCAATTCCTTTCAGGTCGGAACGTGAAGGGTGTGTACATTTTCTTCAATGAAGTATGAAAATGCCAAACTGTAACTGGGGTGGTGGAACGGAGAAGTGAAAACTTACTTTCTGGTGATTTGATTCGAAGAAGTCTATTATTGTTCGGAGCGAATCGATGGAAACCCTCCTCTCTTCTTGTTGATAATTCAATTTGAAAGTATTTCATTTAAAACGTCCTGCTCTTAGGGAAAGGTAAATGTTTGATCTCCGAACGGATGGCAAACTCAATTGCTTGCAAGTGGAACATTTTCTTCATTAGTGTTCTCGATCGAGCGATGAAGAAAAAAACATGACACTTTCGAATGTCCAGCAGTATAGTGGGAGGGGGGTTCAATTAATACTGTTTGCCATACACATTCTCCCGTTTGCAGTTTAAGCCATAGAAAGACATAGAAGACCGAAACCTCACAATCACTTCATGTTGCGATTTTTCTTGCTCTCCCATCTCCTTGCAGCTTGCCTATACGATATCGGTACACTTGGACGACAACCAGGGTGCCCTGCAGCATCCGGAGCTGAACATTCCCAGCAGCGGTGCCATCCCGAGGACGGTCGAGACGTTCAAGGTCCATTTGGTTTGCACCGGCAACGTGTCGAAGGAGGTGCCGGTCGGAATCCACCTTCACGTCGAGGGCCCACCGAAGCAAAACGATACGAAATTGATTATCAAACGAAATAAAATTTGCATTAAAGGTGAGTGCTCTTTTCTGCACATTTCCCATTTCTGTCGTTTTTCCGCCTGAGAGCATTCGGGGCGTCGCCATCCTCGCACATTGGGGCAGCACAGCCGGTGGGGTGGCCAAAATCTCCAGCCCATACTCGATCCGATTTCAAAGAAGTTATGCAGTAGGAAAGTGAACTAATCAGATATCATTAGAAGCTGGCACTTTGGACACGCCACCGGGCCTCAGTGTGCGTCAATGGTGTTGTCTGTCTGCATGTCCCACTCGATGAATGCAAATTGCTCATGGTCTTCTCGCCTGAACGGATGTAGGATGAGCGGTTTGGCGGGTGAATGGTCTTTTCACACACTGCACTGAGGGTAGATTAGTGCGCCGATGATCACTGTGTGATGCGGCAAATATTGATCGTTTAGTCTGAGATTTAAAATCTCAGATAAACAGCCGTGTGCAGGTTGCATAAAGTATAAAAAGTTTTTGAAAAAGAATTTGAAGCAGTGGTTTCGAAATTTATTATTCACAGTGTGTCTGTATAGTACTAGAATCCATCGTATTGGTAAAATAAAAACGATTTTGAAGAGTATATGTGATTGAGTTTGCTACAGTTGCTACTTTGTTATTTCCAGCTAGTATTAAGCAGAGAACCAGCAGATGTTGCTTGTTAATTATACTAATTATAATCTTGTTTTTATTTTTTATTGTCATTGAGCGGATACCCGAGCAGCACCGAATAGCTTGATAACTGGCCTTGGTATTAAGGAGCTCAGATTAATAGGTAAAATACCTAAGGATAATACCATGTATTTGTTCCAACAATGTTATGCGAATAACAAATTGAGGTAAGACAATACCAAAATAGTACCTTTAAGGTATTCCCAGGTATCCAAAATAACAAGTTTTGCTATTCGAGAGATATTTTGTCTGAATTTCTTAGGTATTTTGCTAAGGTATTTTACCTCTTCATCTGAGCTTTTTAAAACCAAGTACAGGTATTAAGATCAAAATTAGGTATTCATATGTTGTTGTCTCCTGCTCGGGTTCATATGATGATTTTCAGGTTTTTTTTTTCAACATTTTCCGGAATAACTGCCTCATCAGTGTCCGTACGACCACGTTTGAAATTGAAGATTCGCCGGTGTATTGGTGAACGCAGCCGATCGCCGACCTCCGAAGAGCATGCCTTCACGCAAGATGGAGGGTGCAAAGAGCGAGTTCAGACGCCAAGAAAATCGAGCGTGGAGGGGCGCTAGTCGCGAAGGCCGCAGTAAAGGGGGATATAAAGGCCAGCATGCGAGCCTGCTTCGGGGGCCTGTGTCAGAAGGCCAATATGAATCTGTGGGGTGACGCTAACTGGGTAGTAATGGCCAAAACCAGAGGAACGGCGGCTCCAACCGAGAAATCATCAGAGCTGCTGCAGGTGATCGTCAGGGACTCTTTCCGAGCCCCAATTTGAGTCCATGCCCCCCTGCCACCGTAGATTTGTCCCATGACCAGCGTTCCAGTATCCCAGATCTTAATGCTGTCATAATGACCACGTAGGCATTGACAATGGCACAACAGGGGCCGGCGACGAGGCGACGGTGAGAAATGACGAACTCATTGCGATAGCAAAGTCGCTAAAGGTGAACAAAGCGCCGGGACCAGATGGTATTCTGAACCTAGCCATCAAGACGGCTATCTTGCTGGATCCCGAAATGTTCAGGGTGGTGATGTAAAAGTGTGTGGATGAGGGTGTCTGCCCGGACGCCTGGAAAATTCAGACGCTTGTGTTGCTAACAAAGACAGGGAAGCCACCAGGAGATCAATATGCATATACAGGGTGCGGCAGAAAATAATGCGGAAATGTTCAAACTTGAGTATTGGGTTAATTAGTGTAGCTAGTGACTAATTTCTGTCGAAAGTGTATTTGTTTATGTTTACTTTCAAGTGCTGCATCCAAAAATTCTATTTGTTTTATTGCAAATTCGTCAAAATGTTCGCGAAAGAAGTGATCACCAGTTTGTTGCTCGCCCAGAAGAAGCCGAAAGAGATTGCCAAGGTGGTAGGGTGTCATTTGGCAACAGTTTACCGCATAAAAAAGTCCCTGCAGGATGTGTCCTTTGCACGCACGCCAAACGTGATCAAATCGGTCCGTGCAAAAATTGCGTGCGTTCCATTAGAAAACTTGCAAAGGAAGCCAATATTTCGGAGAAATCCATGCGGAGAATCATCAAAGAAGACCTGCATGCATCTTCCAGAGCCAGAGTGAAACGCCACTTGATTACGGACCGGGTCAATGAACTACGAGTGACTCGTTCCAAGGGATTGCTTTCCTTGTTGAAGAAGTAAAAAATGATAATCCTGTTTTCCGACGAAAAGCTGTTCAGCATCGATGCTATGCTGTGGCCAACCGGTTCATTTTACCGTAGAAATTCAAATTTCAAACCAAACATCTGGCTGGTGTCATGCTGTTTGGCTTGGTGGCGTCCAACGGTTTGAAAATGCCGCCTGTTTTCATTGATGCTGGAATTTAAATCAATACCGAAGTGTATATCGGTATTTTAAAGGACTAAGTGCTTCCCTGGGTGAAGGCCAACTTCTCCGAGGACCAAAACATTGCCCTATAGCAGGATGGAGCGCTGTGTCATAAAACATGCAAAACATCACATCCTAGTGTGAAAACCCTGAAGTCAACCAAAACACGCACATGTCAGTCAATGTCGGAGGACTACGCCCGAAAGGCATGCTCTGGCTTCCACAATCCACACGACACATTGAATAATTTTGTTTAAATGGACATTATAAAGATAACTGCACTCGAAAATGTTGATATTATTGCAGTGAGTGCTCAACTTCCGAGCTGAACAGACGCTTTGCTATCGTTCCGTGGAAGTCGAAATCACGCTTTTTACCAGTGGCTACTGTGTCTTTCTCGAATCCTGCTCATCGCCGAGCCGTTTTTCCGTGTCGCTACGCGTCCAAACGACTTCGCGATGGGCCGTCGTGAAAACACTTTTAGAATAGACTTTTCGAAAGTGCCAAAAAAACCGGACCTTGCCAAAGTCCACAAATTCTGTGCGACCGTTCTCGGTCTGAAGCAAGGTGAAGTGCTACAGATTCAAAACAGCAGAGCTCTCGGTGTTTCGTTCGTGAAAGTTGCTGACCAAGCGTTGGCGCAACGAGTGTGCGAAGAACACGACAGCAAGCACGAGATTTCTGTGGACGGAAAACAATACCCACTCAGGATCACGCTGGAGGATGGAGCAGTGGAAGTGAGGCTGACCGACCTTTCCGATGTGTCGGACCGTAAAATTATCGATTTCCTCGCACGGTATGGCGATGTCATCTCAGTGCGAGAACAACGATGCGGAGCCGAGATCGATTTCCCCGGCATTTCGACTGGCGTTCGTATTGCAAAGATGTCGGTGAAACGGAACATCGAGTCATGGGTCACCATCGACGGCGAAGTGACGAACGTATCGTATTACGGGCAACTGCAAACATGCCGTCACTGCCGCGAATATGTTCACATCGGTGCGACGTGCGCTCAAAACAAGAAGCTGCTCGTACAGAAGTCATATGCCGATGCAGCCAAACGATCGCCGTCGCAAAAAACGACGGAAATCGAAAAAAGTCCGAACAAAATGAACACAATTCAAACCGCTCCAGGTTTGAACCAAACTAAACAAACACCGAAAGATGCCACGCCGGCTCTGTCCGTAGCGAACTCGGCTAAATCGGATAAAATGCCACCACCGAAACAAATCCCCCACCGGCAACAGCTGTTGGCACCGCCAGCCATGACCGAACAAAACTTCCCCACGTTAGCCTCTACCTCGGCACCGGTACCGGACAGCGGGTTGTTGACCCCCTCTACAGGTCATCAGCCCCCTGCTAGCAGCGGAGTGGTTCGCAAAACTGCTAGTGGCAAATCCGATGGTACCGATACAGACTCGTCTGTCGGCTCAAATACCAACAGAAGGCAACACCGTACACGAGCATCAAGCAAGAAGCCTCGCGTGGAAGAGGACTATGACGAACGAGATGGTGGTATGCAATCGTCATAATGGATGAGTTCGCTAGCTACAATCTCGCATCCATCAACATCAACAACATCACGAACGCAACGAAAATTGACGCCCTTCGAACGTTTCTACGGACACTAAATCTCGACATCGTGTTCCTGCAGGAGGTTGAGAACGAGCAGCTCTCACTCCTGGCTACAACGTTGTCTGTAATGTAGATCAAGCAAGAAGGGGAACGGCAATCGCACTCAAAGATCACATACAGTTCTCGCACCTGGAGCGGAGTCTGGATGGCCGACTTATCGCTGTGAGAGTGCAGAATACCACGCTATGCAATATTTACGCACCTTCGGGGACAGCCTTTCGTGCGGAGAGAGAGCGATTTTTCAACGGCACGATCGCTTACTACCTTCGCCACAACACGCAACACGTCATCCTCGCCGGCGATTTCAACTGTGTGCTACGTCCGAGCGACTCCACGAGTGCCAATACAAGTCCGGCGCTACAAGCAGCCGTACAGCAGTTGCAACTTCACGACGTTTGGGTGAAGCTGTACCCCAGAACACCCGCACCTACTTACGTCACCCACAATGCGGCATCCAGACTCGACCGCTTTTATGTAAGCGCTGGGCTTTGCGAACATCTGCGGAATGCTGCCACGCATGTATGCTCCTTTACAGACCACAAGGCCCTTACGGTGCGAATTTGCCTTCCCCACCTTGGCCGCGAGCAAGGACGCGGTTTCTGGTCCCTCCGTCCTCACCTCTTAACTGCCGATAACATTGAAGAATTTCAGCTTCGTTGGCAGTATTGGACCCGCCAGCGGAGATATTTTCCCACCTGGATGGCGTGGTGGATTTCATGCGCAAAACCAAAAACAAAATCATTTTTCCGTTGGAAGTCGAGTGAAGCATTCAGAATCTTTAACGCTAAACATCAACGTCTCTACGAACAGCTGCGTCTCGCGTATGATGACTACTTCCACAATCCCGCCATGCTGGTGACCATCAATCGAGTGAAAGCACAAATGCTCACGTTGCAACGGCAGTTTGCGCAAAACTTCGTCCGCATAAATGAGACGTTTGTAGCAGGGGAGAGCCTATCAACTTTCCAGCTAGGTGACCGGAGACGGAAAAAAACAATGATAACAAGTCTGCAAAATGGGCGAGGTGAACAAATCCAAGGTGCTGCTGCGATCGAGCAGCATATGTTTCATTACTACAGGGACCTGTACGCAGCGGAGGAAACGAGACAGATTGGAGAAGAGCGTTTTGATTGTGAGAGAGCCATACCCGAAAACGACGAAGCCAACGCAGCTCTAATGGAAGAGATCACCATCGACGACTTGAAAAATGCCATCCGAACGTCGCAGAGGAGAAAATCACCGGGCACTGACGGTCTGCCGGTGGAGTTCTACCTACGAACGTTTGACGTCATTTACAGAGAGCTATATTACGTTATGAATGAAGCCATGACAAATGAGCTCCTCCGGAATTCTCTGATGGCACAATCGTGCTCGTGAAAAAAGAGGAGGAGATGGAACAGCAAGTGCATACCGACCGATCAGTCTGCTCAACGTAGATTACAAAATCGTCTCCCGTGTGATGAAGGCCCGTCTAGAACCCATGCTACGCAACCATCGCATTCTGAGCACTGCGCAAAAATGTTGCAACACCGACAAATCAATTTTTCAAGCAACACTGTCGCTCAAGGATCGCTTGGCACAGCTGGTTGCGAGAAAGAGAAAGCAAAATTAATCTCTTTTGACCTTGCTCAAGCATTTGATCGGGTCTCTCGCGAGTTCCTGCATCGTACTCTCCGGGCACTGGGTATCAACTCAGATTTCGTCGTTTGGCTTGCGCGAATAGCTGGGGCCTCATCATCACGTGTGATGGTGAATGGGCATCTCTCTGAGCGCTTCCGAATAAAGCGGTCGGTTCGTCAGGGAGACCCTTTGTCGATGTTGCTCTTCGTACTCTATTTACATCCCCTGCTCAGTCGAATAGAACGTGTGTGCGGGGATGAGCTCTGCGTAGCATACGCTGATGATATTACTGTGATGGTAACATCAACACAAAAGATCGAACGGATCTTTCAGCTGTTCGATTATTTCGGAAGCGTGGCTGGGGCGAAACTAAATCGGCAGAAAACAGTGGCTATTGACGTAGGTTTCATCAATGGGGAACCTCTGACGGTACCGAATCTGCAGACGAAGGAGAACGTGAAGGTGTTGGGCGTTATTTTCACCAACTCAGTGCGGCTGATGGTGAAGTTGAACTGGGATGCATTGGTATCTAGGACCTCGCAACTTATATGGTTGCATAGCACGCGTGCACTCAACCTGCAGCAAAAGGTAGTACTACTGAACACCTTCATAACAGCGAAGATTTGGTACCTTTCGTCCGTGATCCCACCGCAATGTGCTCACACGGCAAAGTTGACGTCGATGATGGGCACATTCTTGTTTCGAGGGCTGCCTGCCCGAATTCCAATGCAGCAGTTGGCGCGTAGCAGAGAGCAAGGCGGACTTAAACTACAATTGCCGGCGATCAAATGTAAAGCGCTTCTCATCAACCGTCACCTGCAAGAGATCGATTCCCTTCCCTTTTATCATTCCCTTCTCGTTCAAAATAATCCTCCCCCCATCAATCTTCCTTGTCTCAAACTCCTTTCCCAGCAAATTCCCTTATTTCCTCACCACATCCAACAAAACCCCTCCAGCGATCAAATACATCGTTTCTATTTGGATCAAACGGACCTGCCAAGAGTAGAAAGGAATCATCCGGGCCAAAACTGGAAGAAAATCTGGATGAACATTTCAATGAAAAGACTATCGTCACAACAACGCAGCGATCTCTACTTGTTTGTGAATGAAAAGACGGAACATCGAAGCTTACTGCATATCATTGGCCGAGCAAATGACCCCAATTGTCAGCACTGTCGGGTGCCCACCATCGAGACTTTGGAACACAGGTTCAGCGAGTGCCCTCGAGTAGCTGCCGCATGGGCATACATTCAGCGGAGAATGACGACGACACTCGGCGGATGGCAGAGACTTTATTTTCATGAATTTGTGAGGCCAATTCTGGCTAACATGACAACAGCAACGAAAAATGTTATTCTCAAATCGATAACAAAATACATCAACTTTATTAATGTTAATGTTAATAATAGAATCGATGTAGAGGAATTAGATTTTGTATTAAGTTTAGAAAATTGATTTTGATTTGTTTGATATGTTATTTAAGTACAAAACTAAATAAACAATATTTTACATTAAAAAAAAAAAAAAAAATTATTGCTCGCATTAATTGAAAATGGGATTTGAAAGAAATAGAACAAATTTTCGCATTATTTTCTGCCGCGCCCTGCAGACCTATATGACCTATATGTCCTTGCAGACCTATATACACGGAGGGTATAGGCGGTCTGTCTAGTAACCAGTTTGGCTTCCGTAAAGGGAAGTTGACGGTGGATGCCAAGCGCAAGAGGCGAGGTGTCCATTACTGTACAGTGGTCACCCTTGACGTCAGAAACGCGTTCAATAGTGCCAGTTAAGGCCTGTTTATAAACCATGTCGACTCGTTTTTGAAAATCTCAGAGCCCCCACCCTCTCGCCATCGTAGACATTTCTCCATACAATTTACATGCGTAGCTCCTTGGGTGGCTATCGCCGACTCGCTCCAACACCTTCAGGTTCCTGGGTACCTGTACAAAATTCTTAGAAGTTACTTCCAGAATCGCGTACTGGTGTACAATACAGAGGTAGCCATAAACGTATTCAGATCACCGCAGGCGTTCCACAAGGTTCGATCCTGGGTCCGGTGTTATAGAACACGATGTACGATGAGGTACTACGGCTTAAGATCCCGAACGGGGTGAAGATTGTCGAGCTCGCGAACGACATCAACCTGGAGATATGTGGTGAATCCATCGAAGAGGTCGAGTTAACGGCCTCGCATTCCATTGGCATTGAGGAGAGATGGATGAGCTCCAGGCAATTATAGCTAGCCAACCATAAGACTGAGGTCACGGTGGTGAACAATCCGTAATCGGAGCAACATGCGACGATCAGTGCAGGTAACTGCACAGTAGAATCGAAGAGGTCTTTAAGGTATCTTGGCGTCATGATCGACGATAAGCTGTCTGTTTGTGCAAACGTCCATTATATATGTCCGACCCTACCAGTCAAGCAGCTACTGTTTCTGGCGTGTATTTGTATCGTTAACAATAAACCAGTAGTTTCTATGCCTCCGCCATGGTAGGACGACCAAAAAATCGTGGCCTTTATTTTTATTGAAAAACACAACGTAGGGAATATTCTGTCCGTGCGCGATCACTGTCCTTTATCAGTCTCGTCGATTACACCTGTAAGCAAGCCTCTATGCTATATCGGCCTTATCCCGCATGATGTCGAATAGCTCGGCGGTGCAAGGGAGTAAGCATAAACTCCTGGCCAGTGTCGCCCTGTCCATACTTAGGAACGGCGGACCTGCATGGAACACCGCCTAGAGTACCAAGAGCTACGTAAGTAAGCTAGAGAGTACGCACAGGCTTATGTGCCTAAGAGTGGTTTGTGCATACCGAACTGTATCATGCGACGCGGTCTGGATCCTAGCGGGGATGATGCCAATAGGCATAGTCATAAAAAAGGACGTAGAGTGCTTCGAACAACGTGGAACAAGAGATATTCGAAAGACCAATAGAGCCGCTCCTTGGTTGAGTGGCAAAGGGAATGGAACAGCTCCACCAAAGTTCAGTGGACTCATCGACTAATCCCGTAATTAATCGGGTGGGTTGGTATGCGACACGGTGAAGTGAACTTCCACTTAATGCAGATATTGTCAGGCCACGGCTGTTGTTGACAATACCTGCACAAATATGGGCATGTACAGTCCTCCGTGGGTGTAGAGGAGACGCATGTCCTCGCTTCGACAGCGCGAGATCCGGCATGATTGCCGCATGCGGTCATGACACGACTCCGGGTAATTTGGTTCAGAGGAGGTGCCAAGTCCGGGACATTTGGGACGCGGTTTGCTTAGCAGCCTCCCAGATCGTCCTTGATCTTCAACAAAAAAGGCGAAACAACCAAAGGCAGGTCGCAGAGACCACCTAACTACTAAAACCCTAAGTAGTAAGACATAGTGGGTGCTTAATAAGCACAATAACCCCCCCAAATACCGAAAGGTGGTGCCGGAGAGGGACCATGGCTTAAGGCACAGGTGGGTTTTTAGTTGGTCGAACAGTTGGCACCCTCATCCCCACACCCTGAGTTCTTCAGGTGTCTGATTGTAGATTTTCTATCCCGTTTAAAAAAATAAATAATAAAAAAATTTAAAAAAGAGTTCGAATAACATTTTTGTGCTTGAACGGTTTTTTTTTTCATCAAAAAACAATGATATATCAACACATGAAATGGCTTTGAATCAATCGTTTTTAAAGAATTACAAAAGTTGCGTCACTTAAGCCACTGTAAATCGATAAATAATAAACCAAACGCCATAATTTTGACAGTAATCTTTTGAAGGTTGGTACTTTCGAAAAATCATATGGATTTTTCATTAGTGGCGTCATCTGGTAGTAAGGCCTGTTATTTCATCAATATAAACAAATGCACATTCCAGTGAGAGTCCAGCTAAAGCGATATTAATCATTCACTGGAAGCTGTTTGGACTGATGTTTAGTCCAAATGGAAATCTTTTCAATTGAAAATGTCCATCAGGGGAAGAGAATGCTGTATACTTTCTAGCTTCTTCCGTTGATGGTATTTAGTGAAATCCAGCCATTAGGTCAAGGTCTAAAATTGAATCTATACTTGGCAGTGAGAATTTATCTGCCAATATTTCCATGTTAATTTGTTTTCCGATTTCTTCGGTACAATGAAAGATCGGAGAATTGAAATGCGACACTGAAAGTTCAAATAGGGTATGCGTCCCTTGACTCAGCCTATTATGCAACGATCGATTACTTTTTTAATTATAACTGATCAAGTTTTCAAGCTGTAAGCGAGATTCAACTAGTTATACACTTGCTAAGATAAGTTTGATAAGACATTTCATGAAGTTCATGAAGTCATAAACATTCGAGGGATATGGATTTAATGCCGGTCTAAAGGCACCAAATTGGGTCTATTCATGGATGCAACTTCGTCCCTAATTTTATGAATTAAGGCATTGCCAGCTGTATTCACATTACTGAACACAAAATTTCACAAATCCAACTAAAGTAAAACTACTTCGAAACACTTAAGTGATGTTCATATATGTTTATCAGCCATTCAGTAATGAAAACATTATAATTCACTATTCAATGACTTTATTCCTTCGGTCGTGTTAAGACGAGCCAACCGCAAACTCATGCATTTCCACTCAAATTTTAATAATAACAACCTTTTTACTACGTTATTGATACAACAGGTCATATTTGGGAACATACAGATAAATGTGTCCCCAACATTGGGTCTACGATTTTCGAGTAAAATCGTTGTAATTTCAGCTATCTGAACTGTTAGTTTGTAACGTGTAACTATTTTCTGTGCAATCAGACTGCATTGCTCGCTTTATCGATTCAATTAAGCCAAATTTGATCGTGTACATCATCTGTTCAGCTTAACCAGATAAATTATGCTGCCCCAAAAGTACAGGAAATCGAAAATTGCGTGAAAGTGAACAACTATAAGTTGATTAATGTTGTCTCAATTGCTTCGGATTACATCGGTCATCCTCATAGCAACATGATTTGTTGATTATCGCTGGATTTATTACATTTTTGATACTTAGGCCGAATGAAGGAGCTAGGCTAACATTAAATCCCGTTACCCTATGTCGTCCGAAAGCATTTTTTTAATTTGAAATTTTATGTCTTCTGCTTGAGAATGAATCTGATTGTAGTTCGGAATGTAAACCTTAGATTCAGTCATGTTTGTAGTTAAATGTTCGTTGGGTGGGCAAAATTCGTCTTGATACTTTTTGATCAAGTTTGTAAGTATGTATTTGGCAAAAAATGGGTACATTTTCTAGACTTGTTTGAGACTAAAATTCATGTAATCTTACGTCATTGTTCAAATTTTTCTTGTTACTAAACGTTATTTCATCATAGTTTTTTAACACATCTATTTTTGGTTCAAAATTTCTTTTGGTTACCTAATTTTCTGTGGTATTTACAAATGTAATACATTACGAGATTGGAGATACTATAGTGTTCCCACAGGAAACACCAGTTTTTGTGCGACGGCACTACATAATCTCAGTTATTTGAAAATTTCTTACTACCTCCCATTGAGCAGGTGTTGAAAAAGCATTATTAGTGTTTTCCTCAATTGGTAATGATATTATGTAGTTCTCAAAGTTGAAATTGAGGATCCAATCGACGATGCACTTGAAAAAGACTAGAAAATCTCTTCCAAGTATACCATCTGTACGTTCGTACAAGAAATATATGTTTTTGTAATAAAAGTTTGTATTAAAAAAATTAAGCTAACTTGCAAAAAAACCGACACCCTTGCAAGCGGCCCTCCGGCCGTTAACCGGAACATTCGCCATGGCGGACGAAAACATGCGTGTAGTCAAGTTTTTTAGTTCTTTTTTTGTTTTATTTATCAATTCCTTCTCAGTTTTCGCTACAAAATTTGTTGGAGTAGATCTTACGCTTCAGGTTGGCCCAGAAATTCTCGATGGGACTCGGCTGGGGGACGTTGAGTGGGTTCGCCGACTTGGATACCACATCGATATTCAGCCGCTTCATCTCCTCCAAAGATCGTTTCGAGTAGTGGGCCGACGCCAGATCCGGTCGGAACACCGCGTTTTTGCCTTTTTGGAATTTAATGAACGACGCAACTTCCGGCATGCATTTCTTACTATAAATTTCCCCGTTCACGGCCAGTCCGGAGCGAAAGAAGTGCGGCATTGACATCCCCTTCTAGCTGATTGTCAGACACAGCAGCACCTTCTTGGGGAACTTGGTGTGTGAAATGAACTTCACCTCGAAGCTCACTTCCTTCGTGGGGGAAATAAAATACGAAGTGCCCTGCCAGTCGTTGCCATCCAGAGTGAGATAGGTCTCGTCGTCCATCACCACCGCCACGTCGCAGATTCGCTGGGAAAATTAGTGGAGTTGACCATCTTATTCAGCCGCTGCCGCTGCGTCATTGCCTGCAGCTCCGAAACTTCCGCTTCCTGACATGTATGTTCATGTTCACCAGGTACTGTTTCGCTGTTTGGTCGGTTAAACCGACCTCCCAGCCTAGCACACGCAGCGTTGTAGCCACTTTTCAGTCGGTCTTCCTCTTCAGCATCTTCTGGAGCGTCTTGTCAGTCAGGGTCGTCGGCTGTCTTTCGATGCTCCGATTGTTGTCTACTAGTGCCAAGATGTTTTATATGCCGGAACGGGCGTATTCGACGTCCACAAAGTGCCGCACGATGTCCATTTAAGAAGCGGCGGTGTGACGTTCTTTGAACGCGCACACTTCTGAACGGAGTTGCTCCACTGTTTTTGTCATGTCATTAGAGTTAGATTGATGGAGCTGTCAAATTTTGTCTGCTGACTCATGGGTTATTATGATTGATGCTGCATGTGTAGCTTTGTCAGTGCGGATGAAGGTAAACCCATGAAAAGTCGGCAATTTTTATACATTTGTTTAATGCAATTGTTAGTTGGAACATGAACTAAACATAAAAAAATTCAATAAGGTAAATCTTATTTTGCAGATTTCCATAAAACTTTCAGGAAGTTGTCTTCAACATAATGGTTAGGTTTTTATTTCATTGGTTTATTGAATCTCCTCTCAATTACTGAATGCCCGTACTTGGTCCCTGAAGTCACTCATGAGTGCGGCCAACTTCTTTTGATATTTTTACCCAAGGTTCCATCAAAGCATCAACTTCTCAATCGAACGAAGCTCAAGCTAGTTCAGAGGGTTCAAGTTTATTGGTACAAAAACTAAATTGTTATCTCTGTACCAGTCCAACAACAGCCACGTGTAGCCACTTTTTTTTTTGCCAAAATAGCGTCTCGCCTCCGTGAGACAGCAAGAAGGACAACACGCGCTTCTGAAGGCATTCGTCTCGGTAGATTTGCCCCTTCATGGTACTCGTCGTGATCTATGGCTGCCCCATCTTTCCACCATCACAGATGGCCTGCCAAATCAAGAACGTTTTGGTGAATTTTTCGACCTTCTTCTCCCCAACGTACCTCCTCAACTTGTGTACGCTTCTGTGTAAGTATCGTCGTTCATCACTAGGCTCCTTGCTTTCGTCAGCCACTCTCGGTACAGCTTCATGACGCGGGTTTGTTGCTACCCCTTTTAATTTGTTGTTCCGGTTTTGTACCTTGTAGACGTGGAGGCCGGCACGTTTAGTATTTGTTTCTACAAACCAAATAGAAAACTTTGCCTTCTTCGTGGATCAAAATGTTCTGTCGACGCTCCATCAGATTCAACGCCTTCCTTGCCTTCACCGGATCAGCTGTTTTTGGTTTTTTTGCCACTGCCTGACCGTAGCCGGGACTTCTGGGTCTCCTGGAACGACTTCACTGCCTTTTGGAATCACATGGTGTTTTCCGATCCATCTGTGAGACACAGTTAGATTTTCCACGACTGCGCACATATTTTTTAGCGGATCTGCCCTTTTTCCGATGCCATCTCATTCAACTTGCTCGTTGCTAGTTTCAGTTCAAATTGCATTAATTTTTACCCGCACGTTTAAAAGTTGCCAGCTAATAATTGTTACTCATTTTCTGCGAGTCTCAATGGTTTCCGAAACACTACACAATAATAATAATTTCAACCTAGTAGCCGACAAACACGGAAATTGCTACGATCCGCGTTTGATAGATAATTACAAAATTATGAAAGTACGCTTAAAAGTTGTACCTAAACGGTGGATTGCTAAAGGGTGGATAGACTATTTTACATGCTGTAAATATAAATAAATGTAAAAAAACAGTAAACAGTACATCAATCCACACAAACCAGCAAAAAAATATTGTTAGCAAATATATCAATTTACTCACAATATTAAATGTCACAGAACTTTTCAACACCTCATAGGGTATGGGACAGGTTTTAAGCAGTTTATTCAGCACCTGGAACATTTGATAAAGCTGTATGTAATCTTTAATTATAACTGCCCATATTTAGGCGTTAATCCTTCTGCTTACTTCTGATCGATCGGAACATACCTTCAGAAACGAGCATAAGACTCAGAAAAGTTCACAGTTATGGAATAAAGTTCACAATTGCAGGGACCAAATAAAAGCATGCGGATTGCTTTCCGATCAAGAACATGTTTTCTTCAGCTCCGCAATCTATTCATAAACTTACAATATTGTATGAGTGCGATTCCGTGCATGTGTGAGAAGGCGAAATGAAACAGGCCAGTTCACGATTTCCTGCAAACGTCAATTTCCTCAGCTCGCTCTTTCGTTTTACTCATCCGCTTTCGAAAACAATCAACCAAAACACGGCGATTACTATGATCACAAACTCACCTACTAGCTGGTAATGAGACAGACGTACACGACCAAACTTTTAGTTTGTCATCGATCTTTAGATCTTATTTCATTTACTAGCGTGGAAATGATAGACATAGCAACTGTGGCGACAAAAGGGATGCTTCGTTTAAAAACAAACAAATGAAAGAGACAGCCATGGTTAACAAGGAAGAGAGGAAACATGAGCTCTCTCAAAAGCAACAGTGATGCCATAGCTGTCGCTCAACAGCCAAGCATTATTTATCGTTGAGTACTATTGGGCAGCTCTGAAACATATTTTTGTATTGCATATGTCAGTGTGTCAAATATTCTCTTTGTGTACTTAAAAACATAAGATAAACTTGACGAGTGATACACCCGTTATTCCCTCACTATGCAACAATGATATATTGTAGCTTGAATTTATTGCAACAAAACACGAAGAAAACAACAAAATGTTGCATCGATTATGGGAAAGAGACAAGTTGCTGTAAGAAAATGTTGTAATTCGCACACATGTTGCAACAATCTTGTTTTCCAGCAACAGCGACAAAATAACGTTTTGTCATTATTGCAACACACTACCGATAGCAACAATGCTTTATCAGCAACATGGAAAATAGCGACAATCAGTTGTTGCTGTCGAACAAATTACTGATCTGAATAATTCTAGGGTTTTTTTTTTCATTAGGGCGTATCTACAATTGAGAGATTCTCTCCAGGCTCGCTCTCTTTCATTCATTACAGCGCCATTATAAAACTTACGAGGCATTCTTTAGTACAGATCGAAACACAACAGTGCTGGCTAGCATACTCTACAAATAGTAGAATGAAAAACGTAAAGGTAATTGCAGGTTGAATGCATATCGCAACTTTGTATTGTTGAATTATCTACTGATATAATTGTAGATTCTAGGTTTTGAGCTGAAGAGAAACACCAAAATACAGTACATTTACCATCACTGACCCAGTTCGTGTCCAGATATGGCCAATGTAGTTCTTGACACTTGATTCTACCACTATTGCTCTTATTTTGGATTTCGTATGTGATGTGGGGTGTAGCATGATATGTTCTGGTCTAAGTAAAAAAAGAAGGCTTTTCCCCGGATGTACCTAGAACATGCCAATAAGGTTTTGGGCAATTATCGAATTAAAATGTAATTAGAGGTGTCGCATGGAATGTTTAGGTTCAGATCAAAAACTGGCCACATCTCCATAGGTACCCGCAGCATGCCCAGATGTGGGCAGCGTTCTCCTGAGCACTCTGTATGACTACCATTCATCTTGTAATCGAATCATTATGTGATTTGACGCGTCTCACGATAGCTTGGAAATATTTTAGATAATATCTTCATAATTAACCCATACCCACCGGAAACACATTGTAACTCTCCGGGTGAGAGTTCTTGATGTGGTGCAAACAATTTGTCTACAGAAACGTTTTCGGACTGAACTTGCAATTAAGACCCAGGCTACAACTAAGATCCCCGTTCTCGGAACGAAATATGTTTCGAACAAATGTAGAATCGATTTTTTTTAAACAAAACGCAACAAAATGCACTGAGGAAATGCCACAAGAAACGGAAGTTACTGATCGCTCGAATATTGGAAGAACAACACTAGTCGGGATTGCAAAAGCTTTGATGAAACGTATGCAATAAATAGGGGAATGTCGCTAGAAACGGACAATGGTTGAAAAGATGAACACTAGCTGTTGCAAATCAAATTATTTTTAGGAATAAATTAATTATCTTGTGATATTAAAACAACATGCATCATCAACTTTACTTCATGTTACAGGACAAACTGAAATTTATTGCAAATCGTATGTTTTTCATTAAACCAGTAGGTATCGATCTTCCATCTTTACCAACTATCCCCTATCACTCGACAAAATTGTTGAGAGAGTAAGAGGGATAAAACTAAACATTGTCTCTTTTCGGTAGATGCAACATGTGATATTATTGAATTTATTTATGTTGCATACAAAGCAATATACAAACAACGCCTTGTTTCTTTCCAAAATAACAATCGGATGTTGTGAAACATTAATATCTTGATTCAACTGCCATGCAATTTGTCATTATTGTGTTGAGTATGCAACAATGATAAAGATACATTATTTTTTGTCCCAACATTGAAAAGTTAGGACAATGTCTTTATCATTCATGCATTGACGAATTTTGATTCACTGCATATGATAGTGCTAGATGATGGACAATAGAATCATAAACATAGATCAATCTCAAATGACTGAAAGAAAGATGAAATAAATAGTCATTTCAGATCATCTAAAATTGAAATAAATTTAACTCAAATTTCAACATCACATTCTGGCAACAAGCCTTGATTTGAGAAGGAGGTGATGAAGACATTCCCTCCAGTACACGCGAACAAATGCAAAATACACAGAGGCAAAATTTGAGTGAACTTCTTCAGCAGGTACGAAACTAGTGGTTTTCTATATGATTTATTTTTAATCGTCAGCATGACAGTAACAAAATGATCATCAATCATGAATTATTCATCAAATCATTAGCCAGATAGATAGAGTTTATTTTCGTATCAGTAAATGTGAAATTATTTGGAAAATGTAATGTAAGAATTATTTCCACTGATAAAAACAGTCATGCCTGATTAAACCATTCCCTACCCTATATGTGAATGCTATTAAATAAAAAACTAAACACTACTTTTTCGGACTGTATTTAATTAACCTTAATGTGTGCTAAAAGAAAATGAGTTTTACTGGAACAATAAGATTAACAGTTATTCCCACTTCCCGATCAGTTATGGCCAGTCTTGGTGCCCAAGTCTAACTGCAACACCCAATCCCGTCGGTGTTGTCCTGGATCGATATTCCTGCTAACAGATGTCACACACGCCCACAACGATTTCCGTTTTTCAACCTGGCACTTTCCACTTCATTATCCTTGTTGCTCGTTCCACTCGTTGCGAGGAGGTTGCAGCGCTTGCTAGGGTTGTCCTCCAACCCTAAACGGCTCATCAATAATGTATTCTTACACGCTTCAGAACTAGAACCTGTTTGCAAATCCCACCCCACCCCGCACATGTCAAGCTCCGGCCGCATATCGAGTTGAACACATTGAAATACAATTTCCATCTCTGATAGCTTATCGCTTCGAAAAACCTCCCACCCCGGTTAAAACACCCGCACCACGTGTCACACTCACGTGTCATCATTTGAAATGGAAATGGAATCGAAATGTGTATTTGTCTCCTAGATCTCTCACTCCGCAGTTTTTTTTTTTTTTGTATTATTATTCACTCTCTCTCCAACCATACCGGCCATGGCCTAGGGATCAGCCGAGGCGTTTAACGTTTATGCCGGAGCGCAATGATATCAATATTAGATCAGCTTTGCGTGCGAATCCGTACATTCCTGATGGCGGAGCTGGTGGTGGGATTCTCACTTCACAACGGGCACAGAAAAACGCACGTTCGTAAGGCTTCCTTTTCAACGGCTACTATGATGATGATGATGAGGATGGTGATGATGATGGGATTGGATGGCTATCCCTTTTCATCCCCCCACTAGCAGAGCGGGAGCGGGTTTGAATGGATACCAGTTGATTGGGATAGGTTAATGGAGTATTCTTTTTCTGTTTATTCAGTTCTTCCCAATCAGCGCGTCGGTTATTAGATTGCAATTTGATTTTCATTTCATTTATGTATCATTAAATACTATACACGAGTACATTTGAGGGAGGAATCTGCTTCTGATTCGTGAGATGAATGCAAAATTATTCTTGGAAGTGGGTTGAGGTCAATATATAGTGCATTAATGGGCGTATTCCAGCGCAATGCGTTGGATTGTTTATGAAACTGGTTTGGACTTGTAAAGATTTATACATTGTGGGGAATGCATTTAAACAGATCGTTACTTGTTCAAAATAATAAATCAGATGATCGAAAATCATTTAAAACTATCAATGTGTGATAGCTTATCAAATGTTTCGTTCTTTATAACATGATTAGAATTTAATGTAATTCACACCAATGTTAAAAACCAAATAATTGCATAAAAAAGGAGGAAATTCAATTTCTCTCTCTCTCTCTCTCTCTCTCTCTTTCGCAACTACCACCTTCATTTCTAAGTCATTCTTTGTTAATTGGTGTGTCTAAGTGTGCGAGTGTGTGTATGGGTGTGCTTCTGTGTCTGTGGTCTACACATACACTGTTGTCTTTTTACAAGTTTCAGGTCCACAAGGATGACTCACCTGACACAGAGGCCTGCTTAAGCTCATCGTGCACTGTGTCAAAGTGTGGTCTGGGTCTACCTTTCAGAAATGGCCGACTTCTGATCCCACTCAAACCCGATTCCTTGTTGCACATACGAACCCCTCCCCGCCTTGATTCTCCATGACGATCTCCATGAGACGACATGATTTGCTTTATGACTCCGTTGATCACGTTCCAAGCACTTTTGTCACGACACATTCTATAGACGTTGGTATCTGATTGAGTTGGTATCTGCCCCGGTGATGGCAAGCATCTCTCTTCGCAATTACCCGAATTGTGGGCAGTCAAAAACCGCGAGCTCCAGTGTCTCTTGGACGTCTGCGCACTCCGGACAAAAGGGTGACGCTGCGTGTCCGAATCGCTGCAAGTATTGCCTGAAGCAAATATGGCCAAACAGAAACTGCGTAAGGTAGAACTTTACCTCTCCAGGCTTCCTCTTCATCCAGATTGACAGATTCTTGTTGCCATTTAGTCATCGACTCCACTCTCACCAGCTTTCGAACTCCACTGATATTTTTCCGTTGATAACATTAACTGTACTCCGCGAGAGTAATGCCAACCGGGATCATTCCGGCAATGACGCATACTGCCTCCGATGAAATAGTTCGGTACGCACTCACGACTCGCATGGCCATTAGCACTTTGAAAGTATGGCAGGCCCTCCGATGACGATTTCTGCTCGCTGTATCGCTTTGCAGTTGCTGACCATCAGCACGCCCGTTTTGTGGAGGGCTTTCTACAGCTTTTACCCCTGCATCCATTTTTGTTCAATTGTGCCGATTGGTTCGGTCGCCAGCATTTCCACTTCTTCCAGTGTTTCGTCTTTCACTGATTTCATCCGCAAAGCCAACAATTACTACGCTTTTGGGAATCCTCAGCGTCAGCACCCAGTTGTACATCCCGTTTCAAAGTGTTGAGCAAAGGATCGAACCATGCGGAACTCCCCCAGTAATGTGTGCTGATGTCTGCCCCACAGAGGTCCCGTAGATCAGTACCCGGTTCTGAAAGTAACTCTTCAGAATTATGCACAGGTAATCATGGACCCTTATTCTGTTCAGCGACTTGGCAATAGCCTCCCAACTGGCGCTATTGAAGGCGTTCTTAACGTCAATCGTTACAACAGCGCAATATTGATCGCCTCTCCACTTATGTTTGGACACCTTTACAGCTGTGCCAACCACTGTCCGATTGGCATTCACCGTAGACTTGCCTCTCCAGGAGTATTCCATCCGATCCGGGTGCCTTCCTCGCCTTAAGCCCTCTCGCCACAGCCACAAGCTCCTTGTTCGTGACTTGCACGCTCTCAACATTACCTCTCTCTTCCTCGCGGTATGGTATCATTGGTTCGAGCGTCGGGAAAAGTCCATCTACGATAACCTTCAGTTTCCTCGGCATGGTTGCGTCGCAAGCCCTTACTAAGGTATTTGTCAGCTCGTCCGCGTTTTGGTTCGAGGGTTGGTTAACGTTCTTCATCCTGTGCCCCTCTCTTTTCGGAGGAGTTCAGCGTCCGTTGTTCGACTTTTCTCCTCAACAATTAAAGCGTCGCCCCTACTTTGCTCCCGACGAGGCCTAGACATCTGCTTCTTCTCTCCTGACGTTTTTACTTGCTGCTGATTTTTCTTCTTTTTGTCTTTCTGGTTGACGACAGTGCGCAATTCACTGCATCTGCGTTTCTTCTCGTTGTTTAGTCGGTGGGTCTACCGACCTTTGTTGAAGTTATTCCACGCCCTTTGCCACTTAACGATAGATGCATCTAGTGGTATCTCGAATACCTCTTGCAGGCGTAATCGACGTGGCTGATAAAGGACAGGAACTCATCCATTTCTCCACAATGCCAATGGAGTGCGAGGCCGTTAGATCCACCTCATCAATGGATTCGCCACATATCTCGACGAACCCCACTATCTTCACCCCGTGCGGGAACTCAAGCCGTAGTATCTCATTGTACATCGTGTTCCATAGCATCGAACCTTGTTTAACGCCTGCGGTGATCTGAACACGTTTATGGCTACCTCTGTATTGTAAACCAGTACGCGATTCTGGAAGTGAGTTTTCAGAATCTTGTACATGTACGCAGGAACCTAAAGGAGTTTGAGCGTGTCGGGTGACCATGACGTGAAGGGTGACCAATGCACAGTACCGTACTACTCGGCTCTTCCGCGGGATTGCCACCTCAGCCGTCTTGGCGATGGACGGGATGGCATCCACCGTCGACTTTCCACTACGGAAGCCAAACTAATTATTAGACAGACCGCCTTACCCTCCGTGTATGTTGTCAGTCTGTTAAGGATTACCCTCTTGAGCACCTAACCCGCTGTATCCAATATACATATATATGCCGATGGATCTCCTGGTGGCTTCCCTGTCTTTGGTAGCAACACAAGGGTCTGAATTTTCCATGCGTCCGGGAAGACGCCCTCGTCCAGACACTTTTGCAGCACCACCCTGAACATTTCGGGATCCATCAAGAAAGCCATCTTCATGGCCAGGTTCGGAATACCATTCGGCCCCGGCACTTTGTTCACCTTAAGCGATTTGCTATCGCAATGAGTTCCACATTCGTTACCGTCGCCTTGTCGTCGGCCCCCTTTATGTCGTTGTTAATGCCCACGTGACCGGTGTTCGGCGGAGCCGTCCACTCTTCCGTCGCTATAACAGCGTTAAGGTCTGGGATACTGAAACGCTGGTCATGGGACAAATCTACGGCGGCGGGGGATCATAGACTCGGATCGTGGTTCGGAAAGAGGCCCCCAACGATCATCTGCAGCAGCTTTGATGATTGCTCGGTTGCAGTCGCCGTTCCTCTGGTTTTGGCCATTACTACCCGATAGGCGTCACCCCACGGATTTGTATTGACATTCTGACACAGGCCCTCAAAGCAGGCTCGGTTGCTGGCCTTTCTCTTCCTCTTCAGTGCGGCCTTCGCGGTGACTAGCCTCTCTCTACGCTCGATTCTATCGGCGTCGGACCAAGCTCTTTGAATCCTCTGACTAGCGCGGAGGCACATTCCTCGAAAGTCGGCAATCTACTCCGTCCACCAATATACCGGCGATCTTCCATTCCTCGGTTTGACTTCCCTCGGCATGGTCGCATCGCACGCTCTTGTAAGTGTCATAACGAGTTGTTCGCCGCAAGGTTCCTGGGTTTCGCGTAAATTTCGTTCCCTCTCAAGCGCCTCTTTAAAAGTCTCTACATCAAAGTAGGACGTCCTCCATCTGTGGGCGAACGGAGTGAATGCTTCTCCTTCCGCACGCTGCCTTGTATTGTGGAAGATACAATATCAAACCGCCAAGTGGTCGCTATGGGTGTAGCCATCATTCACCCTCCAATTGTTAAGCAGCCCAGGACTGGTGAATGTTATATCGATTATCGATTCCACTCCGTTTTTGTGGTAGGTATTTTTGGTACCAACGTTGGCTAGGTCCACATTGAGCCTAGCCAAGCCCTCCAGAAGAATCTGATGCCTTGAATTGCTAAAGTGGTCCCCCACTCGAGAGCTCAAGCGTTGAAGTCCCCCACTATTACCAACGGGTTTAGGGCAGTTAGCTCAATTGACTTTTACAGACACAACCTCCTGAGCCGGGTACTTGCCCGTCGTCCATAATGCCGTATGGGTCGGATATTATGGCAATATCCGATGCCGACTCGCGAACTGTCTGACATAGCAGTTGCTGGTCGTCCAAACAATGGGTCAGGTTCAGTTGGGTTACCTGCATTACGATTGGCTTGTTGGAATACTCTTAGCAACCGGGCACTTGACCCCCCCCCCCCCCCTTGACGTGCTTGTCATCCGGTTTTCCGTCCCACATCAAGCATTTGAGGGAACCTTTGCAATCCCGCACCTTGTGGCTTGTGCTGCCACAGCTTCTGCACATGTTGCTCCTATCTGAGCCTTTGCACTCCCAGGACATGTGCCCGCTTCTAGGCATGTGAAACATACCTTCGGCGGCTGGTGTAGGTTAAGTGGGCATATCGACCATCCCACCTTCACATTCGCCACTTTCTACGCAGCGTCCGCGTTGGCTGCCGCTACTCTCATTGCTGCCACCTGGGTCCCGGGCGGACCCTTCCGCAGACGTTTGTCTGCAGCGGCAACCTTGACCTTGCACTGTTCCTTTAGTGCAGTGGAGATCTCGTCTACCTCGGTGATCTCATCCAGGTTCTTGCACTAGATCGTCACCTGTGAGACGCGAGCGCGTACCTCCACACCCTCATCTAAGGCCTGTCTTGCTAGGTCTCTATAAGCCGGACCCTTAAGCTCTGTTGTCTTCTTCAGCTCAAGCAGCATCTCTTCGTTGCGGGTACGGCGTATATTAAGCACATCGCCGGCCAATTTAGTGTCCCCGCGCATCGCTTTCAAGACCTCGGAATACTTTCACGTTTCTCCGCATTTACACCTGCAGGCCACCTGTCGCTTTTCGATTTCTTTTTTGGTTTTATCTCCCTTTTTCGGACTTTGGTCCAGTGGCTATCCATGCCACGCTTGGGGTCGTCGCTCGTCCCCTCCCTTAGCACTAGCGTCTGCTTCCGTGCTAATTATCGTTGTCGGGGCCCTGCCGCTTGCAACATCTACCATAAGACCAAAATGATCAAAAATGAAAAAAAAAATTAAAAATTCTTTCTCTAAAATCCTTAAGCCAGACCTCCAGCATAAAGCTGCACCACACAGTGATCAAAAAAGCCTTTTTTCACGGCGAAATTAATATCTCCTAAGGGTTATGTTTCCGAATCATGGTGTCTTCTACAAAGTTGTATTTGAACAAGTTGTACATCTTGTTACCATTATTTTGTAGTTCCAAACTTTACCGCTAGGCCATCGTTGTTGCTAACTTTTGATCGAAACACAATTGAAGGGCATCACCCTAATTGCAAGTTAGTAGGGAATATAATTTCAAGTAACTTTGCCGAAGACATAATTTTTCTAGCTCTTCATTGCCCCATGATAGAGCTATTTTTCTGCTTTAAATCAGGGTGTCTTTAAAAATCGAGTTTTTTTTGGTTATCATTTTGGGGAAAAGTTATTTTCAAACAAAATATAAAAAACGTTATAACCGACATTTTGGTCCACAAAGTTTTTTTAATAAAACTTACCATTCAAAATTTACGGGTTATTGAACAATTACATATACCCAAACATTTTTTTCAGCAAAAATATGTAAAATATTTTTCTCTACACTTCGTCTGAAGATTTTTTTCCTAACAATTTATACTAAGAAGTAAGAATGAAAAAACTGATATTTAAGGGACACCCTAATCTACACCAGCAGAACAGCTCTGAACTCAAGCAGCGCACAACCGCCGGACCCTCCAGTCGTTAATGGGCAGCCCGAAGCGTGTTGGCGTGTTTGGTCAATTCTCGCCTAAACAATCAAAGAGTTGAAAAAAGAAAAACAAGCATGTTTTTAGTTAAAATTACCCGTAACTTTTGAATGATAAGTTGTACTTAAAAACTGTTAAGAACAAAAATGTGCGTTATAACGTTTTATATATTATGTTTGAAGGTAACTTTTTCCCAAAGCGATAAACAAAAAAGATATTATAAAAAAACTCGTTTTATAGAGACACCCTGATTTACTTCAGAAAAATAGTTCTATCATGGTCGAATAAAGAGCTAGAAAAATTATGTTTTTTCGGCAAAGTTGCTTGAAATTATATTCCCTACAAACTTGCCATTAACATCACCCTTCTATTGTATTTTGATCAAAAGTTAGCAACAACGCGGCCCTAGCGTTAAAGTTTGGAACTTCAAAAATATGATAATAAGATAAACAACTTAAATAAATACAACTACATAGACTACACCATGATTCGGAAACGTAACCCTTAGGAGTTATTAATTTCGCCGTGAAAAAAGGCTTCTTCGATCACTGTGCGCCATTACAGGGTGCGGCAGAAAATAAAGCGAAAATTTGTTCTATTTCTTTCAAATCCCATTTTCAACTAATTCAAGCAATAATATCAACATTTTCGAGTGCAGTTATCTTTATAAAGTCCTTTTAAACAAATTTATTCAATGTGTCCTCCATTTTTATTAATAACATCCTCGAGCCGACGCCGGAAGCCAGAGCATGCCTTTCGGAGGTAGTCCTCCGACACTGACTGCCATGTGCGTGTTATGGTTGACTTCAGGGTTTTCACACTAGGGTGTGATGTTTGGCAGGCTTGTGCTTCAACATATGCCCAAATCGAACAATCCAACGGATTAAGATCTGGACTGCTGGGGGATCACAAACCCTTCGGCCAAAACTTCATGTTATCGTTCAACCATTGTTGGGTTCAATTGGACGCGTGACACGGCGCTCCATCATGCTGTAGGACAACGTTTTGGTCCTCGGAGAAGTTGGCTTTCACCCAGGGAAGCACTTGGTCCTTTAAAATACCGATATAAACTTCAGTATTGATTTTAACTCCAGTATCAATGAAAACAGGCGGCATTTTCAAACCGTTGGACGCCATCAAGCCAAACATCATGACACTAGCCGGATGTTTGGTTTGAAACTTGAATTTCACTTTTTCCGGGACGTTCTCCTTTTTCTCCATTTTCTGCGGTGAAATGAACCGGTCCGTGCGGCTATTGGCCACAGCATCGATGCTGAAAAGCTTTTCGTCGGAGAACAGGATTATCATTTTTTCCTTCTTCAACAAGGAAAGAAATCTCTTGGAAAGAGCCACTCGTAGTTCCTTGACCCGGTCCGTAATGAAGTGGCGTTTCACTCTGGACGAGCAACAAACTGGTGATCACTTCTTTCGGGAACATTTTGACGAATTTGCAATAAAACAAATAGAATGTTTGGATGCAGCCCTTGAAAGTAAACATAAACAAATACACTTTCGACAGAATTTAGTCACTAGCTACACGAATTAACCCAATACTCAAGTTTGAACATTTTCGCATTATTTTCTGCCGCACCCTGTACTAACTCACCTTGAGTAAGGTCTCATTTTTATACAAGATAGAGTAAAATCATGTGTTGTTTTGCACTCCTGTAATGCAGTCTCCAAAATTGTCCTGCATGCTTAAAATTAATGCATGAAACCAAATTTTAATTCACAAAAGTTTAGAGCCCAAAATTTCAACTCCAAACCATTTGCACTTACTGAAAATGTGTATTCCCTGCCACGTTGAATTCATCAGTAAATTGTTCGACTGATCAGCAAGTTGGAATTCGATTAATTTTGTTTGCCACTCGAGTCGGATCGGATCGGATGAAATACGCAACATTGTTTGTCGAAGCGAACCCCGCCGCCATCGAGGAGCGCCCTCCGGAGATGAGCGATACTGGCTCGAACCGAAAACGACACCCCAAAAGCAACAGTTAATGCTTCGCGTTATTTAATTTACGGAAAAATTCGCCGACAACCGCGTGATGGATTGCCGAGTGCTTTCTCCAGTTTCTTGTTTTATTAATTTGCGTTCGTGTGGTTAATAAAACGGAAAAGAAGAACCACTCTTCAAAAAATTTGGATTACCAGTCCCGCGCTCTCCCCGTCAACAACGTTTCACCCGCCAAATTAAACTTTACTTACTCTCCAACGTTTCGCTCGACTCCCGGCGATGTTTCCTAATTGAACATTAATTTTCACTCGCTTCTCCCCTTGCACCGAAAGTTCATCCGGATGTTGTTTTTGTTGTTGTTTTTGCTAATGCTGATCATTGTATGTACATACTTTCTTTTAATTTAGGCATCTACCCGCCGAGACACCGGCTCCCAGCAGCGGAAATTGCACCCCCACAGGGACCTGCCCTACTCGGTGCCGCGGCCTGTGCCCTCGGCCTGGTGCTGGTGGTGGGACTCATTGCCAGCGCGATGTACGTGAGGGCCCGCAAGCAGATACGCCAGGACTCGCTACAGTGAGTAATGATTCTCCGGAACACTTTTGTGCCTCGTTTTCTTAGCTATCTCGAGTCTGTTACTTAACGTCCATGTTTACACGCCGTGCCACCAGGGGGACTCGGAAAGATGCAACAATTTATCACCCCATGTCGGGAACCTGTCTCTCTCTCTCGGTTTCTCCCGGTGTCGGTAGATTGTTATCGTTACCGAGTGGAAGCCAAACGGAACAATTGAAAGTGATTGTCTGATGGATGGATGGATGGATGGATGAAAAATTGAAAACAAGTGTGATTTGATTTTGCGGTTCCGTGCGCTTCGGAGATCCAATCCATTTTCTTCATTGTCCGTGTAATTGATGGAAACTTGATGCCAACCCCCCCGTAGGTCAAGATTGTTTGGAAGAAGATTGACCGGTTTTTTTTGTAGATTAAAATGGATTGAAAATTAATTTTCATGAATGGTTTCGAAGCCCAGAAGATTGAAATTCTAATTCCAATTCAAATTAAATTTCCTCAGCACTTTTGCTCGACTTGTCCTATTGAAAGCGATGAGCTATAGGGTGGAGCACTACTTCACCCTAGTCTGACTCTGTAAAAATGAGCCGTTCAGCTCGGCAAAATATTTCTCAAGCTGATCTAAAATCACAAACTTGTTTGAGCATATGTTACCATGCGACCAACATCTAAATTTTCCCTACTTCTAGCCCAAGTGGCACCAGCTTCACAATCATGCTTATGGATTCAATTTGCATGTGCCTCCGTTTTCCGATGCTCTTGGTTTCAACTTCTAAACAGAGACCTAACACAACATTCCAACTATCAGATAATCACTTTTATCCTCCCGGCATCGCATCCACAGGCGACTGTCGCTCGGAGCTTTGACATTCCCCATTATAGCACTGCTGGCTGGACCGAAAAGTTCTTAATAAAGTTATTCACATCAACTGTACCACTGTAAAGCCAACGGATTTAACACTTTAAAATAGTAAACTGCTTTTCCTTTTGTTCTGTTTCTCCCCCTCCTGTTTCTCATCGTCCAAACAAACAGCACCAGCTTTACCACCGCTGCTTATGGCAGCCATCAGAATGTTTTCATCCGTCTGGATCCCCTGGGGCGACCACCCAGTGCGAACAGTGGCTCCTACGCCACGATTGCCAGCCTAAACAAATACCCCATCAGTGAGTCGAAAAAATCGTGTAAGTATGGATCTACGTGCTATTGGATACAGGCAGTAGGCAGTGGCATCAGCTTGACTTGTGACGATGTGTATGCCAAGGTTGATTTATAACAAAGTGGATTTCTAATAGATCAATATCGGCTTTCATAGTTGTCGAGAAATCATTGCAGTTCAAATCCTCATGCAAAAGTAGTTCTTCATTTTGGGAGGATAGAATTAACCGGATCTGATTTCATCTAATTATTTAGGTTTTTATGGTGGTAATTTAGGTTTGCATATGGTGTCGAGATAAATGCATATTTGCAATTTATTTATTGTTCTTCGTCTCGAATTAAAAAAAAAACTCAACAGACTGGTACTCAACCTAGGTTTCTAAGTCTATTCCTGAACACACATTTAGACACATTAAAATCAAAAACAGCACTCACATTGTTTTACGATCTACCACATTTATCGAAAGGGTTGTTTTGCCCATACGTAGTTCTATGGCGACTGACTAAAAGTAAACTACGGTCACGAAGCTGGCGAGAAGGTGCATAAAAATTGATGTTTTGCAACAGCGCCGGGCAATCTACACCACCTTCGACAATGTCAAAAACAAATAACCTCTGTAGGTTAGTACGTCTGTGCACTAAAGTTTCTAAATCGATTAGTCTACAACGATTCGGATAGTCAGGTACATTTGCTGGGTCATTCCACGGACGTTGACGAAGAGCTTACCGTACAAAATTGCGTTGAACCCTTTCCATCCGGATGATCTGAACTGAGTGATAAGGCGACCATACGCTAACAGCAAACTCCATGATGCTACGAACGATCGAACAGTACAGCGACTTGAGAGCATAAATATCGGTGAAACCACTTGTATTTCGACGAATAAACCCAGTGCTGCAAAGTCTTTTGCGGTAGTTGTGCTAATATGCTCATTGAACCGGAGTTTTGTATCTACAGTAACCCCTAGGTCACGAATTGCTTGAAGACGCTCTATAGATTCAGAGCTGATGGAGTAATCAGACTCTGTTCGGGATTGCCGGTGAGTGAACGAAATCACTTTGCACTTTTTGATGTTCAGTTCCATTCCATTCTCAGAACACCACAACAAAATCTCGTCGATGTCAGCCTGAAGAGCGCAACTGTCGAGTCGCGATGATATGTATAACCGTGTAGATTTTTAGATTGTCAGCATAGAGGAGAAAACGTGATTTCAGCCGAAAGCACAAGTCATTCACGAACAATATAAAAATCAGTGATCCCAGAACGCTTCCTTGCGGTACACATGACGTGACGGAGAAGACGCATGACCGACTACCGTTTAATTTGACGAAAGTGCTCCCACCAAATAAGTAAGAGCGCAACCACTTTGTGATCCAATCTGGAAAGCCCAGATACTTCAACTTGTCAATTGCGAGGGTGCGAGGAACCTTGTCGAACGCTTTTGAAAAATCGAAGTATATGGCATCAACTTGGTGACGATTTTCAATTTCCGTTGATAGGAAATTTACGTAAGACATCAGATTCGTTGTCGTGGATCGCTTCTTAACAAAACCATGTTGAAATTCAAAAATCAACGGTCGAAATACAGTGTAAAGAGTTTTGTGAACCAATTGTTCAAACACCTTGGCCATACAGCATAAAATCGAAACGCCTCTTAAATTTTCAACAGCATATTTGTTACTAGTTTTGAAAATCGGAGTTATTGATGCTAACTTCCACGCTTCGGGAAAAGTACCTTCACTGAGTGACCTGTTAAAAATAGTATTTAAAGGCATCAGCAGTGAGTCAGCACATTCTTTTGAAAATAACGGCGGTATTTGTCTGTGCCCGACCCTTTCGACACATCCAACTTTTCCAGGGCTGACAAAACTTCATGTTGGCTCACAACTACAGCAGGACAATTCAAATTGAAGGTAGGACAGGATTTAAGACTGTAGCGGAAAAAGTTGGTGACGTTTGAGTGTGTACATTTTCGAATAAATCGGCAAACAGATTAAAGACTGTATTCGATGAAATTTAGACACACCGAATTGCTCGTAACGTTTGGTTCGTTAACAAATGCCAAGTCAAGTGTACGACCGTTCGAGTATTGCAGGTTGTTGAGCTGATGTAGTCCGGAGGCAATCATTGATGTTGAATTTCCTGTTCAGTCGATGCGTTCGACGGCAGCAAGCTGTCGATCTCTTCTTCCTAGGACCATACCAACTGAGGTAGATTGTACTCTCCAACGATGACAATATTATCAGAATCCAACGCACTTGCACAGATTTGCTGGACTGCTGCGGAATGCGCTGAGTACAATTCCGGAGAAGAGTTCAGTTGAAGATAGATTCCGCACACAAAGATCGTCGCCTAGTCTAGTTTGATACGCACAGCGATTTGCTCAATACTGTAACAGTCAACAAGGTCTACCGACGTACACACTCAGATTATTTTACAGAAATCTTTAACGTTTTACCGAATTCTCAACAGCTGAACGTTCTATAATCCGATTTTACGGATTTCGGTAAAATTTAACCGAAATCCGGTAAATTTTTTACAGATATCTGTAAAATTTCACCGAAATCCGTAAAATCGAATTACCGAACGTTCAGCCATAAAACTTTACAGATTTCTGTAAAAAAATCTAAGTGTGTACAGTAGGCCATCCCTTATTTTGAAAAACATGGCCAAGTCAAGAATTCCACCTCTTGAAATGTTCGTCTTGACTAGAACACACATACTTAAATTTGAAGACCGTACGTTGACGTTAAGTGCTCCCCCAACGGACCTGAAGAAATTGTAGTAAGGGTGACTACCCACGCGGTGGCAAGCACGCTACTGTAGTGTATGGTCTTGCAGGTCGACCAAGATCAGTGTCGTCAGGTTGATAACATTTTATGTTCGTTTATTTTTATTGTCAATGTTGTTTGGGACACTTTATCATCAGTACACCAGTTTTTAGCTACAACACAATAAGGTCATCATATGTTGACGTGGCTGAGTAGCTCAGTGGTTACTCGTTCTGCTTACTGAGCAGATGGTCGGGAGTTCAATCCCAGGCCCGTCCATTTCCTTGCTATTTGTCCAAGTGCCTCTTTCTATCACCACTAGATTTAAAATAAAAAACAGTCTACTGCGCTTCCATTGATCGCTTTTCACTTCACTTACCACAGTGAATCCATGATATCTATAAATAACCTGCCGCACTAACACAAATCTATCCTTCCCTTGACAATTGTAGAGACGCAGAGGTAAACACAGTCTCTAACCAACGATTGTCAAACTAATCATCCTTCCCCCCTCCCCAAAGACCGTGAGGGACGTGGCCGGCGCTAGTAAATAGAATGAACTTGTACATTGAAGATGTAAAAGCTACTTAGGATCGGTAACGGAGTAGCAACTACGCAACGCACGATCAGAAAAAAAATAAACAAAATAATAAAAAACGAATAACACAATAAGGTCATCATACGTAACAAAACGATTCAAAAAGTAAGTGTAAGGAAGAGCCAATTAAGTGTTTTTATTCAACTTCAACTTCAACTTTTTTGGCAAACTTAGTTGAATAAAAACACTTAATTGGCTTCCTTACACTTACTTTTCGAATAGTTTTGTACATATGATGACTTTATTGTGTTGTACCTAGAAACTGGTGTACTGATGATAAAGTGTCCCAAACAACATTGACAATAAAAATAAACGAACATAAAATGTTATCAACCTGACGACACTGATCTTGGTCGACCTGCAAGACCATACACTACAGTAGCGTGCTTGCCACCGCGTGGGTAGTCACCCGTACTACCATTTCTTCAGGTCCGTTGGGGGAGCACTTAACGTCAATGTACGGTCTTCAAATTTAAGTATGTGTGTTTTCTAGTCAAGACGAACATTTCAAGAGGTGGAATTCTTGATTTGGCCATGTTTTACAAAATAAGGGATGACCTAGTGTACAGTTGAGGTTTTCTTTAACCGCAATTAAAACTCCACCCCCTCGCTGAAGGTTGCTAGAAGCTGCACAGCGATCACACCGAAATATCGAGTAGCTGGCAGCAAACTATGAGCTAGCGATATCAGAACGAAGCCACGTCTCAGTGAGTATAATAACCTCGTATTCACATAAAGAAAGCTTCAGAAAGAGCTCGTTAGTTTTAGTACGAATGCCTTTCACATTTTGATAGTATACCACACTGAAAGTTAATTTTAGTTTATATTACAAAATCGAAAGTAATACTCACTAATCCATTCGTTGTTTTCAGCAACGAAACTGATTTGTTATTTTTATGAAGATACATTCGTAATTTATTGCACGCGCAACTGTTAAAAGCACGAAGCTTTTGTTGACATAGAAAGAACATTCGTACATTGTACGGAAACAATGCAAAGAGCTACGAATATTTTGTCACAAATTAAAAAGAAACGTCTCTCTGGTGGTTGCATGAAGGACTGACAGATCTACTTTACCGATTCAAAATGTAATTGACAAAAAAAAAAGCGTGGAATTTTCCAGCGTTTTTTTTTATTGTTTCAGACATGGGGTTCGAACCTGAATATTTGGAAAGTGTTGATTCTAAATCCGTAGTTGATCTCACTAGGCCACGCTGACTCGTGAGAACAATCTTGATTAATGAGCATAAAGTTATAGCTCACGACAGCGCTTTGATTTTTATTTTGGGATGGATAAATTATTTCCGCCCATACCAGCAGCAACACGATCATACATGAGTACGGTATAAAAGAGAAACAGCGATTGGCTGGTCATTACGAAGTTCATTTCGTGCATTTTACAAAAAGGTGTAATGATAGAATTTCAGCATATAAAAAGCATTATGAATGTTTCATACAATATACGAGACATCTGTTCTATGTACAGAATCCATGTTTACGAAACGCGTGAAAGCTGCTTTACGAAAATAAATTTTCAGTGCATAGTATACTATGCAGGTATAGTATGCAGGTCGGTTTCATTCGAGAATTCGGGACAAGTCGAGGTATTGTAAGCCGTTTTGTTCATCGTTATTGATCCATTATGACGTTCGTCTCTGGGTTGGTCGAAACATTCGGGTATTGTTAGAACAGCTGGCTTCCAAAAAACCTTTCTCGGAATGCTCCTTTCCTCAAACTCTCTCAACGAAACCTCACTGGGCCAAGTAGAATCCTGAAAACCCTTCTCCTTCAGTAGTATAGGCATCCCTACTTTGTATGACACAAAGTTCAAGGAACGCACATCCTTTCCTCTCGGAACCAACTTCACGATTTTTAAATCATTGGAACCTAAACGTTGTGATACTAACTCTGTTACACTGTCATTAGGAATTTCAACGGATATGTCGGACAGATACAACGAAAACATGCTGTCTACTGTGGCGCAGGTAATTGCAGATTGCCCTGAACAGTCAGTTCCACGACGGAGTTGCGATGTCTTTTCGGAGTCGGTTCAAATTTCCCGTAGCTCTCACGTTCCGCGCTCCAAAAAACGTTACACTTGGAACATACGTTACACATCCACAACAGATTAGTGTTGCTTTGACTTTTGCACATGTGGTACTATCCATCTTCGAGCACTTCATGTACAGGGAATTAAAATCCGAAATTTCACCAAACATGATATTAAAAATGTTGGACGACTTACGGAATTAATGAAAATTTAAAAATATGAGTTGTTTCGTATGTGGTAAGGGCTGTATCGTTAGTTATGAGTACACCTATAAAATGCTGTATTTAAATATGTTTTATTTATTTTGCAACTTAAATTCAAAAACATTGTTCATTGTCCATCAGAAAAGCCCATTAAAACAGTATTCATTTATTTTTTCATAGATCTGGCCAGCTCTCGCACCTTCTCTTTGATGTTTCTCATGAGGTTCTTGCACAACCGTTCCGTCGATGGTTTTGCTTACGTTTACCCAGTCTTTTTTTTAATTTGATGATGTCTTCTGCTTCTCTAGCAGCTTTCCTTTCATCAAGGCCAAAATTTCTCAATGGGCTTTATCTGCGGACAATTTGGAGAATTCATCGCCTTTTCCACAAACTAGACATTGTTCTCCTCATACCAGTCCAAGGTGGCACGCGCATAGTGACAGGATGCCAAATCAGGCCCAAACCGTGTCAAACGAACACCTTTTTTCCAAAATTTTCGCAAAAAATCGATTTCTCCGAATTTGGGACATCCGTTCCACGCTTCACAGTGGAAAACTGTGTCCCGGGAAGTACCCTATAGTCCAATCTGACGTACGTCGTGTCATCCATGATAACGCACATGTCATTTTTGCTCAAAACGTCGTCGTACAGCTTGCGAGCCCGAGTTTTCACGGAATCCACCTGAATTTGGCTGCGTTTCTGACATTTTTGTTTCCGGTACATCAGCAGGGAATTTAGTGCCTTAGCGCGTTGGACCATTCCAATCGTTGTCCAAATTTTTTATGCAAAACAATGTCCTTCAATGTGTTATGCATAACAAACCGGTTGATCGCATTTTGGACCGCACAGACACTAGCACCGTCTTCTTTTGCTAATATTCTTAGCAACAATCCCGTTTCAGTGCAGTACTTGGTCACAATCGATTTTTGCTTTTCTTCCGTAAGACCTCGCATTGTTCCGCTTGAAGTAAAACTTTAACTTCTTTTCAGACCGCAGTTTCTTCTGGAGCCCGTAGAAGGCACGACTTCCACTGATGATGCACCTTTGAATTTCACGACTCGTATTGTTGTCAGCCGTCAGTAAAGATCCGAGGTAGACAAATTCCTCCACCACCTCGAGGGTATCCCCGTTTATCGTGGCATTACTTCCTAGGCGGATCCGTTTGTGTTCGGTTCCGCCTACCAGCATGTACTTTGTTTTCGACGCATTCACCGCCAGTCCGACCTTTGCTGCTTCGCGTCTCAGGTGGGGGTACAGCTCTGCCACCGTTCCAAATAATCTTGCGATAATGTCCATGTCGTCCGCAAAGCACACAAGTTGACTAGAGCGATGTTGAATAGTAGGCATGAGAGTCCGTCACCTTGGCGTAGTCCCCGACGAGATTCGAATGAACTGGATAGTTCACCCGAAACCCTTGCGCAGTTTTGCACACCGTCCATCGTTGCTTCGATGAGTCTGGTCAGCTTCCCAGCTGCCTTGGTCTCCCATGTCTACATTCTCCACGCCATTCAGGTGCTCATCGAAGTGCTGCTTCCACCTCTCGATCACCTCACGTCCGTCCGTCAGGAGGCTCTTATCTTCATCCCTGCAGATTTCGGCTCGCGGCACGAAGCCGTTGCGGGATGCGTTGAGCTTCTGGTAGAAATTCCGCGTTTCTTGGAAACGGCACAGCAGTTCCATTTCCTTGCACTCCGCTTCTTCGTGGCGGCGTATTTTTTTCCCGAAAGACGTGGGTCTGCTGTTTTTGCTTCTGCTTATAACTTTCTACGTTCTGCCGGGTTCTTTGCTGCAGCATTACCGCCCGTGCTGCAGAATCGCTCTGCACTCCTCGTCGAACCATTCGGTCCGTCGACTCCGTTCCACGTTCTCGATGGTATTTTCGGCTACGTCGTTGATGGCTGCTTTTACTGTACTCCAGCAGTCCTCTAGAGGGGCCGCATCGAGCTCGCCCTCGTCTGGCAACGCTGCCTAGAGATTCTGCGCGTATGCTTAGGTGATATCCGGTTGCTTCAGTTGCTCTAGGTTATACCGTGGCGGTCGACGGTGCCGTACATTGTTGATGACGGAAAGTTTTGGCCGCAGTTTGACGATCACAAGGTAGTGGTCGGAGTCGATGTTAGCGTCTAGATAGGTCCTGACGTCGATAATGTCGGAGAAGTGCCGTCCGTCAATCAGAATGTGGCCGATTTGCGATTCCGTCTGCTGTGGCGATCTCCAGGTGTACCGATAAGGGAGGCTGTGTTGGAAAAAGGTGCTACGAATGGCCATGTTCTCGGAGGTGGCAAAATCAATGAGTCGTAGGCCGTTTTCGTTCGACAGCTGGTGAGCGCTGAACTTTCCAATCGTCGGTCTGAATTCCTCCTCCTGGCCTCCCTGAGCGTTAAGGTCTCCCATGATGATCTTGACGTCATGGCTTGAGCAGCGGTCGTACTCACGTTCGAGCTGCGCGTAGAATGCGTCCTTGTCATCATCAGTGCTTCCGGAGTGAGGGCTGTGCACGTTGATTATGCTGAAGTTGAAGAATCGGCCCTTGATCCTCAACCTGCACATTCTTTCGTCGATCGGCCACCAACCGATCAAACGCCTTTACGTATCGTCCATCACGATAAAAGCTGTTCCCAGCTCGCGTGTGTTACCGCAGCTCTTGTAGACAGTATGACTACCTATAAACGTTCGCACTATGGATCCTGTCCAACACACCTCCTGCAGCGCTACGATGCCGAACCCACGGTCCTTCAGTAGGTCGGCGAGTATGCGGGTGCTTCCAATAAACTTGAGAGATCAGCAGTTCCACGTACCGCATTTCCAATCGTAAGCCCTTTTTGTTCGCTGTGGTCGTTGCCGTTGGCTCGGTTCGTATTAATCTGTTACTGATTTTCCGTTGCAATTCTTTTTTACGGCTGGCTTGCAGGGCCGGACACCAACCCCCCCACTTTCCGGAGGACGATAAAGCACTGTTGAGCTTAGAGTTCTGTCCTGGCACTCGGACGTCGATCAGCCACCTCTAACATGGGGGACATGAGCCACTCCAACAGACGCTCATGTTTGCAGAAGCAAACCCTCTCTTCCCTGTCAGCCTACGACCAAAGTTGCCCCGGGGTTGGTTACCCGATCTTCCCTAAGGTTGCTCGCAGCCCAGCCAAGGACCACTAAATAGGGTCTATTTTAAAGCTGCAGGTACGCGAAGTGCCAGTGGTACGCATTGTTCAGTCATTAAACAACCTCTACCTACTTTTCTTAATCCTATTTTTAAAAACGGAGTGGATTGTTGGAGCCGTAACTGGTCCGGTGAACAGGTACAGCGACTAGTTGTGCGCTTCTCAATTGTCGGGGTGGGACGTGAAGGGGAACATCGCGTAAGAGTTCCGCACAGTCTGTATTGCCGCGTAACAGCTCATAGACAACCATAGTTGCTGAATTATTATGCAAATGCAAATGCAAATGTGGACCAATTCTTGTCAAGTGTTTGCTATTGTTAAGCAATATTTAAATAAAATGTCTTGATATATTGAACATTTGTAGAACCTCACATGAACTCATACTATTCAAAATATCAAGTTGCTTGGATTGAACACGGATAAGTTATAGTGGAGAAGTAACGGAAACAAATCCGTCACCAAAGTAGTTCAAGATATGAAATGATTATATTTTTTTGTTTTAAAAACGAAAATTTTCTGAGTGTTAGATTCATCACCCAAAAACTAAATCACGATAGAGCACCAATATGGGGAAAAGAGGACTGCTGAAGAGAAGAGAAAAGAGCCTTTCATAGCCGACTAGTTGAATTTCCCCACCAAGCACTACATTTACACGATTCGGACGCCTGATACCTTTTTTGTCATGCATTCCCTAGATTCACAGCTTGGAAAACACGCACGTAAACAAAATTTACTCATCCATGAAATATAATAAACACACCCGGCAAGCCAAAGTCCTTCCTCACGTGAGGGAGACGAAAGCCTGTTTCAGATTTGCCTCCCGCACCCAACGCATCAGTCTGGTCTGCCTTACAACAAAAATGGTGTTCTCCTGTTTCTCCCCTGACACAACCAGACAAACAAACTTTCACCACGGCAACCAGCCCGCAAAGCATCCTCCGCACTCAACCCATCATCGCCGTCGACGTCATCGTCACATTTCATATCCACCAGCCAGCCGTGCAGAGATTTCCTCCGTTATCATCATGCGAGGATAATCATCGTTTTTCATCTCGTTTTCTCTCACTTATTTCCACCTGCCACTGACTCTGTTATTGTTGTTGCCGTTGTTGTTGCTCATGATACTGTTATTTACCCCTGCGGCATGTTTATTTTCAGGGTTTCGGAGCACACCGTCCCCGTCGCCGTACGCAACGGCCCTACTCCCGCTGAATCACGCTCACAGCCAGCAGAACGGACTGACCACGACGGAGTCGGTCTACGCCAAGCCGGAATCCGTCTGTCCATCCCGGGTGTCCTATTACGCTTCATCGCAGCTAACTCAGGTGAGCATTGTGCACGGGTGTGTTGGTTGGCGATTTTTTTTCCGCTCCTCTTGCGCCATGGTAAGAGCCGTAATGAGGTTATTTTTATAGGCGACAAAACGACATTAGGAAGCGGCGGGTTCGATTCCCGATCTGGTCTAGGAATTAGTAATGGAAAATTTGTCGACTCTTTGGGCATAAGGTGTAATTGTACTACCCACACTACCATAACTATGCAACCATTGTACCTGTAATTGAAATCTATCAATTAATAACTGTGGAAGTGCATTTTAGTTCCCTAGGTTAGGAGCAAGCAAAAAGTCAATTATGAATGCAAAAAGTTGCAAATATTAAGGAAAACGATAGAGAGTGGCATTTTTACACAGAAAAAAATGAATTTAATGAATTCGTTTCGCCTCGTTCAATTGCAGATCAAAGTAAGCGTAAACAAGAAAATAGTTTGCCACCTTTCATCCAATTGATCTGATTCAGGCTTGAATTTACATGAAATATCCCATGAAGTAATGCCAATTTTAATGAGTGGCATATAAAATTTTCGGATTTCTTTCTCAAAAAAAAAATACAAGCATACTTAAAGCAGATACACTGTTTAGTGGTCCAAAATGCAAATTTAGCTGGAAAGATACATTTTTAGCCTAAGCTTGATGTTTTGGAGCAAAATTGTCTTCTACAAAGTTGTTTCTAATAATAAACTCCTTCTTTTGGTGTGAATAAAAACTAGGGTGATCCTTATTTTCATAGATATTGAGAATTTAACTTTTTATTTGCATATATAAAGGTATATATTCCTCAAAAAGGTTGTAGACTATATTGTTTTAGGCAACTTTGATCGAGTATTTTTTTTCTGTAGCTCTAAGAATGTCCAAATTAGAGGAGTTTTTCCTTCGTGTCTTAGGGTGTCCCTATAAAATAATTTTACCGAAGTTGTCTTGCACTACAGTTATTGCACTGCTTTAATATACAGCTTTAAATTGTCGCTATCGTAAGTCAAACAAGAGTAATTGTGGTTTTTGTAAAATAAAGGCCTTTTGAGCATTTCTCTGCCAAATAAGCAAATGACTGAACTCGACCCTCTCCAATTTGGATGAAACTTTGCACATGTCTTCGGAATTGGTGACGATGGATTTTCCGCCGGTTAAGGGAATTTTTTGACTCAAGACAAATTTTTCAAAAGGGCGTATATGTTTGTCATGCGTATTTTTCAAAAAATCATAACTCGAAAACCGTTGGTTGTAATACAATAGCGTCTGAAAAGAAGTTGTAGTTAATTAGTTTGACTTTATAAAAAAAATATGTACACCGTAAAAAAAAAATTTTGTTCTAAAAAAAATCAAAAATTAAACTTAAAAATCAATTAGCAAACCTTTCCAACGTACGATTTTTATAAAAAAAAATTTAAAAAGGCTTTGAGTCATAAGAAGAATAATGAAAGTTGTTTTAAGATGGAGCAACTAGAGATAAAAAAGTTTTTAGAAGTAAGAGAAATTCAATTTTTTTCCAATTTGTTGTTTTTGCATAAATAACCATATTTTAATAATATACTACGATTTTTTCTAGTGATTTTAAACAAAAATGCTCTTGGTGAGCAACATTCTAAATGTATCCGTTTTCGAGATAATTTGAAATTAATGTCGAAAAAATGGCTTTTTACATGAAAATATCCCTTTTTCAAATGTTAGTCGTAATTGTCCATCTGCAAAAGTATTTTTTTCAAATTGTACATAAAATTTTCTACAATATACTTTTTATTACCGAGAATACTAGACAAACTGATTCCTGATATTTACTGTAGGTAACACGACAAAATTTGCTGCTTTTACTTACAGTATATTATGAAAACCTAACCCGAAACAAAAATAATTAGTATTCATGTTAGCGTACAAGCGTATTTTGTAATACGCTTTAGTGTAAAACGATTTGAAATGGAACTCGAAACAAAGCATTGTCAACCTTTTCGTGAAATCGGGAGACGGTGTTCGCCTAAACTTAGAAATTTAACTGACAAGTTAATTGAAAAACTTTTATCCATGCAGTGTACGGTCCATTTGGACACGTCATTTAGAATTTGTGATTCATGTTGGTTATATTCCTACGTCGTAATCCTGAAGAGTGGAGCAACCAGAAAATGGTGGACATGACGAAGCACCAACCACATCACGGAACGATTTGGAGGAAATACCATCGGCAGCTTCAATTACCTCGGCATCTTCTCAGGACAGTGACCTACCGGATTATTCCAGGTTACACAACATAGAGTTATTCAATAATGGAATTGCAGGAATAAATGTGTCTCCGATATCCATTAGAGAATTTAAAAACGATAAATACCGTCGGCAAAAATTTGCCGAAATTGTAGCAGGTATTAGAAAATATCTATTCAGCTTACCACCACAAGAAGAGTCGAACATGAACATCCAATAACAAGTGCGAAAACTTTGTATGATTGGTCTATTAAGAGAAATCAAGAAAATTTCACAAACATATCATTTTGCTATGTTTCACAAGAAGAATATGAAGAGGGAGCTGCAGAATGGGGTGGTAGTTATCAGAAAAACAAAAATGATTCCTGGTACACAGAAATATCACTCCTTCATTTTAGTTGCAGATAACAAAATCGCTGCGAAAATATTTTCAACTGACGAAATACTGAGTTTTCATAATATTTATAGGAATGTTAGGAAATAGTGTTTGTAAAAATGTCAATACAATTTTTTTTTTAAATAGTAGAAAAAATAAATAAATCATGTATGAACAAAAAAAAACTCAAAACTTTTATTTGATAATTGAGACTCGTTAATTTCATTAATTAAGAAGATGTTCAATCTTCTTGGTGTCAAAAGTATAGTTGTTGAAAATTTTATGTACAATTTAAAAAAAATACTTTTGAAGATGGACAATCACGACTAACTTTTGAAAAAGGGATATTTTCATGGAAAAAGCCATTTTTTCGACATTACTTTCAAATTATCTCGAAAACGGATACATTAAGAATGTTGCTCACCAAGAGCATTTTTGTTTAAAATCACTAGAAAAAATTGTATTATATTATTAAAATATGGTTATTTATGCAAAAACAACAAATTGGAAAAAAATTGAATTTTTATTACTTCTAAAAACTTTTTTATCTTAAGTTGCTCCATCGTAGAACAACTTTCATTCTTCTTTTTATAACTCAAAACCTTTTTGAAAAAAAAAAATTATAAAAATCGTACGTTGGACAGGTTTGCTAATTGATTTTTAAGTTTAATTTTTGATTTTTTTGAACAAAAAAAAATATTTTTACAGTGTACATATTTTTTTCATAAAGTCCAATTAATTAACTACAACTTCTTTTCAAATGCAGTTTTATTAAAACCAACGGTTTTCGAGTAACGATTTTTTGAAAAATACGCATGACAAAACACATACGCCCTTTTGAAAAAAATGTCTTGAGTCAAAAAATTCCCTTAATCCACGAAAAATCCATCATCACTAATTCCGAAGACATGTGCAAAGTTTCATCCAAATCGGAGAGGGTCGTGCAAGATTTTGACTTTTTCCGGCTGATTTCATCTGGAAACGTTCTTTTTCAAATCATATGAAAACTCGAGATGTGTTATTTATTTTAAATTGAGTAAAACGCATTTGAAAAGAGCGTAGTTTTATGAGAAGATCACAAATTAATCGCAAATGGTAAGAGATATCGGCAAGATTAATGCGTCAAAGGTTTATTTTTTCCAGTAAAAAAAACATCAAACGTAAACTTTGACATATTTGAAGTAGAAAAGTAAGATAAAAAAAACTATTTTATAGTAGATTTTTATAAGTAGGGACTGCCTCAGTTATCTATGAAAAACTGTCTTGACGAAGATCTCTACTTCCGATAATGACCATATCCTTGAAGCTGCATTGCGAAAAAAAACTGGCTTTATTTGAAAGCTGTTCAATTTACGCGGGTTCTCGACATAGAAAACAAGTGAATTACGTAGTTGACATTTTTTTCCACTCATGTGCAACGATGAAACTGTTTTAACGATGAGGGAATTGGCAAAGCAGGAAAGAGTTAGCGCTAATAGGGTTTCAAAATACGCCGAAACGATTAGGGACACATAATTCGTTACTGGATCTACCTGTTCGTGGTCGTGAACCTGGTCGATAAAAACCAGGTTTGGACAAAAGGATTAGTGAGCAGTTAGAAAGAAAAATCCGACTCATTTCACTGTTTTTCAGATGCGCTGGTGAGAACAGTTGAACTTTTTTGCAGCTCCCGTTGCGAGTATTTGTTGGGGATCTTAATAAATGGTTATCAATCTAAGCCGCAACATTTTCACTTATAAAATGTTTTACCATATACTTTTCGGCGAGATTTCTGCATAGTTCATAGTACTGTACAACGCACTCGCAAAATGCTTCTTGTTTCGACGGCATTTTGAACTAAATCGAGCGAACATAAACAAACACGGCCATCAATTTCTTTCAATGTTGAGTCGTTTTTGACTCATTTTAGCTTGAAGTAGAGTCACTTATATATGAATAAATGTAACTGGGATAAACAAGTCGGTATATCTATTTGTCAATCCACGTTACTTTTATTCTCACATGAGTGACTCCTTTTTTGGTGAAATGAGTCGAAACGAACCGAGTAATATATAAGTACAAAAAGCAACACTTGCTACTTTCTTTGCCTACTTTTGTTGCTTTATTATATGGACTTTTAAACCTTAGCTGGCTCGTCTATTCTTTCACGCAGAATTGCTTCCGATTAGTTGGCGTGTAATTATTGAATTTATCGATGCGACCGCAATGCTGAATTTCCAACAAGACCAGCAGTTTGCGAAGAGGCGAGGGAGTTTAAATCGGAGCTCGACTACAAACCTGTGAATCGTGTGGATAGTGATAGCCTGGAGTACACTGCCGTTCAGATTGTTCTGCCGTAGTTTTCCCTTTATGTTTGTTGCATTAATATTCGGCCAAATAGCAGCCCAAAAAACTACACGATGCAAGTGGAATCAGTCAACCAAATTCAACGTCTTGTCGATCCCAATGATAATATCGTATGCTCTGGAGACTACAAGCTACACACTCAGATTATTTTACAGAAATCTTTATGAAATAAACGAAGTTATGCAAGTGTGTGCGAGAGACATTTGCTTCATTGCTGTTTCGCTGAGTGCGTCGATAATCTAAGCAACTGTAGGGCTTTTATTCCAATCATTCCAACTTATTAAAGTAACTGAATGGTTACATGCTAGACGCAGGCAGCCTCGTCTTGAATCTCAGTTGTGTGAAAATCTCATCCCATACTCAACACTAGTACACTGCACAACCTCACTCACATATTGAATTTTTCAAAGCAAATTGATGTGTTGCATTTTTGCCCACGATCAATGTTGCATTTTTTCTCCAAGTTACGATCCATTACGAGAAATGAAACAAAATCATGCAAAATTGCATTAGAATCTTGCTTTTTTATTTTGGGTGCAGGAGGAGCCAACTACAGTTTTTCACTCAAAACATGACAATGTTACTAAATTTCGGCCATGCATGAAGATATTCACAAGGTAGCTATGGTCAGTCATTCAAGTTAAGGAAACCATATCAATTTTACATTAACTATCTTGTCTCTCATCATTCGCTAAATTGGTTATAAAATTGAACAAATTCAGTTAAATATATCCACGGAGCCGGAAAAGTGAAAAAGCCTTTATTTCCTCAACTGTCTGGATAGCAGGGATACACCGCCCTCTCGAACGACTCCTCTGCTCATAAATGAGTCAACATGATAAACTATGAAGCTACAGGGGATGATCAAAAAGGAGAAGACTAGCAAAATTTTGTCCAGATTCAAAGTGATACGTTACCACACAACTTGGTCCGACCACACAACTTGGTCCGACCACACAACTTGGTTCCATTGATCTGGCGTCCATTCCTTATGATCCTTGCACCAGCGCTTCCTGTTTACCGCGTTTTGCGGTTTTATTAGCGGTTTAGAAATGGCCGCATGAGCGTAAAGATTCATGTCGTGCAGCTCCCTTCGGGCAGTTGATGTAGAAACTGGTTCTTGAAGCGCATTGTTCAAAGCAGCACTTGCTTTAACAGCACTAATGCGTCTGTCTGCTTTGACTATGCGCTTCAACGAACGTTGCTGCCGGTCATCCATCTTCTGCTTCCGTCCACAGCTACTTTTATCAGGCGATGTTTTTCCATGTTTTTTATATTCCGACATTATCCGGCAAACTGTGGCCCTGGCAACACCAACCAGTTTGCATGTTTCAGCGATCGAAGCACCGGCTTCTCGAGCGCCGACTATACGGCCCCGTTGAAATTCCGTAAGCTCTAATGGCATTTCGAACTGCACACTTCAGCACTTAACCTTGATTTGTCCCATGCGCAAGCACTCAATCCTGTCACCTTTTGTCTTCTTCTATGCAAACATGTACACGGATAAAAAATAATACCCAATTTGAGTTCTATTCCGCCAGGTCGATGGTTCCGTAAGCCAAATTAATTTTGAGTTATTTTTCAATTAATTTTGAGTTATTAATTTTAAGTTATTTTTAGTTTAGATATTGTTTTGTAATATCATGAAGTATGATGTGTCGCAATCCATAGTTTGGAATCGTTCTATATCTCGCCAATTCCTCGGGGGAACCCGGAATCCGGAACGTAACCAGGTGTGGCCAATGTGAAAGAATACTCTCAGGTTGACTACCAGTGGTATTGGTTTGTAAAATCATGAAGTTCGATATGTCGCAAGCCAGGTTTGATACAGTTCTAACTCTGGTCATTACACTGGTACTTCCTTCACGATTCCCGATAATGAATCCGGAACTACGGAAAATAACGAAATGTCCGCTACTCTTTCAAAAACTAGGATAAATTTGTAATCGTATGGAAAAAGTTGCATCTAATTTGGTTAAGGGTACGCAGAGTTACAGATAAATTAAAAAGGAGTTTTTCAACATAAGAAGTGTCAGGCAATTGGGTAAAAAACTACATTTTACGGAAATGGCCATATCTCGGTTTTTTATGGGCCGATTCACGATCTTTAACCATTGACAGACTTGTTATGAATTTTTGTTTCTGAAAAAAATATAATATTTCTGATTTTCAAGTAACATAAATAAAAACGAGCTGCCGAAAATTAGCACATTTGACATAACCTCAAAGTATCCGTGCTTTCTCCGGTGTCCAGAAGTCAAATCAAATTTTGAATAAACATGCTAAATTGAAAAAAAATTTTTTCGTCGAACGCTTCTAGTTTCATCAAAATTGGTTAATTATTCACCGAACTGTATCACTTTGAATGTGGACAAAATTTTGCTAGTCTTCTCCTTTTTTATCATCCCCTGTATGTCAGTTTTTCTTTGATTTTGAAAACTCGCGAATTCATGCTGTTTACCAAATTTGCCAGATTATGGTAATTTCGGCAATCAGGTTGGTAGTTAAGTTTGTAAGCTTCCAAAATCAGCAAAACTGATCTAACAGCCAAAATTAAATTCTTCCGTGTCAATACGGCTGAGCAATAGCGATTGGCGACAGGAATTGTCCTACTGTCGAGTTGCCCCCGCACTCTATGCTGACGACATGAAACATTGAATCGTTAAGGCTTTAAGTTTTCACAGCATATTTACATTTATGCGTTCACTCCAAAGATAAACAAACAATACAACGGTCCAAAACAAAAAATCATTTATTTGTACAGGCTCAATCGAATTAACTTTACAGAGCCAAGATTTCATATTTATATACATCAATTACCTTAAAACTAACGTTGAGGGGATAGAATCGAAGATGGGCGGGAATTCATAGTATTATTTACATAACACATTTATTTTAAATTCTAAATTGTCGAAAACCTTAAAACTCTACAACGTGTGGCTTCTTTTGATTTTAACTTGAACATTTTTGAGAAAGAAAAACAACACACACAAACACAAAAAAACAACTTAAAGTAAACAAACAGGTTAAATCAACTACAATCTATAGCTAATGTTAGTAAAAACACATAAATGAGTTTCATAAACTACAGGTCACGCAGAGCCAAAATACACTCAGTAGCAAAGAAAAGCCGAGCAAAACTTTGCTTCCAAAAAACGTGTTGTTCAACCCTCTGTAACTTTATTAATTATCAATATATATAGCTGAAATTTTGACAAAACTATAACTAATGTTTTGACCTTATGTGAACAAAATTTTATGTTGATGAAGTTTATGAATTTGAAGTTATCATAACATATGTGAAAAAAGTCATTTTTGGACATATCAATTTAAAAAATCCGTATTTCTGTGAAAAATTTAGGTGGCATATTAAAAATGTCTTCATGGCACAATGTGAATCTTGAGTGTGAAAGTTAAATAAAACAGAAAAAAAATATTGATGACGGTGAAACAAACAAATTCAAGCAGAAAGAGGAAAGAGAGAAACCTAACACATGGACACTCTCATCTCTCTCTGAGCTCGCTTGTTGGTGAGCATAGGGGCCTCGAAAAAATTCCAAAATTTTAGTTGCCACCCGTTAGCATTCCCAGTCTGTGCATTAGATAACGCCTCAAATTACACGTTTCGATTAAATTGTATTCTCACAATAGAATGCAAGAAATCACTTATAATATCTTTGATATTTGTTTTTAATTACATACTACCAAACATTCGTGTAAATTTCGATTGGCAGTTGTTATAATAATTAATTTCTAATTGTGAGCCAGAATGTAATTTGGCTTAATTCTCTCATAACATCCGTTTTAGATTTTTGAAAATTGCACCATCAATAAGGCTCAACACGCTTAGATATATTTTTCAATTTCCAAAGCACATCATATCGGAATGCGAAATGCTCGCTGCTGGTTTTAAGTGTAATAGCATTCTATTGAATTCCTACGAAGTATTAGAAACATTAGTGACAAACCAAAATCATGTCAAATACATTAAAGTAGCTTTAGCGACCAATAGTACAGTTAATACAAAAATTGTATTACCCTCTTTGTGTTATGTTTCTTGAAAGTAGAAGCATAAATTGTTGTCAACGACGAATACCCCTCGTTAGTGTGACATGAGCTGAATTGGACGCAGTGAGAGAAACGTCAACATAGAGAAGTGGCAATCGGGTCTAGTGTCAACTGAAATGAGTATCGTGAATTGATCCCGAACAGGTGGAGGTTATTTTGTTTGAAAAGTAAATTCATTTAATTTTAAATCTTATAAATTATTATTATATTTATAAACCCATTATTCTAGATCGTAGATTGACGATAGAAAACAGTTATTGTAAGTCATTATAATTATTTAATAATGAACTATGGACGTTGAACTAAAATTCACTTTTTAACAGCTTTTGCAGTAACTTGAAGAATTTAAAGTTGGGTTTGCTTGAAGGCATCCCAGAGGGACAATTATTGCAGCAACACATAAATTCAAGATTTTCATTTTGCAGCAAATGGTGGGGCAATAAGAGCGCAAGTCAGTCCAAAGCCGATGGTGAAGGAGGGGTAAAGGTGAACTAGTCTATTCAGACCACATGAACTACATGGGAAGGAACAAGGATAGGTTAGGGTAGGTGGTTAAGGTAGGGCGTTTTGGACCGGTTAAAAATACTACAAAAAGAGAATCATAAGTCGAGGCACCTGACACTGAAGAAGTCTGTAAGTCGCAGACGAAATAGGCCTATCTGTCAGTAGACAAGTCTTTTCCAGTAAAATTTGAAGGAATTAACTCGCGTTTACAAGTGATAATTAAAAAAAAAAAACAGCTACAATGTTCTATTTTTTATTTTAAAAAGTGAGCAAATGAAGGGTCAATTTGAAATTATCCTTGTTTCCTAATCACAATCGTTCTACTTACACGCTCAATCAGTTTTTTTTAGTTGTGTTTAAAAAAAATTAAGGTGATCATAAAATCGTTAATTTACAATTCTGCATTACAATGATATACGGCAAATCCCGAAAAGATAGAAAGAGCCATTCCCTGTAGTTTGTATAAATGTGACCAGGCTATTTGAGGTGCCACTGTAAGTTTCAGGTTGTTTTTACGCTGCATAGTTGCTATATCAAAGTAACATCTCTCTATGATTTGCTATAATTTGAAAGTCGGCTGAAATGAAAGAATTGCCACGCCAATGAAAACTGCACCTCCTGTCGTGTCCCTTAACTACTTGATGTCAGGCTTCTACAAACTGTTTCTACCTTGTCTAAGCGTTAATTGCGGCAAAGCCCGCCTCTTTCATTCTGAACAAACACACCTTTGACAAACCCCAGTGATACGATACTCTACGATAGTTCCTAAACGTTCCTAAGTTCCTCCATATCCCACAAAACCACAATACTTATGGCCACGGTCTAGAAGTCCACTGAATAAGAAATTCTATGACACAGTTCAAACTTCCACCTCAAAGTGAATATTAAATGTTTTCAAAATTGAATAAATCTATCTATGATTAAATTTTGAGTGACTTGCGGCCCAACCCGCCAATATCACACTCCACTTTAGTGCCTGTATACATGCGTGCTACGACGCGGCTATTGAATAGAGAGAGGAGCGAGTGTGATATTATCACTACTTTGTGTGGCTGGACCTTTGGCTCTCCCATGAATGGTTCATTAGAGTAGAAGGTCATACAATGACATGACCTAGCGATATCTATGATAAATCAGCTATCTCCAATGAATCATTAACATGAGATTAGGCCCTCCCACCAGCGTCCAGGTACAAAATCCAGCCATGGAGAGGGAGATAAATACATAAATTCAAGATTCATTTCTAAAACTTCATTGTCTATAATGTTTTCCTCTCTGAACGTCAATATGTGTCGATTTTAAAAACCTGCTGAAACACAAAATCCACAAAGTTCTCCAATACAATTGGAGTTAAACCTTTATCAAATTCCAACAGACACACTACAAATGACAGATTAATTTCAAGCAAGTAAAACATCAAATTCACTTATCATTCCAACAACACTCGCCTCGTCACCCCTTTTTTTAAGATTGTTCCATTCTTTCAAATTCAAAACCGTCCGGAGAAATGATTGGATCCAGCTTAGGATATTTGTCTACACGGTGTTCAATAAGTTCGGATACACTTTCAAAATTTGTTAAAAAAATGAAAACATGTTTTTTTATTTTTTGGATTTATGTTATTGAAAGCTATGTTTACAAGGAACATTTACAACATTTCTCTTGGAATAACCCCCCCTTTGTACTCCTTAACGAGCTTCAAACGTTTCTCGAACGCGTCGCAGGCGGCACGCACGGACTGCATGGGCATTTCGTCCCAGATTTTGAGAATTACCGTCTTGAAATGATCCAAAGTGCTGACCTTGTATTCGTTCAGCTTCGCCATCATATAGAACCAAACAAAAAAGTCGAGAGGATTCAAGTCCGGGGAGCTGGGAGGCCACAAAGTTTTGTCCAGAAAGTCGGTTAAATTGTCCCGACACCAGGCTTGAACCACATTTGCCGTATGGGCTGGTGCACCGTCCTGCTGGAACACGTAGTGCTCATCGCCGTAGAGGCTTCGGAGACTGGGGGCAACAACCTTTTCCAAAACCTCAGTTTTGTAGTACGCCGCGTTGATTTTGACGTTTTTTTCAATAAACACCAAGGGTAGCTTACCACGTTTGCATACTGCCCCCAAACCATCACCGACGCGGCACTTTGGAACCGAGGGATGTTTATATTGGATTCAGGAATGCTGTCCCTCGATGGCGCCCACACCCGGTCATTTTGCACATTGTGCGGCTGCTGCAGCACGAACAGTTTCTCGTCCGAAAAACAAACTCCTGACCAGCGTGCCGAGAGAGGATCCTCTTAGCTCGATCCAACCGCTTTTTGCTGGTAGCCTCCGAAACGCCATGGACCTTACGTTTTTGTAAGGCCTGAAACCAAGGTCCTTGGTGAGTATGGTGTGAGCGGTTCCAATGGAAACGTTGAGATCTGCAGCCGTTTTCCGGATTGAGCGGTTCTTTTTGCGCCGAATTCGCTCCCTCACGATCTTGATGACCCGTGGCGTCCTCGCTGAACGCGGCCGACCGGATCTCGCACGGTCATTGGTCGAGGACGTCTCCCGGTATCGCCTGATGGTCGTGTAGACAAAGTTCCGCTTGACCCCATGCGATTTCAGCAGCCGGAATATATCGCCGGGTCGCTCACCGTTCAAAAAGCGCTTAATTACGAAGTCCCGATACTCTTTCATCGCGCGTAACAAACGAACAACAACTAACAGAATGTCAACACCGCGCACATTCGGTAGCGTATGAATGAAGCTAAAGCTGACACCAATACCAATGCAGAATATGTACATGGCGCATACCTACGCAATGATGAAAACTTGTATTCGAACTTATTGAACACCGTGTAAATAAAAGAGAGTTCAAACATTGAAAGCCCCTTCCGCTTTCCTCCGAACCACACAAACGGGAAATAAATTGCGTTTAAACCCCCTATTTGCTCTATACATTGGCATGTTTCAATCTGCACCCTCCTCTCGTAGGAAATCAGCTCAGCTGAGTAGGTAGTCAATAAATGTGGGGGCTTGCGTATGAGAATGTGGCTAACCAACCAACGGGCTGGGAAAAAGCTGTTTGATCTGCCTTCTGCACGCGCCAGCTTCAGAGCTTCAGAACAAAACGATGGCGATGAAGGTTTTCCCTCGATTAAAACAATACCCAGAAGCTGAAGACGACGACGACGACATGAAGGGGTGAACGTTTGATCCCTCCACTAATAATGGGTTTGAATAACAAATATCGAGGAAGGTACACTTTTTTCAGACACTTTCGACTTCCCAACTGTTCCGACTATTCGAACAGCGAAGGTATTCAATCGTGGAATTACTTTGCAGTGATGGTTATAGAAATTGGTTTTATTTTTGTGGCAACCTATCAGCTACAGATTTCGCTTTGAAGTGGGGGCCCCCATACTGCACAGAGGGGGGTGGGGTAGGGGAGCAGGAACATTAGACATGATTTTGCCATCAATTTTCGAAGACAGCAAGGCTTTACTACTGACTGGAAAAGTGTTTTTGCTGATGCAGTCAGCGGAAGGAACGGCGGTGGATCAATATTTTTGGCGCCAGGCTGGTTTTGATATGCTGAGCTCTTGATCTTGATTAAGGCAGACGTTTTGCAGCATTATTTTTGGGTAAGAAGTCGAAGAAGTTGCAGTTTATCTCCTTTTTAGTAATTCTATCTATGCTGCATGTTTTTCACGTTCTTCTATAGGCTAGCAGCGGTGCATCTTTATTGTAACGCTATGGCGGTATCCCAAGTAACAATTTTAGTTTTATTTCAGTCGTATAGCACTCCTCCCAGTTTGTTGATAAAACTACATTCAAAACTGTTTTGTCCACCACCAGCTCCTCTATGCTTCTTTAAAGCCAAATTGTGTACAAAGTGGCGCACTCTATAGACGATTGTGAAAACAAATTAATATAACATTTACAAGACCATAAAGATTTTGAAAACGTTCCAGTGAAAGATGTTATGACCACTTGAGAACCTTTATAAAACCTTTGGGCTGCCATCAAAACCAGCAGCGGGCCAAATGGCCACAGCTGTCAAACATCTTGGTGATATCGTGGCTCGTTTTTGTTGTTCTGCTTTGTTCGATTCTTTGCTCTTTGGAAATTTTGTTTGATAGCAAAACATACACAATAAATTGAGTTTTTCATAGTGTATAATACTCCAAATCATATGCGCATTTAGTTGTATGGTGCGATAAGTGCCGAAAATAAATGCGCTCCGGAAATTATCCGAGTTTACATCAACATAATCAAAATTAAAAGAATATATTCGATAAATTAATCATGAATTTCCTGAAAATTAATGGAATTCAATAAAGTTATCTAAAAGAATGCCAACACTGGTCTCTGATATACAGTTCATTCGGATTACATTTAAAATTTCGTGTATTTATATTTCCACCTTTCAATTATTTCATATGTTTCAACATGGCGACCGGCAGAAATCACAGTTTCGCAAAAAAGCCAATTAATCTTCGCAATGGCTATAACAAAACTATTTGGTCATTTGGTGACATTCCTCAATGCCAATTTGCCGTTTTATGCAATATCCGGAGGCAAAATGGTTTTAAAATGCTTTTTCAACTGACCATAATAAGATAATTAGAATGAGTCCTAAAACGGCATTTCAAAACAGCACTTTACAAGTTCATAAAGTCTTGAGAGTATTGAGACTATTGTGTTGCTACAGACTTCTACCATCCAGATCTTCGACTTCCATGGACACCCACACTAAGCCTGAGCGTACTAGGATCCCACATCGCTACTGAACCTGGTTACGGCAAATCTCGGCTGGAAACTCCAGTTACGCCGTTACTCTGATCACCAAGATGTCATGTACTGATGATAATTACAAGGAAGCTGCCAGTAAGGTATATTGATACTTCACCTTGGAATATACCATTGAATCTCGCCTTAGCTGACCCTCAGTTCCATAAACCTGGACTCATCAATCTTCTTATCGGAATGGAGATATATTATGACCTGTTGCTCGAAGGGTTTATCAAACTAAGTCCCTAGAACCCTCTTCTACAGAACACCGGAAAAGTGGGGCTGCATCATGCTCGTGACCAACTCAAGGTAGCTCATGTGTGCAGCACAGATGCACTCGACGATCCAATCTCTCGCTTCTGAGAAATAGAGTCTTGCTGGTCACCCAGTACTCGTTTCCCTATAGAAACGCTTTGCGAAGAACACTTCGTAGCTAATACTTTCCGTGACGAATCACGACAATTTGTAGTCACCCTCCCAAAACGACCGGATGTGCTGACCCAACACTCGCAGATTTCTTGCCCTTGAACGTAGACTTCATGCGAACCTCGAACTGAAGGAGGAATATGCTGCGTTTATTGCGGAGTATTTTCAGCTCAACCATATGCGGGAAATTGAAGACACGGATAGCAGTTCTCCATGCTACTATTAACCTCAACACTATCAAACTACGGGTAGTTTTCGATGCTTCTTGCCGAACGGAGAGCGGAGTATCTAAAATGTATGGACAGCTTCGTCTTCACCCGGTCGATTTTCCACTGCATCGTATTCTCTGGCGTACTTCTTCCTTGGAATCGCTCAAAAAATTTGAGCTGACCACTGTCACCTATGGCACTACCTCAGCGCCATATTTGGCCACAAGGTGTCTGTTAGAGTTGTCAAGGTCCTTTCGAAAGATTTTTACATGGATGACATGCAGGCCTGTTGCAGTTCACGGGCTTCAACTAATGAAACTGGGCGTCCAACTCTACGACTATCCTCTCGGTCATACCCACCGAGTTACGCGCCAAACGAGCAGTACTAGTGTTAGATTCACCCACTACCATCAAAACCCTTGGACTAATATGGGAACCATCGACCATCGACCACTACTCCGTTTCCAAATGCTCCCAAACAAACAATATCACCAAACGAACTGTGCTATCAAACACAGCAAAACTCTTTGACCCTCTCGAGTTGATTGGACCAGTAGTAGTCCATGCTAAGATCTTTGTCCAATCTTTCTGGCAAACATATGCATCCTGGGATGCCTCGGTAAAGGAATCCGGAACGCAACACTGGCTGGAGTTTCGTAACAATTTACAGGGCTTAGCAGCCGATCAACATTCCAAGATGGGCGGCGCCAGCCTTTGTTCTCGTATCTATCTCGTGCACGAATTCTACGATGCCTTTGAAAAGGCATATGGGTCTTGCGTGTACTTAAGAACGGTGTCGAATTACGGTACGATTGCTGTGCGCTTACCAGCCGTCAAATCTAAATGGGCTCCTTTCGGTAACTCAAAAAGGCAGAAGCGCATTTCTTTGCCAAAGTTGGAGCATTCATTGGCGCTTTTGTTGAGTCATCTCTACCACAAGGTTCAAGGCAACACGGCATTCAAAGGCAAGCCCATCTTCTGGAAAGATTCCTTGAACACTCTACATTGGCTTCGTTCAAAACCTTCGTGGTGGAAAACTTTTATTGCGAATCGTGTTTCGGAAGTGCAGCATCTCACCGCTAACGGCATTTGGGTACATGTTCCAGGCAGCGAAAATCCTGCAAACATCATTTCCCGCGGCATGTACTCAGCACAGCTGCAAGAAACAAACCTCTGTCTGGAAGAAATAACTGTTTCTCGGCCGGTTCAGGAGCATCCTGCAAGCGAAATATTCTTTCTTCGATCAACGTTTTCTGCACTCGTTTGTATCGTTGCTCTTTTTCGTTGCTTCGGTCATAAAAGCAAGCTTGGAAATCGCGCAGATCGGAGGTACGGTTTTCTGCAAACTTTGGAACTATCTGAAGCCACCAACAACCTAGTTCAACTACCTTAACTCGAACCGTTCCCCGAAGACATCGCTACAATAGCAAAAAAAAAGTCAGATTGACTCTGATTCTAAACTTCGAACACTCTTACCGATTCTCGTCGGTGGGATCCTACGACTTCGTGGCCAACTCAGACATGAGTCATATCTGAAGGCAGGAAACACCCAATCATCCTGGCAGCACAACACCCTCTAACTGTATCTATAGTCTCCTACTACCTGAAGCACTTACACGCCAGACCTCAGTTGCTTAAATCGTGTGTCTGGGAAAGATTCTGCCCACTTCATCTTCGAGATTTGGCACGAAACGTAGTGCACTGTTGCGGGAGTTGTTTTCGTTGCCGTCCTCGTAACCTCGAGCAGTTCATGGGAGACTTGCCTCTAGAAAGAGTTATTCCATCACTGCCCTTCCTCAACAACGGAGTAGATCTCTGTGGACCGATTCAGCACCACAAAGGCAGAAAGGCATCTCCCATGAAATATTTCGTAGCCATCTACGTGTGCCTTGTCACCAAGTCAGTTCACATAGACCTCATCTACGACCTCTCCACCGCAGCATTCATGGCAGCGCTGCACCGGTTTATCACTCGGCGAGGCCGATTGTTATAGAATGTGACAAGGCTTGTAGCGAAGACCCCCGATAGCAGCACTACAACCCACATGATCCCGTCCGTATCGAAGAGATTAATTTTGTTCACCAAGGTCGCTAACCTACAGTGATGAGAAGAGCAGAATCAGAACAAACCACGAGTCTTCCGAGTTCCGACGGCCACCCGACGTCGATTGAGATCCACAACCATCAACAACCTGCATCATCTTCGTCGGTATCAGTCTGGTCAGTTGAAAGGAGCGACCTTTCAACAGGGTTGAAGCCACCCTAGGATTAAGAGCATATCATGTTATTTCAAATACTCTCATATATTCTCCAGTACTAAATTACGTGAAACCGCTATCGATCTCGTTCATGCCAACTGATAGACCTTATCAGCAATAGTTCTTCCTTATCACTAGCCTTCTGCTAGTGATAGAAAATAATCCCTAAAAGTAGATATTTTCTACACAGCTTAGAATTGTGCTTCAATAGGTTTTTTTTTATGGATGCAAAATCTGGATGGATGGATGGCAAATCTGCAAACAGACTCCTGAAGAACATTTGCATGATATGCACCCACTATGTGTAACTACATAGGTCTTTAGTAGTTAGCTTCGCCGACCTGACGCTGATTCGATCGAGATGCTCCTGGATCCAAGCAGGGTTCGGGACGTCTGGTGGTCAATCCAGATCGTCCGCGATCTCCCTACCCGACCACTTACGGTACCTGCCGAACCTCGCGTCGTATGGAACCCCCTCCGATCGAGAAAGCCAGGGCCAGGACCGGGGTTGGAACGTCTGGGAGTGCGGTATTACTCCAGGATCGTCCCTGTTCCCCATGTCACGACCGCTTACGACCTCCTGCCGTATAGCGCTTCCTCCGTTGTAGTTCGTTTAGCCGTTAAGGGGAGCTTAACGTTTCCAGGGTGCACCGCGGGGAGGCGAACTACTTCCACATCCCATGATGATGTATGATGTATGATGTATGATATGTACTACCACCCATTGTAGTACGGAAACTAAGTCCGACAGCAACAGGCTCTCCTCACTGTTAAACTTGATCAAGCTTTAATAACCACTGATCATGCCATTGTATGAAGGGCCAAAAAGGGGTTGGGGATCGATAACAATTGATCAAAAGAGCACGCTACCTAACGTGAGGATGCCCCAATGCACAGTGGGAAAAAATGGACCCAAATTGCCAGAGATGAGACGCCGCTGGATTTGCTACATGAAACATATAATTTCTTATGGGAAATTTGCCAAAATTTCCAAAAGTTTGTACTCTCACAAAAATGTTAGCCAAAGTGACTGTGACGACAAACGGGCTTGCTGCAAACAAACTCAAGAGGCAGCGGGCTTCACGTTAGAATACCGGTGCGCTAAGTCCTTGGTTAGCAATGGGCGATCACGATCCCTTTTTTACTGGATCGATTTTTTGGGCTCGATTAATCGATATTTTGAATCGATACTATACTGTTCGATTTTTGACTGAATCGATTTTTTAGTGGGAGAAACGATTCTCAAACTCTGCACGCTAAGATAAGAATACGAAAAAGTCGGTAAGAATACCGAAAACCGCACAAAACTTCACATACTGAAACATGGATTACCGAAATTTCGGTATTGTTGGAAAGCAGACGTTAAAAATTACAACTTTTTTTTCGGTTCTTTTTACCGAAAGTGCATGCAACCCAATGAGAGCATTTTAAACCAAATTTAAGCAAAATCTTACGATAAATTTTGCAAATCCACTTAACTTAAATGATAGGTAGAATGAAACGTTTTCTTTCGGTATATTTTACCGATACTTTAGGTTTTGCTACCAAAACCTAAGGTATCGGTAAAATGAAAACCTTATTTTCGGTAATCTTATCTTAGCGTGTAGTATTATTTTTCACAAAATAGGTTAAGGTCGGTATCGTGTTAAAAAGAAATGTCTCCTTCTATCCCAAACCCATGTTAAATTCCGTTCACTGAAACGGAGAAGTAAAAGATCGAAAAGAAATTTATGCAGCAGTATCAACACAGTAAAGAACGAAAACTAAATTTGGAATTTGTAAGGTTTCCACGCAAACTTATGGGAGCTGTCGTTTTTACTTTCGGAAGTGAAGGTGACATTTCATTCCATGGAAATCAATTGTCAAAATTCCGCTTAGTAATATTGAACAAAATTCCGTAGCCCCTTTACTATTTAGGTCGATACTGGCCTTTATCAGTGACTCAATTAGTGATTGCAACATCAGCGCCAAAATTTGACAAGGGCGAATCTAATTTTGTAAACGAACACTTTGTTTGCTTATTTATTGAAAGTTGAATACAATTACTTCAAATTGAATATATCAGCGGATAGAGATAAAGCTTCTCTTCCGTGAAGAGTACTTAATATGTATTTGTGACCTTTTGTTCAAGAGAAAATGACTACGAAACCCATTGTTAACAAAAGCAGGTTCGCCCTAATCTAATGTTAGCGCTGACATGTTAACATGTTATTACAAGCTGCCAGACCTATTCTGAACGACATTGATGAATATCAAGACCCGTCCTCACCTAGCACTAGGTACACCTTGAACTTTGACATTTCGCTTTGCACAGCAAACCTCTCACATGGTCTGGTCACCTGCTAAGCTGATTTCATGTTGTGCCCCAGCCCGTTGGGTGTAAGTTTTACCTGTCACTGTCGTTCCGGATTTATTTACGATATTTTGTCTGTGTATAAAAAGAATGGTTGAGAAAAGTGATAAGAGGTATAAGCTAAAACCTGAGTGCATGGCACGCCTGACATTCATTAGTTCGCTGGATAAGCCCCTATGGTCTCTTTGATGACGATTTATTCACACGAAGCTGTTTTCTGTAGAACAATAAAACAAAAGATCAAACATGGAATTTGCTCTCCGGAAATTTAACAAGTCCCCTAAAATTTGCTATGACAATTTATAAATTGAAATTATATGAATTACAAATCGATTTTCCTCGAATCAATCCTTCCGCAGTTGATTTGTTCTCGAATCGATTTTTTTTTCGATTTTGGGAATCGATTCAGCAGAATAGATTTTTTTGTGTAAAATGCCCATTGCTATCCTTGGTTAACAAAGAAGAGAGCTATACAAAATAGTCAAAAAGTCGAAAGTAACATTTGTAAACAATGACCTCTAGCGTATTTTCTGGGATCTGCTTGCTCCCACAACCAAAATAGCACCAGAAACAGATAGAGGGAGTTATTATCTTCCCATCGGTAGTGGATATAGATGTTAGCAACCTGGCATTTCCAGGAAATTTACGTTTTAAGTCATTGTTTACAATTGTTACTTTCGACCTTTTGATGATTTTGTCTAGAGAAGAAACATGGTCTCTTTCAAAAGCAACAGTGATGCCATACAGTCCTGCTTCATTTTACTCAATTTGTAAACAATTGTATACCATCTCTTATTCTCTCACGGAAATGTTACTCAATTTTCGTTAAAAAGTGGATCAACTCAATTTTTGAGTGGATCCACATTTTATGAAAATGGAGTCACATTTCCATGAGAGAAAAAGAGATAGCATACAATTGTACGCAAAATTGAGTAAAATGAAGCGGGAGTGTAGCTGCCGCTCAACAGCGAAGCATTATGTTCGGGAGTAACATCGCCCTACCCTCGCTACGCCACTGTGGAATGAGAGGACATTCTCTCCCAACGATCGTTCCTCCGATCCGAGACAGTTTCTCTCTACACTCTCACTGCACTTTACTCAATTTTTTAATTACAATTGTATGCTATCTCTTATTCTCTCACAGAAATGTTAAAAAAAATTGAGTTGATCCACTTTTTAACGAAAATTGAGTAACATTTCCATGAGAGAAAAGAGATAGCATACAATTGTACTCAAAAATTGAGTAAAGTGCAGCGGGAGTGTACCACATCGACCGATAGCGACAGCGATCACAACAGGCGATCGTTATCGGTGACGTCACAGCTGGGATCATCTGGTTGCTAGATAGTGGAAGATCTGGTGTGCAGCAGTCGTGCCGGCTCTGACTCTCGAAAAGGATGGATGGTAGCAGAGCTACAATGGAAAGGAATGTTCCGTGTTAACTGTTAGTGATGTAGTAGTTTGTAATACTGTAAATATTGTAAATAAAATGTATGTGAACGAACTATGTGTATTGGGTTAGAGTGTTGAGTGCAAAGGACAAATTATGTGTGCAGTGTGATAGATGGTCGGATGTGTGGTGTCTGTGGTAAATTATGGATAGAACTCTAAAGGAAACCACAAACCCAACCATATTCCCAACAAAATACAGTCCACTTATGGAGACGCCAAGTATTTCCTACCCCACAACTGGCAGTGTAATTAATAACCCCCCATCGGTGTTGGTTAGGGTCCGGTAACCCAACACATTATTTATCGCTGGGTACTATTGACAGCTCCAAAACATACTTTTGTATTGCGTATGATAGTGCCAGATTATGGACAATATGATCATAAGCTAATCTAATGACTGGCAGAAATATGAAATAAACAGTGATTTCAGATTATCTAAATATGTAATAAATTTAACTCAATGTTCAGCATCACATTCTGTCAACAAGCCTAGCTGTGAGAGAGAGAGCTGATGAAGACATGCTCTACGGTACACGCGATTAAATGCAAAATACAAAAAGGCAAATTTTGAGCGAGCTTTTTAAGCTGGTAAGAAACTGATGGTTTTCTAGATAATATACTCTAAATTTTCAAAATGACAGTAATAAGTTGGTAATCAATCATAATGTATACATCGAATCATAAGCCCAATAGATTGAGCTTATAATCTTATCATTAAAAGTGACATAATTTGAAAAACGTAGGAGTCTTAGACCTATCTCCTAGCAACTGATTGAAATAGTGACCCCTGATTAAGCCATTCCCTACCCTAGAAGATTTGAAACAAACAATCTACAAGATCTTTTTGAAATTAGTTAGAATCAGATAATTTCCCATCTATAGTATATGAGCAGCTCTAGGAGTGGACAGTAATTTATTGCTAGATTGAATAGAAATGAAGAGAAAGTATTGATAATTCCGTATAGCGTAACGGCAGGCTTTTGAAATTGAAAGATACAGGTTAAAAACGAGCGGAGTTCATTTGAAAGGAAAACATTTTCAGAATTAAGGAGGTGATTTTTGTCTAAACTATCAACAAAACAAAAATAAACCTGATTAGATGCAATAGCTTTCTGGTTTGTTGATCTAACTTCCAGTTTGAAGTAGTGCGACAATTATAATCAAAAACCAGGTTTCAATAGATACAATGCGCAAACAGTTTGATGTTGTACTTAGAGGCAATGCACATTTTTTTTACAGCACACCACATGCTATACGAATTGTCAACCGTCCACAGAGAACGTGGTTTGTTCGATCGCACCAGTTTTTAGCTGCTCGCCAATGAAATAGGTTGACATTACATCCCCTTACCCTATCTACTATATTTTCCAACTGAGGTCAAACTTTTGCCCCACTTATCTCTTAAAACTGGGCTATGCTTTTCGTAGACCTTACGCTAATAAGCTGTAGCGTCTTATTTACGATTATTCATAATCTTAATACAACATCCAGCATCAATGTTTATACATATATTTCCCACCATCTCGCACTTAAACTTCACCAGGAGCCTAATGACCGAAGCAGCTGAGCTCGAGTGAAAGCCGAAACAAAATCCAACACCTTTCACACCAACAATGTCCGCTTCGTTTGCACTTAATTTGAAACACAATACCGCTGCCTCTCATCGTGGACCCTTTTCCTTCCGTCCTGAAAAATTTATCCGCTCACCTTTGACCCAGCCCGCTACTCTCAAGCTGCTTCCCAATCCGACACCTGGGCCTTTTGTTTTCCCGAAAACTGTACCCAGCTACAGAGCATACATACTTGCAAATTCTGAAGGTGAAGTGAAGTGAAAGCAAATTCATCCATGAATCTACTTTTCCCGACACCGACGACGACGACGACGACGACGGCGGAAGAAACCCGGCTTTAGATTTTCATTCCGTTGCCGTTGTTGTAAATCTAGCTGTTTTTAGTCAGCAGTCGCTTAAGCAGATGGGGTTCGTTTTTCACCTTTTTGCATTTTTGCCTTTTCATTCTCCCTGCTGCTGCTGCTGCAAACCTTCATCGCATCGTCGTGGTTGAGATTGCCCTGTGATCGCTGCTGCCTCATTTCGTGTGTTGTGGAATGCTCTCTCGTTGAAAGGTGGCAGAGAATTCTGTGAAAGACGCACCGGATCATGGGGGGAGAGGAACGGGGGGGGGGGGGACTTCGAATCCTGCAGCACTCGAAAGGAAAGCCGCTTTTCTCTGTGTTCTCTGTTAATGACATCGAGGAATGAAAAGGCTTTAATTTGATACAGGACCACTGGAGGACTATCTCCCCGCCATCTCCGCTCCTGGCTCATCGTGGCACCATTCAGTCGGGTGATGGCTGTTCCGAGAAAGGCGAGGGATTTTATAGAGCTTCTGCCAGAGAGGTGATATGGCGAACAATATATAATATGTACGTCTACGGACGGAATTCTTTATGTTTAGGTGTGATATTGTATCCAGCATCGAGGTGAGTGATGGGAGCAAAAACAATGACACGTGTATGTGGGATGTTTGGAGTCCATTGTGTCTGACACCCTATAAAAGTTGATGAAAATTAATTATAAAAGGTTTAAGAGATGACTCAACTCGACTTATTATTGTGTGCTGGGAAGGTGGGGTTGATAAATGTATAGGTATGGGAGTTTTGATACAATGATGTCTCATGTGGGTCGAATATAGTTCTAAACTTGGCTGCAAACATATTAAACTACAGGGTGCGGCAGAAAATAATGCAAAAATGTTCAAACTTGAGTATTGGGTTGATTCGCGTAGCTAGTGAAAGTGTATTTGTTTATGTTTACTTTCGAGTGCTGCATCCAAACATTCTATTTGTTTTACTGCAAATTCGTCAAAATGTTTGTGAAAGAAGTGATCACCAGTTTGTTGCTCGCTCAGAAGAAGCCGAAAGAGATTGCCAAGGGGGTAGGGTGCCATTTGGCAACAGTTTACCGCATAAAAAAGTCCCTGCAGGATGGTCCGAAGCCGAAGCGGAAGCCGGGAAGCACGCCGAAGGTGATCAAATCGGTCCGTGCAAAAATTGCACGCAATCCGGTGCGTTCTAAAAAAAAAAAACTTGCAAAGGAAGCCAACTTTCGGAGAAATTCATGCGAAGAATCATCAAAGAAGACCTGCATGCATCTTCCAGAGCCAGAGTGAAACGCCACTTGATTACGGACCGGGTCAAGGAACTACGAGTGACTCGTTCCAAAAGATTGCGTTCCTTGTTGAAGAAGGAAAAAAATGATAATCCTGTTCTCCGACGAAAAGCTTTTCAGCATCGACGCTGTGGCCAACAGCCGCACGGTTCATTTCACCGAAGAAAATGGAGCACGTTCCGGAAAAAGTTAAATTCAATTTTCAAACCAAACATTCGGCTGGTGTCTTGATGTTTGGCTTGGTGGCGTCCAACGGTTTGAAAATGCCGCCTGTTTTCATTGATGCTGGAGTTCAAATCAATACCGAAGTGTATATCGGTATTTTAAAGGACCAAGTGCTTCCCTGAGCGAATGCCAACTTATCCAAGGACCAAAACGTTGTCCTACAGCAGGATGGAGTTCCGTATCACACGTTCAATCGAACCCAACAATGGTTGAACGATAACATGAAGTTTTTGCCGAAGGATTTGTGCCCCCCTAGCAGCCCAGATCTGAATCCGTTGGATTATTCGATTTGGGCATATGTTGAAGCACAAGCCTGCAAAACATCACACCCTACTCTGAAAACCCTTAAGTCAACCATAACACGCACATGGCAGTCAATGTCGGAGGACTACGTCCGAAAGGCATGCTCTGGCTTCCGGCGTGGGCTCGAGGATGTTATTAATAAAAATGGAGGACACATTGAATAAATTTGTTTACAAGGACATTATAAAGATAACTGCACTCGAAAATGTTGATATTATTGCTTGAATTAGTTGAAAAGGGATTTGAAAGAAATAGAACAAATGTTCGCATTATTTTCTGCCGCACCCTGTACATCGGTTTCCACTTCATTTTGAAGTGGCTCAAATTTAACCCGTTGAAGACCAACTCTACTAAACACAAAAGAAAGCTGCTCCATGTTTGGATTATTAGGTAGGAAAACTTTCACTGAAATTAGATATTCTGATAGTTGGGATAGTTGGATGAAATAGATGTCGTCATACTCAAAGCAATCTTTAACTGAGTCGCTACTACAGCTGGGAGAGAGCACCGAATATTGGGATATCTTGCTGATTCATTTTTCCGCAAGCCGTCTCGAACCCGTGACTCGACGATATTGGGAGAAATTTTCTGCCACTCGTGACAACGTTGCCTTCAAGGATCTGACAGACTTTATCCGACGTAGAGTCAACGTTTTACTACAAGTGTCTTGCAAGCAAGGTGATCCTCAACAACCTCAGCCAGTTCGTAAGCCATTGAATCATCATGTCCACAGGAACATCCTATCTACCAGTGCAACATCGTCAGTCGTATGCCGATTGAAAAGAAGGAGAAACTGATCAATCGAAATCCACTATGTCGCAACTGCCTTCGTAAGGGACACATGGCAAGGGACTGTCCATCGGATATCTGTTGCCGAAAATGCAAATGCCGTCACCACACTAAACTATGCACAAATTCATGGAGCACTGGGAATGCAGCATCAACATCGATGACTAAGTTTCGAACAATCCTGCTACTACCACTTCCTCTCAAGATCGGCCCATTCCGTTGTGAAGCATCAATTTCAAGCTGTCATTAAATCCCGATATTCCGATTATTCCACATGCGTCGATATGCTCATTCTTCCCAAAGTCACCATCAATCCATCCGTCCGTCAACCTAAAAATCGATCGATGGAATATTCCCTCGAACAATGACCTTGCTGATCCAGCTTTCTTCCAATCGAGTACGGTCGATATTGTATTAGAAGTAGATATTTTCTTTGATGTACTCTCGATTCCTGGGCGCATTTATCTTGGAGATTCTCTTCCAACACTTATCAACTTGGTTTTTGGATGGGTCCTATCAGGTAAAACTACCCATAGTCATCGCAAATCTCCAGTCAGCTGCAATCATAGCCGTTCCAATCATAGCCAATCTACATTTCCTTACCTAACCAATCAGACCAAGTCAACTACTGTACACAGAAGTTGTCTCCATTGTAATCGGTCCTTGGCTGTAACTCGCCAGCCTCGCTGTCTGCGGAGAGTCCGCTGGTCGCCTTCTTCTTGATCGATCCACTTTGCTCGTTGTGCGCCTCTTCTTTTTTATGTGACGGGTAGGTTCGTTTCCGAGAACCATTTTAACAGGGCTGTTGTCTGGCATTCTTACGACATGCCCATTAGGCTGATGCAAATTTCGAAATGTTTGCTCCCCTAACCTAAATCGACGCCAATTTGGGTTCTGATAGCCCCCAACAAATTTGAACACATTTGGTTTTAATTTGGCTTTGCACACGCTATTCAAAGTTTGTATGGGAATTAGTATGAAGAATCTCAAACTTACATTTCCAGATCCCTAACATCTTGATATTATGTTCTTAAACCAAATCTAATATAGATTCATATAAAGGGTGATACGGTCAAAATTTGGTCAAGGGAAAACGCGTGTAAATAGGTGAAATCGTTTATTTAAAAAATCAAATTAAATTTCTTTTTCAAGTTCAATTAGTATAAAATTCAGGAAAAATATTCAGTCAGGCTTCCGCTTTTCCAAATCCGAATTGCCGGGCCTTACGCTTGACCCCTGCCATCAGATTTTGTACAGCCACCTTGTCCACCTTCTTCGCCGCAGAAAGCCAGTTTGCCTTGAACTGCTGCTCGTCCTTAGCAGTTTTTTTGGTCTTCTTTAGGTTCCGCTTGACAATAGCCCAGTATTTCTCAATTGGGCGGAGCTCTGGTGTGTTGGGAGGATTCTTGTCCTTGGGAACCACCTGCACGTTGTTGGCGGCGTACCACTCCATGGCCTTTTTACCGTAATGGCAAGATGCCAAATCCGGCCAAAACAGTACGGAACAACCGTGTTTCTTCAGGAAAGGCAGCAGACGTTTATTCAAACACTCTTTCACGTAAATTTCTTGGTTGACAGTCCCGGAAGCTATGAAAATGCTGCTTTTCAAGCCACAGGTACAGATGGCTTGCCAAACCAGATATTTCTTTGCGAACTTTGACAGTTTCGTGTGCTTGAAAATATCTGCTACCTTTCCCCTTCCTTTTGCCGTATAAAACTCCTGTCCCGGAAGCTGCTTGTAGTCGGCTTTGACGTAGGTTTCGTCGTCCATTACCACGCAGTCAAACTTCGTCAGCATCGTCGTGTACAGCCTCCGGGATCGCGCTTTGGCCGTCGTATTTTGTTTATCATCGCGATTTGGAGTCACTACCTTCTTGTAAGTCGATAGTCCGGCTCGTTTTTGGCTCGATGCACGGTTGTAGACGATACACCCAGCTTATTTGCGGCATCTCGGAGAGATAGGTTAGGTTTCGCTTGAAACTACCGGCAACTCTCTTTGTCGTCTCAGCGGCTTCCGGTTTTCGATTTCCCCGATCCAGACTTCCTGGCTGTCGACAAACGTTCCCCAAACACTTTAATTACATTTGTAACGGTTGATTTGGCAACTTTTAGCGATTTTGCCAACTTTGCGTGCGAGTAGCTCGGATTTTCGCGATGCGCGAGCAAAATTTTTGATACGCTGCTCTTATTGCTTGGACGGCATTTTGACAACTGAAGAGTGAATTCCAAAATCAAAATAGGAGCAACATTCTACACACACACACCTTCAAAATGAGGGTGTTCAGGTTTTTAAATGCAAAATTGAAAGAAATACGTCAAGTTGATATTGATCAAATTTTGACCGTATCGCCCTTTAGTGTAAGTTGTCAACTATCAAAATGCCGAAGGTACCTGACATGTAAATTTTATTCAAAAATAGTTATTCAATAAAACATAAATTTTGGTATGATGTATCATTCTTATTTTTGTTTTCCTATTATTTTATATATTTTATATATTCTATATAAATGTATTTTATACATATAATTTTATACATACTTTATTATAAATTTTGTATATTTTCTATGTATTTATTTTATATTTATTATATATTTTTATTTCTTTTTATTTTATTTGTTGAATAACTATTTTTGTATAAAATTTACATGTCAGGTATCTTCGGCATTTTGATAGTTTAAAACTTACACTATATGAATCTTAATAAGATTTGGTTTAAGAACAGAATATCAAGATGTTAGGGATCTGGAAATGTCAGTTTGAGATTTTTCATACTAAATCCCATACAAACTTTGAATAGCGTGTGCAAAGCCAAATTAAAACCAAACGTGTTCAAATTTTTTGGGGACTATCAGGACCCAAATTAGCGTCGATTTAGGTTAGGGGAGCAAAAATTTCGAAATTTGCATCAGCCTAATGCCCATCCCATCGTAGTCGACCGATTTTAGCAATGTGTACAATGGGAGGTTCTCCTAGCAACTGATGCAATTCGTAGTTCATTCGCCTCCTCCACGTTCCGTCTTCCATCTGCACTCCAGCGTAGATTGAACGCAGTACCTTCCGTTAAAAGGAACCAAGGGCGCGCTGGTCCTGCGGCGAACTATGTTCGATCTCAGCGTCCTTCGGAGTCCAAAGTAGGCACGATTGCCAGCCAGAATGTGCCTTTGTATCTCTCTGCTGGTGTCGTTAACGGCGGTCACCAATGAGCGCTACAACACGAATTCGTCTACTACCTCTATTTCATCACCGTCGATCTGGTAGGAGGCTAACATTATCTTCTCGTGAGCCTCTTCCCTTCATGTATATGGTTTTCAACGCATTAATCGCAAGTCCAATCCTACAATCTTCAGCTTTAAGTCTGATGTACGTGTCCGCCATCGTCTCAAAATTACGTGCTACAGTATCAACGTCGTCGGCGAAGCCAAATCGTTGGATAGACTTCCTGAAGATCGTGCCCCTCGTGTCTTACCCAGCTCTTCGAATCACACCCTCCAGTGCAATGTTAAACAACAAACACGACAGTCGTAACCCTCTCAATATGAGAGTTCTTTGTACCTACTGGCCTAGTAACCGGACATTGCCCGGGTAGATATCATTTGAAAAACATTGGCCAGGTTCAGAATGATATCTGTCGTTTCTGTAACATGGAACGTGAAACCTCGGAACATCTGCTTTGCAATTGTGATGGTTTGTACAAGAGCAGACTTAAATTTCTGTACAGAGGCTATATGCAACCTAAAGAAATTTGGACTGCAAATCCTGGTCAGGTGGTGGGTTTTATAACTTTTATAAACTTTTTGCCTGACTGGGAGACGAGTCTTAGGCTGGTCACTAGACAAATGGTGATCTAGCTTTAAGATGCGAATTAGTATAGTAAACAGGGGTATACCACAAAAGTTCAACTCAGTGGACGCAGTAGTCAGTTTTTCCGGAAATCCATATTCGTGCATAATCTGCCATAGCTGGTCTCGATCGATTGTATCATACGCTGATTTGAAATCGATGAAAAGATGTTGTGTGAGCACGTTATATTCGCGGCATTTCTGCAGCGCTTGTCAAATCGCAAAAATCCCGCATGGTATTGCCCCACGAACTCCTTTGCAATTGGTGATAGGCGGCGGCAAAAAAAATGGGAGAGCAGCTTGTAGGCAGCACTCAGTAGCGTGATTGCATGATAATTGCAGCAATCCAGCATGTCGCCCTTTTTACAGATGGGACTTACTATTCCTTCCATGCAATCCTCCTGTACATACTCCTCCTACCGAATCTTGGTAGTTACCGGGTGCAGCGCCCTGGCCAGTGCTTCACCACCGTATTTTAATTGCTCGCTTGGGAGTTGTTCAACTCCAGCACCTTTATTGCTTTTCACCCGACCAACCCGAACCACATTGCAGGTTTCGAAAACCCAGCTGACGTCATCTCGCGTTGTTTTTTGGCTTCAGATCTCATTACGAATAAGATCTGGTGGAAAGACCCATCATGGCTGCAGAAGGAGAAAGAGTACTGGTCTGTTCCTGGACTGCACTGCGGACCAACTGATCATAGCAATTTTGAACGACAAAAAACTACTACAGTTTCTGCATCTGTGGTTACCACATCCTCGTTCATCGACGAGTTCGTATCGAATTTCTCCAACTGTACGGAGATGGTACGAGCTACTGCCTACTAGCGTCGCTTATTTTCTTTTCTATAAAGGCCCAAGGAAAAAAGGACATTCACTTTTCTCACGACCGATGATCTCAAAACAGCTGAACATGCGCTCATTCGATTACTGCTTTGGAGCTGTTAATAAACCACGTAGACACTTTCAAGTCTTTCATGTCAAGTCCGAAGATTTCGACAAAACGTGATTCTATCCATAGAACTTCCGCAGCTCCGTTCTCGTCGACATCACAAAGGATTAATTCCTGGCGTTGCTACAGAATCTTGGATGGCCTTATTTTCTTCGACAAAATATCTGCCTTGTGGATGCTTTTGCGTTGATCTGCGTTCACTTTTGTCGCAAAATGCAGTTCACAATAAAAGCATATGCGGTTATTTGTGTTGTCACTTTAGATATCAATTTCAGTTTATCTTCTTGGAAAGTTTTCCAAAGCAAGTTGACTTCTTTCCAGACCTCTTAATGTATTTTCTATTTTGTCCCACATGTGCTAAAACCCTCCACTAAATGTGTGTCAAATGGGAGCAAGTTAACTATCAAATATCATCTCATTCACGTATAAATAAAAATACTCAATGTCCTAGTAGCACACTTGTTGCAAATAAGTCAAAGTAACTGCAATGTGACTCAATTAAGTCACAATCAAGTTTCTGCAACCAATTATGACAGAGACTAATATTTCCAAAAGTACCGTGATATGTGTTTGCAAATCATTTGGCCAGCACTTTACTGTGAGTCGGAAGGTTGGAAGTGTAATAAATCGAAAACTATGCTCCCGATAAATGGACAAGAATGTGATAGCCATTATTGAAAAAAATCCCAATCTTTCTGTGTGAAATGTGGTGGGGAGGTCAAAATCATACGTACAAAAAGTGAAGTAGGAGCAAGGACTGAAGCCATACAAAGTGAAAAAGGTGCCCAACTGTGATGACATGCAAAATTTCACTGCAACAAGTCGTGCTAAGGTGCTTGACACCAATTTTTTGCAAACAATTTTTTGTATCGCAATGGACGACAAAACATACGTACTCGATGACTTTAAATAGCTTCAGGGTCTGGCTTTTTATAACGAATGCAAAGGAACGTCGCTGCCAAGTATTTGCGGACAAAGAAGGTGTCCAAACTCTCGAAAAAGTATTTGATTTTGCAGGCCATATGTAGTTGTGGTTGAAAATCTAAAAGTTTCGTCTCTACCGACACTATCAATAAGGATGTGTACGAGAAAGAATGTCTGCGAAAGCGGTTGCTATTGTTTATCATAAACCACAACTCTCCTGTCTGTTTTGTCACTATGCGAAATCCATCCTGGAATGGTATAAGGTACAAGAGGTCAAATACGTACCAACAACAGCAGCCAATCGACCAAACTTTCCAGAACTTCGCCCAATAGAGAAGTACTGGGCACTAGTTGAGCGGAAACTCTTCGAAACTAAGAAGAAAGCAAATGGCACCGATGATTTCAAGAGAAGTTGGAGAATTGTCACGGCGGGCGTTTCCGAGAATAGCGTACGGAACCTGATTTCTTATGTAGAAACAAACAATCGGTATTTTTGAATAATGTGTAAATTTTGTTTTGCCTGCTATTAATTTGGTGTCCGAAATTTTACGTAGACAGTCTTTAAATGTATAGATGCTAATATGAAGATAGTCTATATCACGTAATATAGGTTGTAGTGTAAAAAAGATGCTATGCTCGATTATTAAATTAGCTGCCGTATTATACTAATTTGATGCATTGCTTCAATTTATAAAAAGTTCAGGGCTCGAAACTGCAGTGCATCTCTAAGCAAACTTTTGAAACTGGAACATGTTAGCATTTAAGCTCAATCCAGGACTAAGATAACCTAGACTCCTAGAATGCATAAATGAAATTTAGAACGCAACCAGTAAAATCCAAAATGCATGTCATTAATATGTTGAAAATAAACATAATATGATTATAATTTCAAACATCGATGTTACTTGTTTTAAACATAGAATATGTTAGAAAGATAGCAAGTTTATGTTTGCGGCCGAAATAAACAAATTTTATGTTTGGATTTACCTGAAAATGTTTGTTATGACGGTATTTTTCTCTGCGTGGAGGGTATGAATATCCGTTTTGTAGAGAGAAAAAAATTCTACGTAGACTTTCGGTATATCCCCCCCCCCATCGTAGACAAACGTAGATTTTTTCGAAACCCCTCCGCCCCCCCCCCCCTTAATTGTCAACGTGGTTTATGAACAGCTCTTTGTCGGACGAGTGGAAGCGTCTGGAGAACAGACAGTCAGTTTCAAAAGGCTCACGACTCAAATGGTTTCATCCAATACTCTCTTCCAAAGAACAAATCATCTGTATTGGCATCGAATGAAAATGACCATATTGAAATACCAACGACCCATTTAAAGAATACACGTACATTTTGATGTCATTTTTTCATACAATAAGCCCCGCATGCTTTGTTGCATACCAAATAACGACTATTCCAGAAAGTTTAAGCACACCTTCTTTTAACGGTCACTTTGAATCTAATGAAATATTTCATCATGTTTTGGCTGTGTTCTTTTTCTTTGCACATTTCTGAATGACATAGCATCAAAAAGTGCTCAGTTTTGTGTTACCTGTCAAAATGCGCGGTCGTACTCCGGAACAACAAAAATGTATCGTACACAAATGGTGCACTGTGAGCGGACTCTTGTTGAGAAAATTGGCCAAGGAAGAGGGTGTAAGCGTCGGAGCGGTGCGATCTGCGATTCGAAAATATAGAGGACAGTGTACGTTTGAAGATGCGCCGAAGAGTGGTCGGAAATCCGATCCTGTTAGTCCGCATATCGATAAAAAGATCAGGGATGCCTACAAGCGAAAACTAGCGGCTTCCGTTTGGGATGTTGTGAAAAAACTAGGGACCTCGTCGAGTAACGTCAAGCGTGCCAAAGAAAGACTTGGGCTAAAAACATAGCGAAAGCAGAAAAAACCCAAAAAGAACCCAAAACAGGCCGCGTCCGTGAAACCACGGGCCCGCAAACTCTACAATTCGTTATTGTGTAGAAATTCTGGGTGTACAATAATGGACGCTGAAACGTATGTGGAACTAGATTACAAAACGCTTCCCGGACCACAATTCTAGACTGTAAGTGAAGACAAAGACATCTCCAAAACGGAGAAGGCAATTTTTACCGAAAAATTCGGTACGAAGGTTATGGTTTGGCAGGCAATGTGCGAGTGTGGTAAAACATCTAGTCCGTACATCATAACGGAGATGATGAACACTCAGAAATACGTTAAGGAATGTCTCCAGAAGCGATGATTGCCGATGATCAGGCAGCACGAAGGTCAAGTAGTGTTTTGGCCTGATTTGGCGTAATGTCATTACGCAAAGGACACTTTAGAATGGTACAAAAGTCAAAATGTATGTTTCGTGCCAAAAGACATGAATCCGCCGAACTGCCCGGAGGCACGGCCAATCGAGACTTTTTGGGTTTTAACCAAAGCAAAGCATTGAAAACTCATAAATTCAGCGGGCGATTTAAAAAATATTGGCCAAAAGTGGTCAAAATGGTGGGAAGTACCACTGTGCAGAAGCTAATGGGTCATGTTCGAGGAAAAGTTAGGAGTCTTTGCTATGATTAAATATTTTGATCACATGAGAGTAAAATATCATATAAAATACAACTACAAATATGATTTGCCATGAACATGACTTTTTTGTTATTTTGAAAGTATGCTTATACTTTCTGGAACAGTCTATAATGTGAAAATAATTCACACTTGCAGTCAAAGTTAGACACTCTTAATCCATGCGTTGAAAATATAGTTAAGATATATATCCGATAATATAAAACGCTCCGCTAAATCCATATAAACAGCATGCAAACACCACTTCTAACTTCGAACGATGCACGCCTTCTTCGCCATTTCCTAAACAACTCATTTCCGGCCATGCAAAATACTACCTCTAACAATATAAACTAAGCTGCTTTACCTCTTCCTCCGGATGCACGGTCGGAGCAATAAAAAACAAGAAACAGGAAAAAATCAACTAAATCATCGATCACACTCCATCTGAAGAAACGCGACCATAACACATTTTGGGATGGAATCGATTACATTCACTTTTCACGAATTATCTAGGTTGGATACCGAATTTTTTTTTTGATGTTTTTTCGCGAAAAAAACACACATCAAAGGCAAAACACGGATTGCTGTGATCCCACAGTAGTAGAATACGTGGGGTGTGTCAATATTAAAACATGAGGTTAAAGGACGCGAATTATTTGCATTTTAAACAAAACTGCAACCGTTCTCGCAGTTCTCGGGAAAGCTTTTTTTAGTAGTTGAAGCGTTATTCCAACGTATTAAAATAAATTGATAACTTTGGGTGCCATGCTTTTGTAGTTTGATGATGATCAACTCATTTGAAAACTTGAAATCTTTGAAGAACGTTCGCTTTGAGATAATAATTTGTCTCAAAATTCTTCCATAGTTTCATGCAAACGGTCAATCTTACAGATTGGAAAAGCATTAAGTTAGTCCTTTCAAAATAGTACAAATTCCTTTCATTTCAACTATGACTCATACTCTGACCTACGAAACGTGATAGCTCCAAATCTCCTGCTCGGAAACATTATGCCAGTCAATCACCGATCTCGATGGCAACCGACCGACCAATCGTCAGCATCCCAAATTGATAGATTACGCTTTCTTCCTCTCTAGACTGCATTCACTGTCGTGTCCCAATCTTCACAAGGCTCTTCTCCAAGTCACCGATATGTGTATTTACGCATTGAGGGGGAAAAATCCTCAATTTCTCTTCGGTCGAATTAAATGCACTTATCTGATTTCCCATTTTGTGATGGTTATTCTACTACTATTCCTTTTTTTTTCTCCATACCCACAGGTGTACAGCCTATCGACTCCAGCCCGGAGTATCCATAGCAATGGCTCCAACCCGAAAGATAAGCTCCGACGAATTGCCGTCTCGCCGGACACCATCATCTGCCAGCAGTTGGCTCAGGAGGGCACCTACGGGCGGATATTCTACGGCGTTCTGCACCACCCCCTCGGCGAAACGAGGGACGTCCTAATCAAAACTGTTGTCGGTAAGTCGGATGATTGTTGGTTTGCTTCCCCCTCGTACTCCCTCGAATGAGCTTTCCTTCCGCCGTTGAGTCGAATTCTACTCGAAATCCTAGCCCCTTGTCGTTTTAATTATTTGTAAGGTGTAGGGCAAGTCCAAGCCCAAGGCCAGAAAGGTGGATCAGTGGTTTAGTCGAATGACATTTTGTCGAATGGATGAAAGCTTCATTTCGGAAAGGCAATTATGCAATTAAGTGATTTTTGCACGTTCCAATATCAGATGATAAGATAATGTATTTGTATAAGGTGCGACTTAAGTTTTTGTTTTATTTTGTCTTATTAAAACTCATCTAAACTAATCCAAAGGAAACACAGCCTTATCGTTTGATTTAAACTCGTCCTCAAAAAATAGTCTATCAATCGATTGTCATGAAATATTCAGGGAATAAAATATAATGTATGATCTTGGTTTGAGTATTTTTATTTCACTGTATTTCTTTACCAAATCCAAAAGCTTTCTTCTTAATACCACGCATAAGATTTTGTACAACGCTTGAACCGTCATTTTTTTCCGCTTTCAACCATGACTTCAACATTTCCTGTTCTGTAGTGACAACTTTAGGATGCTTGCAAAGTTCGTGCCTCAATATAGCCCAATATTTTTCAATTGGCCGCAACTCTGGAGAGTTTGGGGGTTTAAGATCCTTCGGCACGGAATTGACACCATTCGTCTTGTACCACTCCATAACATCGTTGGAGAAGTGACAAGAGGCTAGGTCCGGCCAAACAATTGTAGAAACGTTGTGTGTTTTGAGAAACGGAAGCAGTCGTTTTTTCAGGCATTCATTCATGTATACTTGACCATTTACAGTTCAAGTTGTCACGAAAGGCATGCAAACAAATCCCTGCCAAATGATGAATGGGAAACTTTGACACTTGCTGTCTTCTGAGAGCCTCTGGAGCATCGAACTTGATTTTCGCAGTCACTTACTGGTTGCCGGGAATTTGTTTAAAATCTGCTTTTACGTGTGTTTAATTGTCCATGATGCAGCAGTGTGGTTTCGTCAACATTTGTGTGTACAGCTTTATACGCACGTGTTTTAGCTGTCCTATTCTCTTATTCATTGCGGTTTGGAGCTTTCTGAACTTTGAATGAACGGAGCCCGGCTCGTTTTTTGGCTTTCTGCACGGAACTTTTGGTCAAGTGCAGCTTTTTCGCAACATCCCGAACGGAACAGTTGGGTTTGCGTTTAAAGGCAGCAATCACTCACTTGTGATCCTTCACATAGTACTGAACACTTTTTCTACCAGTCGCCGTCTTCCGATCGACAGTTAAATGTTCCCCGAAACGTTTTAGAGACACTGTAGACTGGTGGATTTTCAACATCTCTCCGATATCTCGGTGCGAAAGAAGTGGGTTGTCGAGGTGCGTGTGGAAAGTGTTCTCGCGCACTTGCTGTTTCTTCGATTCCATTTTCGAAACTACGACACATTTCACAATGAAACTCACGCAATATAAACACAACTTTCACAAAATATTTTATTTTTAGTTGTAGCTGAACATCATGGAATATCATAAATTCACGAAGTCAAACATTGTACTTCGGTCTTTGCAAACAAAAAAACTTTGTACTTAACTTCATCAATAAGGGTTTCTACAGACTCTTTAGCTACCGTGGTGGCCGCCTTTGTCTGAATTTGTTGGAAATTTTTGATAACTTGTTTCTTTCCAGACAGCTTCCGCTTCACCAGAGGTAAATATCGCTCGATTTGATGTAACTCTGGAAAATCAGGTGGATTTTTGGTTTTTTGGGCAATATTTACTAGATTTGCTTCGTACCATCTCAGTTTTAACGTAATAACATAATGCCAAATTAGACTAGAACAAAGGTTTTGTCTTATGATTTTTTAGAAAGGGTATCAATCGCTTCTGCAGGCATTCGTTCCGATAAATCTCCTTGTTGATCATGGACGGTAGTGACAAAAAATATACTCCGTCTGCCACACGTGTAAATTACTTGTCAAACAAGGTGTTTGGAAGGGAGTTTTGATGCCTTCTTCGTCCTAAAATGCTTAGCTATACAATTTTGACTATATCTGAACAACACATGAAAACTTCCTCAAATTTTCGCAGTACAAACGACGATCCCGTGATTTTGCTGTCAAATTCTGTTTAAGGTTGCGATTTGACACTGTTTTTACTTAATACGACCTCAATCAAAGACGCTGTTCTGATTTCTGGACAAAACAAGATGAAATTCCTGTTTTACGAACCACCGTTCGAACAAACACATGTTTCACTCAATATCCTCTTCACCTTTCGGTTCATACCAGGATCAGTGCAGCCATTGTTTTTAAGCACTTCTCGGTTTCCTTTCAACCGTCACCGTTGCGAGTTTAGCACATCGTTACAGTGATTTGAAGGTGTAGGTGTCCTGATTAGTGTGGAAACAGACCATAATGTTCAAATATTTCACTAGACGTCGTATGAATTCAGTATATTGTGTACCAAAACAAACACAGCTGACAACCCAACGCTTATTCCGAGCACTTTTATTAAGTTATTTATCGTGAAAGAGGAACTTAATAATAAGCAATATACACGATTTACAATATTCGACCGACAAACGGCCATCGCCATCGATGGTGAAATCAGCTTTATTACCCATTTTTAGGCGGAATTGTTTATTTCCGAGGATAGGCCGATAATGGTTGAAATTTTTTACGTTGTAGACAAAGCAAGAACCTTGTTGGGATTTATTACTGCAGTAAGAATTTGAACATTCTTCGTATGCTACCGTCTCCTGAAAATGTGAACTAAGTATATCATTCTGTTCGGAAATTATAAATTCTCCAACGGTTAAATAATTCCCTAAATTTAACGTGCTTCCAGTTTCTTTAAGCTATGATAAGAGTATGCCACCTTCTTGCCATGATTCCCGCGGTATTCAAGGACCTTACAATACGGAAGTTGAGCGATCTTTTATCTGCTGGCATAATTGAAAAGGTTACTAGCGAAATGGATAAATCATTTTGCTCGTCCTTACTAGTTGACCCTTCGATTGGTTGTTGACCTTTGAGGTCCAAATCGATGCATTAATCGTATGCCGACATTCGTCTGTGCTGATGAATCTCCATGGGGTGCAGCGGTTTTCTACAATAGACTTGGTCAGTGAGTTTTCCATGTGCAGTTGAACGAAGACTCCCGTCACCTCACGATTTGTATCTCTGGAGAATGTGGTCAGTGTTATGCCCCAGATGTGTTTCAGGAGATTTTTCCAACCATAATACTGGCAGGATGTGATGGAACTGTGAATTATCTTTATGACATCTTGGTTTGAGCATTAGCATGATTGGCCGCCCACGGATGCAATTGCGTTGTTGCCAGATCAACTATATTAACAGAAAGAAACAACAGAAGATGTATGGGACTAACATACATCTTCAATGTGTAAAAACTAGTGAGCCATTATAAAACAATTTAGAACGTGCCCGAATGCTGGTCAAGTAGGGAATGTGATGGAACGTGTTGACGTGATATTCGCTTTGGAGAAAACCGAGAAATCCTCTGCACTTCCACGAGAAATCCTGAGATGTTTAGGGTCCTCAAAAATTGGTAGCGAGGGGTCAAAATTGTCTTCTTTTTTATTAATTCCCTAATTAATACTGCAACAGTCACACCCCACAGATACGAAATAAATCTGTTATGTTGTCGGTGTTTCTTTTTGCATACTAGTGACACTTTACCTGTCTTGTAAACCTGTCTTGCATCTTCATATGCAATCCCTCCATCATTTGTAGTGCATCAATTCCTTGCGCTTCTGCTTTTCCATTTCTGTTTTCCGAATCCTCGTCTTTTTCTATGACTTTTTTTTTAATTTATCTTCTTCATGTTATCTTCTTTTACTTTAGTTTTTCGCTTCTTTCCTCTGCTTCGGTTTTCCTTTGTGACTCCTTCAATTAATTCTGCTTTATATATTCAATATTTCTTCATCGGCTTCTCTTCTTAATTTCGTCCACTCTCTCACTATGGTACCGATGGCCGAATTTCACGACAAAAATTGATAACTCGAAAACGTTTAGACACATGAGTTCTTCGAGAGATTCAATCTTAAAAAACAAGATCTTTGTTTTGGTTCGGGTGGTGGCTAGGGTGGTGTTTTAATGTTCATAAAAAATAATTTATTACTTTCTTTCAATATTGATTCAGATTTTTAAACTTTTGCTTAAGTTATTTTGCTCTAATTTTTTTTATTTCAATTTGAATTTGATAACTTTTTTCCGATTTGTCCTCCAATTTGAAAACATACAATCGCGTACATTTGAAGGTACAAGATGGTTGCTAGCTACTGTACAAAAAAAAAGTTATATAGGTTGAACTGTTACATACAGGGTGCGGCAAAAAATAATGCAAAAATTTGTTCTATTTCTTTCAAATCCCATTTTCAACTAAGTCAAGCAATAATAGCAACATTTTCGAGTGCAGTCATCTTTATAAAGCCCTTTTAATAAAATTTATTCAATGTGTCCTCCATTTTTATCAATAACATCCTTGAGCCGTCGCCGGAAGCCAGAGCATTTCTTTCGGACGTAGTCGTCCGACATTGACTGCCATGTGCGTGTTATGGTTGACTTAAGGGTTTTCACACTAGAGTGTGATGTTTTGCAGGCTCGTGCTTCATCATATGCCAAGATCGAATAATACAACGGATTAATATCTGGACTGCTAGGGGACCACAAATCCTTCGGCCAAAACTTCATGTTATCGTTCAACCATTGCAATGCATTGTTGGGTTCGATTGGACGTGTGACACGGCGCTCCATCCTGCTGTAGGACAACGTTTTGGTCCTCGGAGAAGTTGGCCTTCACCCAGGGAAGCACTTGGTCCTTTAAATTTCCGATATACAGTTTGGTATTGATTTTAACTCCAGCATCAATGAAAACAGGCGGCATTTTCAAACAATTGGACGCCCCCAAGCCAAACATCATGACACCAGCCGGATGTTTAGTTTGAAATTTTAATTTATTTTTTTCGGAACGTTCTCTATTTTCAGCGGTGAAATGAACCGGTCCGTGTGGCTGTTGGCCACAGCATCGATGCTGAAAAGCTTTTCGTCGAAGAACAGGATTATCATTTTTTCCTTCTTCAACAAGGAAGCAATCTCTTGGAACAAGTCACTCGTAGTTACTTGACCCGGTCCGTAATCAAGTGGCGTTTCACTCTGACAAGATGCATGCAGGTCTTCTTTGATGATTCTCCGCATGGATTTCTCCGAAATATTGGCTTCCTTTGCAAGTTTTCTTATGGAACGCACCGGTATGTGTGCAATTTTTGCACGGACCGATTTGATCACGTTCGGCGTGCGTGCAAAGCACGGACGTCCACTTCCCGGCTTCCGCTGCTTAGGACCATACTGCAAGGACTTTTTTATGTGGTAAACTGTTGCCAAATGGCACCCTACCACCTTGGAAATCTCTTTCGGCTTCTTATGGGCGAGCAAAAAACTGGTGATCACTTCTTTCGCGAACATTTTGACGAATTTGCAATAAAACAAATAGAAGTTTTGGATGCAGCACTTGAAAGTTAACATAAACAAATACACTTCCGACAGAAATCAGTCACTAGCTACACGAATTAATCCAATACTCAAGTTTGAACATTTTGGCTTTATTTTCTGCCGCACCTTGTAGGCCCATTAAGTACTAAGTAATCTTATTGCAGCCAGAGAAACAGAGTGATTTACAGTTTCATGTTCCGACTTTTCAATCATAGTCCTTATTACGTAGCCTAGATCGTTGCCAGCTGTTCCGGTCCGTATGAACTTCTGTATTATTTGTAACTTTTGATGTTTAAGAGCGGCTTGTTGAGCCTTCCATAAACCCCTGTCTAGCCGGAGGACCATCGTGCACAGCACTGTTTAGAGTCCCATGTTGGCACGAGGACGATGATCAGTCACTTCTAACATGGAGAACAGACGCTCAGATAGCCTGCACCCTTCGAAAAGGGCAGTCACGCTTCACTGTAAGCGTATGACCAAGGTCCCACAGGTGTTGGTAATCCGATCTATCCTGTTATTGCTAAGCCCGAGTCGGTACCACGGGAAGGTATGTATAGGAGATACTGGGCAACGAGAAAAGGATCACACTAGGGGCTTTCTTACGAGTGTCTCTACACGGGTGAAAACGAATCACGGTGGAAAAACTTACGTGTAAATCAAATGGGAGTTACTGTCCTTATAACGGGTGTCACGGGGAATGTGAGGTATTTTAAAGCTCCCGTACGGCTTCCATGATAGCTGATAAATATAAACAAACGGAATCAATTATTTATCTTCAGCGATAAGCTGTCAAAAGAATGCACTCAAAACGGGTGTAATCAATTCCGCTGTTGAAATTACCCACCTGAAATAAACCAAGACTGAAAAAAGGTGACACCTATTGTGAGACACACTGAACTAACCAACTCCATCCTCCTCTTATGAGCTCTCCCACTTTTAAAGAGAACCTCAGAAAACTAGAAAACATCCCTCCTTCATGCTTACGTAATTTATGGATGCCCCTTAGAAGGCTAAAAATGTAGCAAATTTGACAAAAAATCAGGCATTTATTATATTGTTGCTTTGACAAAACTGGCGCTTCATTGTGAGTACCAAATAAGGAATTTGCTACCGTGGTAAACGCGATTTTGAGAAGATCATTCCTTCGCGATTTTTTCGCCGTGATTATCCGCTGTTGCTGCGTTAAAAAAACGGCTGTCCATGGACTCCTTGACGGTTGGTGTGAGGTTGATCTCTAATAAAGTAAACTAACATAAAAATGATTGGATTACGCACGCGCAGATATGGGTATCAGAAATAAAAATGCGCTTGTGTTGTGACGAACTATTCCCGTAACAACGGAAAAATTACGTAATCTACACAGAAAAAAATAATTAATTTTAACAATCGTGTAAAATTTCCCCTCGTGTAATTCTAAGCCAAAGGAGCGTAAACAACGATATTGTTTGCAATCTTTCATACAACAGACTCGATTCAGGCGTTATCTGGCTTAAATTTACATGAAATATCCCATTATGTTCTGCCAAATCTAGCATTCCCTTTATGTGCATTAGATAACGCAGAAAATTCAGTGTTTCTTTTTATCTGTGTATTTAAATAATTTAAGATCACATTGAAAATACGCGTGGATCAATATAACAGAATGTATGTACTATACTAATACTACTACTATCTTGTGGAAACAACTTGATTTTTATTTGGAACTCTGCCGTCAATGTTACACACTCAATCCATTTGGCTTAACAGCGTTCGACCTGAGAGCATTCGGCCTAATGGCCCAATCCTATTTTCTTTTGTGCGGTGCATACAATTGTTGTTATCCACTTACCATGTCCGCAACGAATCGAATAGGTAACTAACCATTAATCTTCTCAATTTGCTGCCCATCCACCCTTGCTTCCAAAGCTTTCCGTTTCCTGTTGCCTGCATAGACTGTCCGAATAGAATACCCATAAAATTCCCCCGCCTAGTTCCAATTCAACAGCAAAACATCCAAATTCCAACGAACCATTTACATTTCTCTCTTCTCTCTACTTTCAGACGGTGCTTCGCTTAGTCAAGTGGCCTATCTTCTGTCGGAAGGATCAACGCTTTGTGGGGTGTCCCATCCCAACATACTCTTCCCAGTGGCAGCTGTCACCGAGCTTTCGGGCCCACCGAAAGTTGCCTATCCGCTGGCTGCGAAAGGAAATCTCAAAATGTAAGAAGACCCATTTCCCATGCTTCCCCAGGTTCTGTTTATTTATTCGCTCCTTCTTCGCATATCGCATGAATCGTGATTTTTGAATCAAAGATTTATTACGACCTCGAGTTTTTCCTCGAATTTGGCCCCATTCGTCAATCACACACAAAAACCGTGGCACAGAGGAAAGGCGAACCGGCAGCAATGGCCTGAATCTAAGAATACGGGTTCTGCTCATTTTGAAACGGACGCAGCAAAATATATCTCCTCCATGTTGGGGTAAAGTTTTCTGGCGGAGATTTCCGACAAGGCGTTTTCTTTCGGTATAAAGTTTAATGTTCTAACAGAGGAGGAACTGCATATGTTGCGCGATGGAGAGAAAAAAGGTTCTGGTAAGAAGACAAAATTCTACTGGCCAAGTGGTGATATCGAACAAACATTAGCATATGACAGAAGCAGTAGAAGGTACCAGAACTTTAAAACTATGGCAGCAACTTTGTCGAGTTGGCCAACGTGGTTTATGTAGATTTTATCTTGCTGAGGGCTTGACAACATGTGGAAGAATGGGTTGTATTGTCGTCTTGTTTGGTGATTGCTTTGTGGTGGAATCACAAGTTGCTAGGAGTTGGATATTTTGAAAGCTTTGTTTTGCATAAACTGTTTCGACGAGCATCAACTTGGATTTTGATTTTTTACCTTATTTCACAACTACTTAAGTACAGCTACTACAGAATGTTGGAATATTTCGAGGAAAAATCATTAAACACACCAAAAAGGTCATTATCAGCTATAGGCAAAGGTGCAATTTTGTGTGTTCCGGTCGTTTAAATGTACCTTTCTTCGTCTGAACATCTACCACTCTTACCAAATCATCCACACCGGGGTAGACGTTCACTACTCGGCCTAGTCTCGGCCATTAGTTTAGTCCACTTGCCTCTCACTTCCAGTTCGGTGACATACTCTCTCGACCAGCGCTTCCAGAAGTGTTCACGTAACTGTTGAGTGTGCTGCAAGTGAGACAATCGCTTCGACGGGATATCCAATACTGATGATTTGGGAACAGCCAAAAGTGGACGGTTGATAATGAAATGACCAGAAGTCAGCACCTCTGGTTCTGTTGGATCACTTGATAGGAAATACAAAGGTCTCAAGTCCAAGATAGCCTCAATCTGGCATAACAAGGTGGCAAGCTCGAATATTGTTAATGATGTTGACTGGTATACCTTCTTCAGCACTATCTTCACAATTTTTACACCTGCCTCCCAAAGTCCACCGAAACTTGGCGCGTTTGGAGAAATCCGTCTCCAATGGATCTGCTTTGCTTGGCAAAACACAAATATCTGATTCTGGGTGGCTTCCTCCTTGAAGAGTCTATACAAATCTCGTAGTGCTGATCTTGCGCCAATAAAACTCGTTCCGTTGTCGCTAAACACCTCGTTTGGAAGTCTGCGTCTATACACAAAGCGCTGAAACGCAAAGAGGAATGAATCTGCCAACAAATCTTCAACTGCTACCAAATGCATGGCTTTCTTGACCATACTAATAAATACACAGATGTAACCCTTCACTGGAGGGGCTTTCCGCACTGACTGTTTGACATAAATTGAACCCACGAGTCCAACCCTTTCGAAAGCTTGTGCAGAAGTAATACGGTAAGACGGCAAATCTCCCATCTGCTGATCAATCGTTGTGAGGTTCGTCCAGAAGCAAGTGAAGCAACCTCTCAACACCTTCCTGATGGTAGATCTCGCGTTGACCAACCAGAACTATTGTCGCAGAAGATATTGCACGCTGCTGCATCCGGTGTGTAGATTTTTCGGATGGAAGTTAGCGTTCAATCCACGAACAAGCGGACTCTTGTCAGTTGATGCTTCACTTCAAACGGGAGATCAGAATGGCGTATACGACCTCCTACTCGCAGCAAACCGTTGTCTAGAAACGGTATCATCATCTCTCCCGATCTGATACACGGGATCTCTTTGGCAAACTCCTGATGTTGAACAGCTCCTACGATGAAATCTGATGCCATGCGATTCTCAGGTATAGTAAGGTGCGGAAAAAGCAATCGATCTTCCTTCTTGGTTCTAGCATTCGAAATAAATCTTAGCACGTTAGCCAAAATTCGTTGAGTTATCCGCAAAGAATTGCACTTCGTCAATAAGGGAAACTCATCTTAGTTCATCACTGGTAAAGCGGTTAATTCAACTCTTAGCTCAGGAATCACGCAATCCATGGTAGTCAACAGTGCGCAATAATTGTGGACCATTCCACCAAGCAGCGTTTTCATCTAACTCCTTGGCAGATTGTCCTCGAGACACAGTGTCCGCTGGATTCTGGTCCGTTCGCACGTATTTCCAAACGAAATGTCTTTTAGATGTAATTTCGGAAACTATGTGCAGACAAACACTTGCAGACTATCAAGTGACTGTCTAATCACCAAGATGGCAGAGGTGGCAATTCAGTGCAAGAGGCAAGGAGTACGACACTGTGCAGTGGTCACTCTTGACGTGAGAAATGCGTTCAATAGCGCCAGTTGGATGGCTATTGCCGACTCGCTCCAACGCCTTCAGGTTCCTGGGTACCTGTACAAGATTCGTGAAAGTTACTTCCAGAATCGCGTACTGGTATACAACACAGAGGCAGACCAGGGACGTGTCCAGATCACCGCAGGCGTCCCACAAGATTCGATCCTTTCGATGTTATGGAACACGATGCAAGATGTGGCACTACGGCTTGCGTTCCAGAACGGGGTGAAGATAGCCGGGTTCGAGGACGACATCACCCTGGAGATATGTGGTGAATCCATCGAAGAGGTCGAGTTAACAACCTAGCACTCCATCGGCATTGTGGAGAGATAAATGAGCTCCAGGCAATTGGAGCTAGCCCACCATAAGACTGAGGTCACGGTGGTAAACAACCGAAAATCGGAGCAGCATGGGACGATCAGTTCAGGTAACTGCACTATAGGATCGAAAAGGTTTTGAGATATCTTGGGCCATGATCGACGATAAACTGTCCTTTATCAGCCACGTCGATTACGCCTGCAAGAAAGTCTCTATGGCTATATCGGCATTATCCCGTATGATCTCCGCGGTGCAAGGGAGTAAGCGTTAACTTCTGGCCAGTGTCGCCCTGTCCATACTAAGGTACGGTAGGCCACCATGGATCACCGCCTTGAATACCAAGCGCTACGTTAGTAAGCTAGAGAGAACGCACAGGCTTATGTGCCTAAGAGTGATTAGTGCATACCGAACGGTATGACGCGACGCGGTCTGCGTCCTAGCGGGGATGATGCCAATAAGCATTGTCATAAAATAGGAAGTAGAGTGCTTCGAACAACGTGGAACAAGAGATATTCGGAAGACCACTAGAGCCGCATCCATGGTTGAGTGGCAAAGAGAATGGAACAACTCCACCAAAGGTCAGTGGACCCATCGACTAATTCCAGAATTTACCGGGTGGATTGATAAGCGACACGGTGAAGTAAACTTCTACTTAACGCAGATATTGTCAGGCCACGGCTGCTTTCCACAATACCTGCACACATATGGGCATGCACATTCCTCCGGATGCAGCGAGTGCGCGGAATCCGGCAGGATTGCCGGAAGCGGCCACGACACGACTCCGGATAATTTGGTCCAGAGGATGTGCCAAGACCGGGACATCTGCCAGATCGTCCTTGATCTCCAACAAAAATGGCGAAACGACCAACGGCAGGTCGCAGGGACCACCTAATTACTAAAGCCCTGAGTAGCTAGACATAGTGGGTGCTTAACAAGCACAGTTGCCCCCTCCCCGAAGTAATACCGGAAGGTGTTTCCGGGAAGGGTCCAAGGCTTAAGGCAGAGGTGGTTTTTTCGTGGGTCGAGGAGTTGGTACCCTCATCTCCACACCCTGAGTTCTTCAGGTGTCTGGAGATATCAAGTGGCTTGTGTAACCACGCCAATACAACCTGACTGTCGGATTAGGGGATCGTCGACGTAGAGCTCATCTCTCGTAGTATATCGCTTCCCTCAACAGAACTTGACAAGGAATGCGAATTTGCACAAAAATCGGCAACGATGTCAAAAAACTCTTCCATTGGTTCATGAGGCTCTCGTCCAATGGGTCATCCCATTTCAGCTTGCTGGTCCACAAATTCTGCATCAAACTTATTGCAGCTATTACCACTGGAGAGATCAGACCAAGGAGGTCAAAATTTTTGGCAATTTCCGATAGAACTTGTCGATTTGCGGGTCTTTCGATCATCTCTGGAGATTGCGGTCAGAAAAGAAACTCGTCAGTGTATAGATTCCACATCAAACCCAACGTTTTAATAATCTCGTTGATACCACCATTGCCAAGCGATACACATCGATCTCTATCTTCGTTATGAGTGGGAGACAAAAGCCTTTCATCATTGGATGACCACTTATGGAGATGCATCCCATCAGATTGTAGTAGACCTATCTGCTGAACTCGGAGTTTACAAGCCTCTTGAAAATCGTCGGAGCCAAAAACTGCGTCATCGATGTAGAAATTCTTCTCCGTGCTAACTAAAGAAGGGCCCGCAGTGGCTCCTGAGGTGACTTCCGCCACAAAGTCCGCAATAATAGAGTAAAGGTGAGGTCTATCAGCATCTGACGATACATTTTGGCTACATCTGCGCTCAAAATGTACCGGAACTTTTTAAATCGAAGGATTATGAACAGCAAATCGCTCTGTTCAGTAGCTCTTGAAACGATGGATCAGTCAGTTTTTGGACCTTGAGGTAATTCACAATTTTCCAAATTTATTCTGGTAGACGGAACGTGCCCGGTAATTTTTGGTTAAGCTAAACAACGCTAGACGAAAGTGAAATCATTGCATCTAGAGTGGACGTTAACGGTACATTTTCTGTTTGACATTTGGCTTCCTATGGCTGTTATCGGGATCTTCCACATCAATACCAAGAGCAGTGACAAATGGTTGAGAGATGAAACTCATCTGGGAAACGCAGTCTAGCAGGACTTTGCACACACGAGGGTGGTGATGGTGCTCATCGACATTGACCAAGGCAGTGAGTAACACCACCTGACTACCCGAATTCATTGGGTTGCTGGTGTGTGCTGTTACCGATGGCATGATCTCAGGTTTCACGTTGGAGCCAGTGGCCTTGCTTGGACCCTGAACTTCAATCGTTGGATTCGGCTTCGCTGGGAATTCCTTCTCAACGGCTTTCTGAAGACTTCAACGAATTGACACTGCCGACTTCTTCGATGGACAGTTTCTAACGCCATGTCCATGCCTCAAGCAGTTGAAGCAGACATTCTTCTCCTTTACTTTGGACAGCCGGTCACCTCCAGTGAGATTGTTGCACCACGAGCACTTGGACGTTGGATGGACTACCTCACACATTTCACACATTTTTTTCTTGGCAATACAGCCCCTAATGTTACGAAAGGCCTTGGTCAAAAATAAGTTTTAGTACTTTTAAGCTTTAAAACATCGAGAAAAAACTTTCACTAAATTTCAAAAATCTTCTAGAACCTTTGAGAATGGTTCAGTTTTAGACTTCAAGTCTTGCTGATATTTGATATATGTACTACCATAAATTTAAGAAAAAGGATAGTACAAGCGGGACTTTCTTTCTATCTGTGTACGATTAGCAATAGACAGGTGGATTCTCCACCTGATGGCAGCGTATTTGCATGCAGAACCCCTATAATCAGTCAACTTTTCATTGCATACGTTAATTGTTTCAAGATAAGAAGGCCGTCAAGAATATATGTAATTTTGAAAAACCCAAACTCCTTAATAAATGAGAAATGTGAGATTTGGAAAACAGTAAAAGTAAACGAAAAAGGCTCTCAAAACAAATGTTTGAGGGAGCATGAGTTCATTTAATTTTTGCCTAATAACCACTCCTCACCTTGTTCACAAATAAAATACTCCCTGAACCTAAATCTCTCACGCAAATTATTTACAAAATCCTCAATACAGACAAATATAGACATTTTGAAAAACTATCTGTTCAGTTTTTCCAACGTTCACTTTAGTCGTTTTACTTTCACTCACTTGTTTGTTTTACCTTCTCCATATTTTGCTTCCTATCTCCCACATCCACTTCACACTCAACAGCAACGATGCGGTTTCGTCGCATGACGAATGGTGATGGAATTTTCCACCAGAACGACGACTCATCCGAATACTAGTCACGTTTGATTATTCGGCTCGAAGGACCACTTCTTAAAACGCTTTTGAAAAAGTATATCGTTCCAATTTTTACCCTTACAATACTCTATAATTTCCTTTCAATTGCGTTTTAAAGTCATATCTAACCGATAAAGCATACAACTTCCACGAATATTCTCCACCACCTACAACAAAAAGAGGGAGCCAATTTCACAAACATGAAAAACGATCCTACGCGGTCACAACACAACCGATTGCAAGAAAGCGAGACAAAAAGCTCCATATTGTTTGCTGTTGACATAGAGATATTTCCCGCAGGCAACTTTGTTGTTGCGTTTCCATTTTTTTCCTCCCTATCAAAACATTTTCCTCCTTCCCATCGCTCGCTGGCCTGGGAGAAGTGATTCGACAAATTTGCATAAATTTTCCCATCGAACCTTTTCTTGGGTGTTTTTTCTTCTGTGCTTTTCTCTTACTCGTCTTCGCTATAAACTTGCGCAATCTTCTCACATTTTCTCGTATCACATTTTTTTCCGACCTTTCCGCAGATACCTTCAGAGCTGCCGTGATATCGGCATGCAAAACTCGGGCATGTCGTTGAGCACCCGTCAGCTGGTGGAGTTTGGCCTGCAAGTGGCCCGTGGCATCTCGCATCTTCATTCGCTTGGAGTCCTTCACAAGGATATCGCCACCCGAAACTGTGTGTAAGTATGCCACCGCAGGGTGTTATTGTCGCGTTAATATTACGGGATTCGGATTGCGGGTCCTCAAACAAATCCACCTTAAGAAAAGGGCAAATTCTACATCACTTTAATAGATACTTGTTATTTGCTGAATGAGTAGTTGAAATATTGCATAACAAAGACTCAAGTAGCATCGAAACTCTTGTCAGTACGAGATATATATAACTCACAGCTCTTCATACAATGGAAAATAATCACAATAAATAAAACTCCTCTTCTTGTGTGCCTAACTGATTTTTGCCGACGAGGCATGCCATCAAGTTTTGCCTCGAAGGATGAACGTCAAGAAGAAAGTTTTTCTAGAGAAAGTGAAATTGAATTTTATCCTTCCCTTGTTACGTTCTCACAAGATAATGTATTCATAAATCTCCGCCATCCTGATGTTCGTGTGTGAATGTGGTGGTACACAATCCCGTACAAAGGACGACTTGTCTTGCCAGATACTGTTCCCCCCTCCTCAGGTCCCAGAGAAATGCGACTTGTATAATAGAGACACAAATTTCCCTCGTTTATGTCTACAAATTTCAAACTCCTGCCCCCCAGCCCGCAACCGCATCTTTATTGCATCGGAGACATGATATTCCCACTCCCCTTTTTCTTCCCTCTGCCTTTAGGCTCGATTCCGAGCAAAACGTACGAGTCTGTGATAACGCACTGTCGCGTGATGTGTTCCCGAATGATTACCACTGCCTTGGCGACAACGAGAACCGCCCGATCAAATGGATGGCGCTGGAAACGCTGGAGAAAAAGTTCTACACCGCCTCGAGTGACATCTGGAGCCTGGGGGTGTTGCTGTGGGAACTGGCCACACTGGCGGCGATGCCCTTTGAGGTAAGTGTTACACGGTGGGCGTTTTGGGAAACTAATGGGACTTTCCATCAGTTCTTCGGTTATGTCTATTTAGTTACTATTCATTTTAAAATTTGAATTGGTTCCAATCATCTTTGGTGCGGTAACTACTAAAGGGTGCTCTGATCAAAATTTGGTCGAATCGTAATGTGTGTGAGTTGATCAAAGTTTTTATTAATAAGTCAAATTATTTTTCTTTTTCATGTTCAGTTAATACAGAATACCGGAGAAATCTTCAGCTAAGCTTCCTTTTTACCGAATGCGAATTGCCGGGTTTTTCGTCTAACACCTTCCAGAAGATTTTCTCCTAGTCCACATAATTCACCACAGAACGCCAGTTTGCCTTGAACTGTTTCTCGTTCACAACATTCTTTATAAGGTTCCGCTTGACGATGGCCCAATATTTTTCGATTGGGCGGAGCTCCGGCGTGTTGGGACTGTTCTTGTCCTTGGGCTTGAACTTGAAAATGTTGTTGGAAGTATGCCACTCCATGGCCTTTTTTCCGTAATGGCAAGATGCCAAATCCGGCTAAAATAAAACGGAACAAGCGTGTCGCTTCAGAAAAGGCAATAGACGTTTTTGTAGGCACTCGCTCAGATTAATTTCCTGGTTGACGGTTCCGGTCGCAATGTAACCGTTGCTCTTCAAGCCACAGGTACAGATGGCCTGCCACACCAGATATTTCCACGCGAACTATGACAGTTCAATGTGCTTGAAAATAGTTGCCACCTTTCCTTATAAAATTCCTGTCCAAGAAGCTGTTTAAAGTCTGCCTCGACGTAAGTATCATCGTCCTATACCACGCAATCAAAATTCGTCAGCATTGTCGTGTACAACTTTCGCGATCGTGCTTTGGCCGACGTGTTTTATTTATCATCGCAAGTCACCACTTTTTTGTAAGTCGACAGTCCAGCTCGTTTTTAGCTCAACCCACGGTTGAAGGCGCCACTCCCAGCTTCTTTGCGATATCTCGGACGGAGAGGTTGGGGTTCCGCTCGAAACAGCGGGCAACTCTTTTTGTCGTTGCTGTGGCCTCTGGCTTTCGATTTCCCCCCGATCCAGCTTTCCTGGCTGTCGACAAACGTTCACCGAACACTTTTAATACGTTGGTAACAGTTGATTTAGCCACATTTAACAATTTCGCTAACTTGGCGTGAGAGTAGTTTGGCTTTAAGCCATGCATGTGCAAAATTTGGATGCGTTGCTTCTCTTCCTTCGACGACATTTTGATAACTAAAGTGCTAATCTCAAAATCAAAATAGAGGCATGATGCTACACGCACACATCTTCAAAATTAGAGGTGTGCAAATTTTTTTAATGCATGATGAAAGGAAATGTGTCAAGTTCAAGTCGACCAAATTTTGATCGAAACACCCTTTAGTAGCTTACATTAGTTGCTATGAAATTTATTTATGCATATCTGCGTATCAGTTCATTAGATTTTTTCTCAAAACTAAACCTAATCCCTATGTTTGTAGCGAATCGATCGTTACCATTGAAGGGAGCAACGATTTTTGCCCGAAATAATTGATTATTTTCTGGAAAATTTGTTCAAGAGTCTCCACATTTATTATTAAGATGTAGTTTGGCATTCCTGGTTATGAGGAAATGCAAACATATTAAAGGGTGTCCCACATCAAATTGCATCACGAAAAAACGCTGTACAAAGTTATCCATTGGGTATTCTCTCTTGAAAATTTGGTTAGAAATTGTTTGAGTGTTTTTATTTTGTTGTATTTTTATCGCTGTTAGTTTTTTGGAAATTGACAAAAATGGCGTCACCAGGAGAGCAACCTCGCGAATTGATTTTGCGCAAGCACCTGGAAAATTCTCAACCTTATCGAGACATCGAAAAACAACTCAGAATCGTGCAGTCAACGGTTAGTCGTGTGATTGACGGTTATTCCGAGAGTCGAAGTAACGTTTGTTACTTGGTGAAGTGAGAAAAGTCACCTACAGAGACGTGACTCTCCATTTGGTTTACCCAAAAGAGGTGACTTTTCTTATTTCACCAAGTGACATACGTCAATTCGACTATCAGAATAACCCTCCTTAAACTTACTACGAAACTCAGAGCATCAAACGGAAGGAGACATGCAGTCAGAATAGATTTTCTATTTGTGATCAGGATCACAAGCATGTCGTGGAAGCGTTTGAGAGGAATGTTCCGATCAGGGATGTGGCCAACAAGTTGAATCAGTCCAAGTCTTCCGTTCAGAGAGCCAAGAACCGGGAGGGAATGCATACGTACAAAGTTCAGAAGACTCCAAATCGTGACGAACAGCAGAATACGGCGGGAACCGGAAACTGAACACCCAGATACTGACGAAGCCTCATTGTCTCATCATGGGTGATGAGACTAGCGTCAAGGCGAACTTCCGGCAGCTTCACCGCCCAGCCCAATTTTGATGTTCCGGAGGAAATAAAGAAGCAGAAACTTCAAAATTTGCCCTGAAATACAATTTTTGGCAAGCCATCACCTCATGTGATAAACGGAGTGCGCCATTCGTGACTACCAGGACTGTAGACGGGGAGATCTACCTCAAGTAAAGCTTGCTTCATTTAGAATTGGAACAAACTTTTGCTCATATTGTGGCGCTCCTGGTGGACGGATTTGGAAGTTCTTGGCACCGACGTGTCGGGAATTTTGTCAGCTTCACGTATGTATTTTTGAGATTCCGCAAATCGACTGTACTTTGTAAACAATCAACATGGAAGCCGAAAGAAGGGAAAAAATTGTGCACAGTTATTTGGAAAATCCATTGTGGTCTGCATCTAGGCTAGCTAAACAGCTGAAATTGCCCAGAAATACCGTATGGTGCGTTATCAAACGGTATAAGGAAACATTGACGACGATTCAGAAGCCTCATGCCAATCGTCGGAGTGGAACTGTCGACCGGAAACTGCGTGGTAAGATTATGAAGACGATTAAGAAGAATCCCAATCTGTCGGACCGTGATTTGGCCAGAAAATTTGGTGCTGCCCATAGTACCGTGAGGAGAACTCGACTCCGGGAAGGAATCAAGTCGTATCGAGCTAGCAAACAGCCAAATCGGTCCATAAAACAGAATAGTGTGGCCAAAATCCGTGCTCGGAAGCTATCCGACCAGGTGCTGACCAAGTTCGACGCGTGTCTTCGGATGGACGATGAAACCTATGTCAACGCTGACTTCGGGCAAATCCCAGGTCAAAAATTTTACTTGGCAACGGCTTGGGGGAATGTTCCAGCCAAATTTAAATTTGTTTTTGCCGACAAATTTCCACGAAAATTCATGATTTGGCAGGGCATTTGCAGCTGTGGCAAAAAAAAACGAAAGTTTTCGTTACAAATAAGACAATGACGTCGGAACTATACCAAAAAGAGTTTCTCCAAAAACGTATTTTGCCGTTCATTCGATCCCACGACCATCCCGTAATGTTCTGGCCAGATTTGGCAAGCTGTCATTACAGCAAAGTCGTTCAAGAATGATATGCAGAGAAAGGGGTCCAGGTTGTTCCGAAAAACCTTAACCCACCCAACTGCCCCCAGTTCCGCCCTATTGAGAAATACTGGGCAATCATGAAGAGGAGACTCAAGGCAAAGGGAAAGGTTGTCAAAGACATCAATCAGATGAAGACCTGGTGGAATAAGATAGCTAAAACGATGGACGAAGAAGGTGTGCGCCGTCTAATGAGCCGTGTTACAGGAAAAATTCAAAAATTCCTTCGAAACCGTGACGAATAATTTAATCCGTATTTTTTCTTGAAAGTATGAAAAAAAACGCTACATTTGCATAAAAAAAGATCTTGAATTCAATAATAAATAATTGAAATACAGGCAATTGTTTTTGTTCCCATTCTATCTGAAGCAAGCTTTAGTACATGCAGAAGCATCTGTTTTCTCTGTTGAAGCAACACGAGGTCCCTACAATCTTCAGGCTAAATCTAGCTTTGTGCCACTATTCAAATGTTGTCCTGGAGTGGTACAAAGCCAAGGACATGAACCCACCCAACGCATCGCAACTAAGGCCCATCAACAAATACTGGGCCATTATGAAGCAAGCACTACAAAAGTATCCCAAGAAGGTCACATCTGAGAAAGACATGAAGAAAAGGTGGGTTTCCGTACAGATGAAGCTGCAGCCAGATAATGTACAAAACCTAATGAGTGGAGTTAAGCGTATGGAGCGAGTGTACGGTTATGATATTGAAGTTGAATGAAGTAGATATGCCATAGACATATTTATGGGTTAAACTATGTTGTCTGAAAGTTTGAATCGGTCAACTACGTAATTTTCAACAGTGGTTTCTCCGTGATGAAATTTTAAATGGGATACCCTTTATAGACGATGTTAACTGGGCTGGCTTCTGCCCCACGGATGACAAGCATCTTCCTTCGTAATAATCCGAATCGTGGACATTTAAAAACTGATGCTGCGTGTCCGAATCGATGCAAATATCCCCTGAAACAACCATGACCAGATAGAAACTGCGTAGGATAGGAGTTTCGCAGGTAACCAATAAGCGTTAGCATATGCAGTGAATTAACCCTTAATCTACGTTTCAGATGCTACAAGCATTATATTAGCTTTATTTTACCATCTTGAATGTTATCTTTTGTAAAGTTAAATTGCAAATGCTATTTAAATGCTTATAACCTGTAATAAGCATATCGAATGCAAAATAGTATTCATGAAACATTACCATAGCACTGCAGTAAAGCAGCCTTATATTTGGCCAAAACCGGCGTTTATGTTGCATTTAAGGAGACTTAACTGCTTGCTAGGTTACCATGAAGACGCATTGGAACTGCTTATTGGTTACCTTAGTTATCTCTCCATGAGATCGCGACCAATAACCCCTAGGGTTAAAGTCTCAACAAAAACATTCATCTAGATCCGTCTGGTATGAGCTGGTGCGTCCATCGATCCTTCTCCCCCGCATCGCATTCTCGCTGCAACTTGGCCATCGACTCCACTCTCACCAGCTTTTGAACTCCCCTGATGTTTCTCCGCTGATAACACCCACAGTCACGCTGATAACACCCACAGATCATTCCGGCAATGGCGCACTCTGCCTCCGATGAAATAGTTCTGTACGCATTATGACGTAGTTCTGTAGGCATTCTCTTGGACCAACATTCCTCAGACGAATATGCCGACGGTTCTTCTTCTTCTTCTATTATTTTTGCGAGGGACTTTAACCCTTCGGGTCATTCGTCCCTCATGCCGACGCAATTGTCACGCGACGTTTTATATATTTCCCTATTCCCCTTCCCCTCCTTTGTGTTTTGTTTTAACTAAACCCGAGCAAGCCGCAGGCGAACGGCCTCCTCCACTAACACTAGTAATAAGAACCTAAACCAATCAGCATTTAGCTGCGCAACTGTACTCATTCACCACTTATTGCGCAGTTAGTTCCTTTTTATGAATATATAAGCAAGCGCATAGCGCGCCCCAGTCACTTAAAGTCCCGCAAAAATAATAAAGAAGAAGAAGAAGCCCCAGTCACTATGGAACGAATGACCAAAAGGTTGAAGTCCCAAAAAAAAAAAGCCCCAGTCACTTGTTAACGAAAAGTAGTAGAATATACACCAAGAAAAGGAAAAATGATCATTCCCTTTTGAAGAAAAATCCCTGATCGGTCCTGCTCGTTGGTCGTTAGCAGAGCGTCCGCCTGCTAGAGTTCCTGTGTCCTGTGATTGTAGTGGACATTTGCTGCTCCTTCCACTGCTTGGTGGCATCGTACCTCAATAAAGAGCTGATTCTTCAGAGTTCATTTCGGAGCAGCCGGTCCCGAGTGAACGACGTCGTCTTGCAAATGGTATTGCCTATCCGAGGGCCAACGAGCATCAGCCGTAGCAGTAGAAGTTAAATCCAAATTAACGTTGGCAGTAGACCCAACAACGACCCATGCTGGACTTCCTCACCTCATTATCGATGATGGGACACTAGCCAGTAGACGCCGCTTACTATTGCTAGGTCCGTATCTATTCGGCATGATTCTGGCTTCCTCATTGATGGTCTTCGCCGCCTTCCCACAGGCACAAGCTCTGGTGAAGTTTAGCCGGTCGTCAATTTCCACACCCAGCTACTTCAGCACGCGCTTTGATGTCATGCCCTCCGATGAATATTTCTGCCCAGTGCACTGTTTTGCAGATGCTGACTAACAGCACCTCCGTTTTATGGGGGGAGGGGGGTTCCGCAGCTTCGACGCCTGCATCCAGTTTTCAATTATGACGATTTCTTCGCTTGCCAGCATTTCCACTACTTCCAGTGTCTCGCCTGCACTGACATAACGATGTTATCCGTTAATCCAACGATCACTACTCCTTCGGGCAGCCTCAGCGTCATCTCTCCGTTGTTCATACCATTCCAAAGAGTTGGGCCAAGCATGGTACCTTGCGGAACTCTCACCATAATGTTCACCGATTTCCGCCCCACGAAGTTCTTGTAGATCAGCACCCGAGTCTCAAAGAAACTCTTAAGAATTCTGCACATGTAATCAGGGACCATCATTCTATATAGCTACTCGGCAATAGCCTCCAAGTTGGTGCTATTGAAGGCATTCTTAACGTCGATCGCTGCAACGGCACAATATTGATCGCCTGTCCGCTTCTGTTTTGACGACTTGACGGCTGTCTCGACCACTGTATGCCTTGATGGCATCTACCGCAGTCTTCCCTTTCTGGTTACCAATTTGCATCTTCGATACCCGTGTTCGCTCGATACGCCGTGTATAACCTTCAGTTTTTCTGGACATAGATCTGCAGCCATTGATGGGCTCTTGATCTTCACCATCACAATACGGTACGCGCCGCCCCATGAGTCGTCATCAGCGTGCCTAAGCAAAATCCAAAGTATTCCCACGCCGTAAAGCAACATCACTTAATATTGCTAAATCAACCGTGAAGAATGTTATAAAAATGTTTGGATAACGTCTGACGACTGGCGCAGCGACCGGAAGAATAGTGGCCAGCAATTTCAAATACAATCCCAACCTTTCCATCTGAGATATCGGAAACAAATTGGGTAAGTCCTACACAACAGTGCATAGAGCAAAGAAATGAGCCGGACTGTCAACATATAAGGTTACAGTGACACCAAATCGAGATGATAAGCAAATCACAACAGCCAAAGCAAGAGTGCGTAAATTGTACACGAGTTCGTTGACCAAGTTTGATTGCATCGTAATGGACGATGAAACATACGTCAGAACTGATTTCAAGCAGCTCCCAGGTCAAGAGTTTTATACGGCTACCGGAAAAGTAAGGGTTCAAGATAAGTTTAAGTTGAAAAAAATGCCAAAGTTCCCGAAAGCGTACTTAGTTTGGCAGGTGATTTGCACCTGTAGGCATAAAAGCGAACGTTTCGTGACAAATGGCACTGTCAACCAATATATTTATGCAAAGGAATGGTTGCAATAACGAGGAACTTAGTTGTGCCGTGCTGTTTTGGCTAGATCTCAGTTCTTGCTACTATGGAAAAATGGCTCAAGAATAGTATACCGCCATTAGTGTGCAAAGCGTAATCAAGGATAAAAGAATAAAAATCGCCGGACTTCGCTCGATTCAAAATATTTGGCAATCATAAAGAGAAACCTCAAGAAAACTGAATAAAAGTTGAAAGGGAAAAACAGATCAAGGCAAATCGACTCTCAGCGTAAAAAAGGTGGGTAAATACAACAGCGGTACAAAACTTGATAAAAGGTGTGAAACTTAACCACGACAGTTTGCATTTGGAAAATCGGAAGCCTAATCAGATTATTTTTCTGTGTTTTGTAGACGATGGATTCCAAAAAGAAATAAAGATTGATAAATCATATAATGAACTAATCAATGTGCACTTAATCATGTTTGACGAATTTTTGACCGTTCAACCCTTTATTGCTAAGCCCATTCGTAGTACTATGGCGACTGACTGCAAATAAACCACGCTCACGAAGGTGGCAAGAAAGTACATAAAAGTTGACGAAGAGCATACCATACAAAATGGGATGCAGAAAACACCTTGAGGGCATATATATCGGGGAAGCCACTGGTATTGCAACGGATAAATCCCAGTGCAGCAAAGACCTTTGCGGTAGTTGTGCTAATTTGCTCATTGAACCAGAGTTTCGTATCTTCAGTAACATGTAAGTGACGAATTGCTTGAACACGCTCTATAGCTTCTGTAACAAAGAGCATATTTGTTACCATTCCATGATAGCGTTATTCAGTTTCGGAAAGTGGCAACATCGGAAATCGTAATCATCAAGGATGTTCACTAGAAGGTTGCATGCAGTAGGCGTTCACATCAATGCCAAGAACAAATGGCTTGAGGTGGTTGTTGATTTGGAGGAGAAATGACGGAGGTTCGATAACCTCAATGCCAAGTCTAGTATACACCATTCGAGTTTAGCAGGCTGTTGAGCTGATGTAGTCCGGAAGCAACCATCGATTCAACCAAAGCGATTAAGCTCTTCAAGCTTTCTGATAGATCTTTGAAGTCTTTATATTTCGGACCACAATTGATCTACAAACTTTGTGCAACCTATTTGAAAAGTAAGAACGTGCATGGCATCCTTGATAATGACACATTTAAAGCAAAAAGCATAGAATAGGCAAAAGAAATTCAGTGAAATTCAAAATACAGTTCGATATTTTCAAATACTACACACTCAATTTACCTCGGCAAAATGTCCAACAGCCGATCAACTCGGCGATTACTTTTGCTGATATTCCTGTTTAATGTTAGTTTGTTAGCTGAGTATCGGTAAAACTTTAATTTGTTAGCTGAATCTCGGTCATTAATTGACTGAACCTCAGTAAATTAAAATACCGAAATGATCGGCTGTTGGATTCTCGGCGAAGAAAACTATGTGTGTACAGCTTATAGGTAAAAACGAGTAAACAGGTTCACTTCTCGATCTTTGTCAGTATAGATGATGCCGGTATTCGATTCTGTTGACTTTTACATACGGTAAAATTGTTTTTAGAATGTCTTCATCGATCGATTATCCATCGGATGGAGTATTCATCATTCTCATAAGAAAATGAGCAGTTTTGGCCCAAACACAATGATAACGGAAGCTGAACGGCAACGGCAAAGGAAAGGGCCCGATCTAAGTAAGCCTGCTTGTCGGAAAGAAAACAGACTAGAACCAAGTCGATTCTAATTGGACATATCGAAGTCATTTGCGACAACTGTCAAACTTGCCGTTTGCCGTTCCTTTGCCTTTATCATTGTGTTTGGGTAGTATTGGTGGTTATTGAGGTTTCTCGTGAGAGTCCTTTGACAACGATTCGTCAATAACCGCAATTTTTTGCTTTGATAAGTTGTTTTCGCTGTGTTTCAAGCTTTGAAGAGCCAAGTGTGGCTGACCTCCTTTTGAAGGGTGCACTTTGGAACTTTTGATGACTTTCCACAGACAGTCCAATGAAATTGATCTTCAGCAGATCTCGAGTCTGTTTTCTTGAGCAGGAGGTTTAGATATGCGCGTCGCTTCACCTTCCCTGGCGTAACGCGGTAAACCTGCCACCTTATGTGCACCGTTGCATGTTGCTGGGAAACTAAACACTGGATAAAAGGCGATTTTATGCTTAAACATCTTTTGCAACAAACGTGCTGACAAATGAAATCGATTCTCCTGACATTCTCTCTGATCTCAGCCTGTATGCACCAGTAAGGCATCTCAGAAGACGTAACTTTCTTCATCTTGAGTCGAGAAATAGTCGCTATGGACAACACGATCCGGTTTATGTCGTCACGATTTAACGAGGTTGCCTAACAATTCAACTTCAACGAGGTTGAGATCCATGATCAATTATTTCAACGTATTAGTGAAAAAAGGCGAATCAGGTAATTTATTGATCTCTGGTAGTTGAGGGGATATCGGAATGCGATTTCTTGGACCATTACGTAAGATAATGATGTTTTTGAGTATTTTCGCATTGGTATTAGATGATCTGATATATTGAAAAACTTTTATTTTAAGGAGAAAATGGGACATTTCCTGTAATTTTTTCAAAAAGAGATTAATGCAACTGGATTATTCGATTTTTTCTCATAAGATTCACTATTTTCCATAAGCTGAAAACCCTTTTCTAAAAATTGCGCCTGTTTTTTTGCTCGAAACAACTCAATTATGGTCTAAATATGCGATGGATAAACAATCATTCCACATTTGGCTAACTTCTGAAAACCCCATGTGGTGTGAAAACTTCAGGTGGCATGTTCCCAATAAAGCTCCGATGCAGTTATTTTATTCAGTTGCCTTTCCTAGTTTGATTTGAGCGTATTTTTTTTAAACTATGCTGTAATCAATGTCTGACATTAACAATCACTACATAAGTACCGAACTAAAAGTTTTAAAATGAGTACCATTAAGTTCAGCCACGATGTTGTTATTATTCTTATTAGCTCGTTATATCCGTTAAGTTTTCAAATAGGTTAGTTAACATGCAAAAAGCATAATCACCATAAAAAAAAACAACAAATCCAAACGAGCATTGAAACGCATCATTGAATGGCAAACAATCACGATAATTCATGTTTATAGTCTGGCGCAAAAATAGAGCACTATGATTGTTCTTGACTATCTTGGCCACGCCACCGCCACGCGGGAGCGGAATCAGCCAGAGGAAAGCCAATCGATTTAAGCGAGCTGCCCAAATTGAATTAAATTTGTGCCAAACATTGGCCTATTTTAGTCTTCGTGCTTCGCTGCAGGCATCATCCAAGCCAAAAGAACAGCGAGACAGCAATTCGTGATAACTTTGATGGCCGGTGATGGAGAATAACAGACAGGATTGTGAAAGGACGAACCCATTCGTTGATTAGTTTCCTTTGAAAAACCTTGTTCAGGAAGAAAGAAATCAAACCGTAACAAATCGAATACAACTCCTGCAAACGAGTGAGGGCCCAAGTGAACGAATGGAACTGCCTTCGAACAAAGTGGTGAGGCAATTAATTAGGCCGCTGTCCAAACAAATGTTACCACTCCATTAAGGCGTACAAATTCGTTGAATCGGTCCCTCAAAGCTATTTGGGTCAGCCCAGTTCGATAGTCTGTAGAAATAAACAATGAGTACACTCGGCCACTCCCGAAACAGCTCGGAAAATCATTAAAGCTAATTCATAACCACATTATGTTCGATTATAAATTAATAATAAATGAGTATCAATTAATTAAATTAATTCGCTCCCACTGTTTCGCCGGGCACTTTTACGACACATGCTTTTATGTCTCCTAGCATCTCCTTCTCATAACAGCAAATACCCTCTCAGCCAGGATATTATGGCCATAATAATAATTTTGTCGTTCTCGCCTCGCTTCTTCATAAAACAACCAGAGTGCGGTTCATTCCACTTCTCCCTCCTCTCATTTTATGTGTGGCTAACCGATTCGAAGTGGCATTTATTCGCTGCTCGTTAAAACAAATATAATTCATTTCTGTTGGAATTCTAATGTACATTGGGCCTTGCTTACGACCAGTCCCTCATTCTCAATTCAAGATGATGAGCGGTTGTTGCATTGGTCGATTTTTCAAGGGATTGGGAAGGTAGTGGTGCAGGAAAGCGATTTAAGGAGGCTTTCGCTTATCGAGAAGGGTTGCTGTATCCTTTGGAAATTATTGAGGTAGGTACATGATGCAAACATGATTTTGCACAGTCTTCTTGTCCACTCTATGTAGCAGTGATGTTTGGGTCAATATACAAATCTCTGGGTTTTTACAAAAGAATTATAAGAATCAGATACAGCTAAAGGGTGATACGGTCAAAATTTGGTCAAGGGAAAACGCGTGTAAATCGGTGAAATCGTTTATTTAAACAATCAAATTAAATTTCTTTTTCAAGTTCAATTAGTATAAAATTCAGGAAAAATATTCAGTTAGGCTTCCGCTTTTCCAAATCCGAATTTCCGGGCCTTACGCTTGACCCCTGCCATCAGATTTTGTACAGCCACCTTGTCCACCTTCTTCGCCGCAGAAAGCCAGTTTGCCTTGAACTGCTGCTCGTCCTTAGCAGTTTTTTTGGTCTTCTTTAGGTTCCGCTTGACAATAGCCCAGTATTTCTCAATTGGGCGGAGCTCTGGCGTGTTGGGAGGGTTCTTGTCCTTGGGAACCACCTGCACGTTGTTGGCGGCGTAGCACTCCATGGCCTTTTTACCGCAATGGCAAGATGCCAAATCCGGCCAAAACAGTACGGAACAACCGTGTTTCTTCAGGAAAGGCAGCAGACGTTTATTCAAACACTCTTTCACGTAAATTTCTTGGTTGACAGTCCCGGAAGCTATGAAAATGCTGCTTTTCAAGCCACAGGTACAGATGGCTTGCCAAACCAGATATTTCTTTGCGAACTTTGACAGTTTCGTGTGCATGAAAATATCTGCTACCTTTCCCCTTCCTTTTGCCGTATAAAACTCCTGTCCCGGAAGCTGCTTGTATTCGGCTTTGACGTAGGTTTCGTCGTCCATTACCACGCAGTCAAACTTCGTCAGCATCGTCGTGTACAGCCTCCGGGATCGCGCTTTGGCCGTCGTATTTTGTTTATCATCGCGATTTGGAGTCACTACCTTCTTGTAAGTCGATAGTCCGGCTCGTTTTTTGGCTCGATGCACGGTTGTAGACGATACACCCAGCTTATTTGCGGCATCTTGGAGAGATAGGTTAGGGTTTCGCTTGAAACTACCGGCAACTCTCTTTGTCGTCTCAGCGGCTTCCGGTTTTCGATTTCCCCCCAATCTAGACTTCCTGGCTGTCGACAAACGTTCCCCAAACACTTTAATTACATTTGTAACGGTTGATTTGGCAACTTTTAGCGATTTTGCCAACTTTGCGTGCGAGTAGCTCGGATTTTCGCGATGCGCGAGCAAAATTTTGATACGCTGCTCTTCTTGCTTGGACGGCATTTTGACAACTGAAGAGTGTATTCCAAAATCAAAATAGGAGCAACATTCTACACACACACACACCTTCAAAATGAGGGGTGTTCAGGTTTTTTAAATGCAAAATTGAAAGAAATACGTCAAGTTGATATTGACCAAATTTTGACCGTATCGCCCTTTACAGTATGTGTTGCGACAATGATTATTATCATCGTCTTCGACAACAAGATCGAACAATAGAGATTATAATGTACAGTAAGTGCCAGAAGTATTCGTCCAGCTACCCATTTTTCAAAAATGCTAATGAAGAACAAAATAGTTCAAGTAATGATGAAATCTGTTAGAACACTGATCAATACATCATTATTGGTCAGTAACAGGAAAAAGATTTAAGAAAAACCCGAATTAATCCACCGATGGTGAGACTGAATCCTTCTTATTCTTCACCAAAATTACGAACTCAAATGTGGGCCATATTGTGCTGGATACATATTTTCATCGGAAATTCCAGGAAGATCCAGGAATATTCGATGTGTCATACATTCAGTTAATAAAATGAACTATTTGTGAATCCTGAACGAATTGTTCATCGATGTGATTAAAATATTGGCATAAATAGTCTATAATGACCAGTTTATGTTAGTTATATAAGAGGGGAAATTACAGAGATATTTCATATAATCAGTCTATAGAATGAATCATTAGACAAATCTAAGCGTCAATTATGATTATCGATATCAGTGTTTGAAAAATCATTTTCAAAAAACGTTCACTCTTTACTCAGTGCAATGATATATCACTGAGGAACTTCGCACTCGAAGTTCGCGAACGAACATCAATCTAAAGTTCATGAAAGCGCAGAAAAAGGAAACGTTTCAGTTCTCATCGCGAAAGATCTTTTGTTCCTCCATCTCACAACGTTTCACTCATATTCGAGATCCGATTCAACCACATATCTCCTCGGCTTTGTTCTTTTTCACTAGTGAATATGTGTAGGCAATCTTCACGTGAGTTGTGAGGTTTGTTTTTTTTAAGTATTATGCCGCCGCAAAAGTCGAGTGGTAGGAAACTTCTTCTGGAATGGCGTGACGGACAAATTCAACCCAACCTCCCCAGCCTCACAGTCATCAAGCGGGATGTCATTTAAGAGAAATATCTTTCTGTCTAAATTTCATTTCCATGAAATGCGCAGTTTGCTTTTCAAGAACGAATATAGATTAAAAATAAGATTTGATTTTATTCGTATCCTCGCGTCGGTGATTCGAGTAGAAAAAGTTCGCGATGTTTCATTCTCTCATCCCAGAAAGTTCACTCAAGAAACGTTGGCGTGTGAAACTAGCAACGGGAAGTTCGTAAGTGAAAAGGTTCGCACGATGAACTGATATTTTTGAGAGAATTCCAACACTGATCGATATGAAATCAAGATGCTTAATAAGTACATGTACGTTGAAAATTGTGTGCTTATAGTAAATTAAGTCTTTTTGTCATTTCCGAATATACTCGTTTCAGTTCATAACCGGACCTCTCGAGCCAATCGATCCTGCTCTCCTGGTGCTGTTTTGATCATATCTCCATGAAGGATTATCTCATCATAATGAAATTTTGACCAGTTATTTGATGATTTTAGCTATGATTCACCAACAAAACTAAAATCGGTACACAAACAGCTCAGTATGTAATCGGAGACGCGTGATTCCTATAACAAAAAGCCGTAAAGTACTGTTTCATTCATATCTTCGTAACAAAATGTCCGAATAAAAAAAAAACAATAGCGTTCTATGGGAATGTTGTAGCTAGCCTTCATTTGCCGTCAACAGAACTAAAATCGATTCACAAATGGCTGAGAAACCGATGTGACATTATTTGTAACACACACACACACACACACACACACACACACACACACACACACACACACACACACACACACCACATTTTCGGTAAACTGGTAGAACAATCTTCAACAAGCCTACTTTGCTGTACATGCGCATGGCCTCAAATTTGAAAACTTAATTGAAGTTTTCTTAGCTTAGCTTCTTCATATAAGCTTCATTAAAAAAGAAATTTCATATAGTGTAAAAAATTGCAAAAATATGTTTATTGCAAAAAGAGTAAGCTGATTTTTCGACTTTTTCCCGCCTTGGAATACAGTACAAAACCTGATAGCGGGTGCACCTCAGAAAGTTCGCAACTTTTGAGCGTTTCCAGGCGAAATTACCTGGAAATGTGGATTTTTATATATTTTTTTATTTGAATGAAATTTTGCATGCTCGTTCGGTTTAAGAGACTCAGCATTTTCCGCGCTGACAACAAAATTTGTGACTCAAAAGTCAGTTTTAAAAAGAGCGTAAGCATTTTGAACAGCACTTCAATTAATAATGTGTAGCTCTTTGGTTGTACAAAAAAAACTGTCTAAGAACAAATTTTGAACCTATGTGTGAAAGTTGTGAAAAAAATGTACACTGAGAAACAAAAAATTAGGAAAAAAATCGGTAATTAACATGAAAATTTGAATAAGTGAAAAAGAGATTTTTTGATTTTCTTTTATTTTTTGACTGTGAACACTTAAAGTTATTACGCAAATTTTAATGAAGACTGCAGGATGGAAAAATGTCAGGATGGATAAATGGATGGATTAATGCAGGATGGATAAATATCTAAAACACCAGCTTTCGGTGCATTTCTCAAAATTTATATATTTGCGGGAATAAACGTATTCTGATTATACAGTCTGACAGTGATGTCCATATCCTTGGTGGTAGAGAGAGATTTTAAATTTTCCACACACTCTCCTACCTCACCGATACAACTCTTCTCTCTTGTTTATATTCACCCCCGTGGCCGTGTTTGCATGCGGGTAGCGCATGTGAGTTGAACAAAATGGATTTTATTCACACTACACTTTATCGCTCTAAAGTGAGAAGAAGAGCTCTCAAATTCACAAAAGCGAGTGCAGTTAAATGCTCTGGCTCGTTCGCCCCAATGGCGTGGGCTCTTCTGCTAATATACAGCAGTGATTGCAAATTCGCTTTGACGCTACATAAAAAAGGAAGAAAGAATAATGTTTCTTCCCGCTTCCTTTTTTCGGACATTTTCTGTAACTCCGACGATGTTTTAACTTTCAATAGCACCAGCGAATCACAGAAAGAGCACTGGTGCGTCCTCGCCACAGTGTACGCGGCAGTGATCGCAGACGAGAGCACGTGGGCGAAGACAGATGAGAGTACGCGAGCGCGATCGTTTAAAAGAGAGTGTTGTTCACTCACTCCAGTTAATCCCATCGCAGGCGTACACTTTCACTCTGTCTATTTTTCACTGAATAAAAGAGCACTTTGCTTTATCTGAGGTGAGTTATGGTTGCATCCTCTGTGAAGGTACAAATCTCACGCATCGGCGTAACATTACTGTGAAATGCCATCTCTGCAGTCTGATTTTCGAAGCGTTTTTAAGAAATTCATGCTGCTGAAGATGACCTTCGTAAGAGCATACTCGAATAATTTTCGAAAATACGACCTTTTCATAAGTTTTTCTAGATCCTCCAGAAATAAAATTTTTAACTAGAAATTAGAAGAAAAATAAGTATTTTCCATTTGATTCCAACTATCTTTGCTTATCTTGACAGATACGCGTATTTCGTCTACAATGTGCAGACTTCTTCGGTGTCTCGTACTAATAATATATATAACTCGACTTGTAGTGCGAGACACTGAAGAAGTCTGCACATTGTAGATGAAATACGCGTATCTGTCAAGATAAGCAAAGGTAGTTGGAATTAAATGGAAAATACTAATTTTTCTTCTAATGTCTAGGTAGCATCAAAGGCTCTCAGTAGCTTGAAAACCCTAAAGTACTTGAACATGACATAGCGACAATAGCGGCTCAGTTATTTGTTCAGCTTTTGTTGCGGGTTCAGATCATCAGATACATAAAAAATTGTTTTCGAATGATGTAGCATCAAGCCTTCATAGTATATTTAAGCATTAAAAATGAACAAGAACTTCTCTAAACTAATTTAATTGTAGAAACAAAATATGTACTTCAATAGTAAATTTAATTATACGAATAGATTTTTCAATCATTTTCACCTATTTCTTATACTTTGATTGATATTTTTTGTATTCACCCATGCGCGGAAGTAACGATCTTTGATGAAGTTTGCAGAAGCAGATAGTTTCTCATCTCCATGCAGGGTAGGTAAGGGACGAAATTTCCTTGACTGGCAAAAGGTTATGCACTGATCGGGCTCTTATACTACCTATTGCTTGTTTCTAGTTCTAGCGATTAGTCCGTCTCCCAATACTGCCTAACACGGGTAAGAAATTATCTCCCGCTGTTGGGTTTATTTTTAGCATGCATCGCCTATTATCTGCTTCTGCAAACTTCATTAAAGTTCGTTACTTCCGCACTGGGGAGAATACAAAAAATAACAATCAAAAGTGTAGACGGCCCATAATGGGGGAATCCATTAATTCATACTGGTGGGGATCAGTATTTGCACCACTCACCGTCGTTTTCTCCGAGATCTATAAGTTATAGTATGACGAGAAGAGCAAATGTGTGAAATAGGCGGTGCATGCTAAAAATAAACCCAACAGTGGGAGATAATTACTCACCCGTGTTAGGCAGTATTGGGAGACGGACTAATCGCTAGAACTAGAAACAAGCAATAGGTAGTATAATAGCCCGATCGGTTGCATAACCTTTTGTCAGTCAAGGCGATTTCCCCCCTAAATGAGAGAAGTTGAAAAAAACGAAGAGGTGGGCACTTTATTTTGCCTATCAGTGTATTTCTTATGCTGTTTATAGAATCGTCTTGTTGGCTAAGAATGAGTTGTGAGAAACTAAACGCATATTTCGAAAAAGTTATGTTTATGATGCTGGAGAACCGCGAATTATTTATGAAAAGGCCGTATTTTCTGCTAGAAATATACTGCAACAACGAAGCACAAATTGTTGAGATTTAAAAAATGCTTCAACATTTAACATTAAAAACATTTTTTTCACCTCAGATCTCTCCACCCTGAAGTTTTCTCCAAAACTGACGTTAGAGCTTCAAATTTGTACGCACAATGTATAAAGTATACAATAGCAGCAGAAGCAACATAGGCATATGTTAAACAAATTTTGTTTCTGTTTCTTGATTATCGAGATTTTCAGCTTCTGGCTGGTTCATCTCCCGTCGTAGTTACTCAAACACCGCTTTTGGGCATTTTCGTAACTTGTCCGGGGTGAAATTCGAACTCGTGACTTTGGCGTGAGAGGTATGAATGTTAACCACTACGCCGGGGTCGCCCCCTTAAACGAAAATTTTAAAAACACTTTTTGACCCATTTAACCCAATCGTCTTGCTGTCAAATAGAGAGTTGTAGGACACTTAACAAACATTTCAAAAAACGTGTTGCGGTTACTGAAAAAACGCGAAAAAATTATGAAAAGATCGTATTTTCGCATATTATTCGAATATGATAAAATTGAATCGGAAATATCTCGAGAACGGGTGCTCTCACGAAGATCATAATGCAAAATAAAAAACTTTAAAATACTTCAAAAATCAGACTATGAAATCAAAACACGTTTACTACCGCCAATATTATATTGAAAGAAATGCACCGAAAGTTGATGTTCTAAAAACTTTTTTTTCCTGACATTTATCAATCCTGCAGTCTTCGCTCAAGTTTGCGTTAACACTTTAAATATTCACAATCAAAAATTGAAAATAAATCAAAACACCTTTTTTGAGACATTTAAATTTTTAATGTTAATTTTTGATTTTTTTCCGAATAAAAACTTGTTTTTTTCAGTGTATATATTCTTTCAACCTTCACAAATAGGGCCACAACTTGTTGTCAGACAGTATTTTTTGTACAACGAGAGGTTTTCAAGGCACAAACTATTAATCGAAGTGCTATTCAAAATGCCTACGTCCTTTTTAAAACTGACTCTAGGTCCACAAATGTTTTACATCAGTGGAAAAAACTTTCTTTCGTGGGTAAAACGCGTGTACAAATTTTCAATTAAATCGGAGACACTCGAAGCTGGTCGATAGGTCATTTCAGCTGGAAACGCTCTTTTACAGAGAGAAGGATTTTAAGATATAACTTTATTATTGTGAAATAAGCAATCGGTTTTGTTAAATGATTTTTAAATATTATGTTGCTGCTATTATTTTGGTGCCTGAAATTTAACGTGGACAGGCTTTATTCCAATGAAATTATTTAAGAACTAGATTTTTACTAGTTAATTGTCCTAGAATCAACGAACGGGTTATTTATTTCGATAAAAGCATCTTTACAATTAATTTAATCCGGTTTTCATATTTAAGTATATTGACTGTTAATCTCTAGCCAGCCGGCGAACAGAAAAGAAAATTGTATATGATGTAGTTACCTTCTATTTAGTTAATTAAAAAACAAAAACACGCAATCCTGGTAATAACTCCATAGTCACCACGGAAAACTATAATTTGTAACAAACCTACAGTTCAACTAAATCAATACGATTTTTCTCGATTTTCTTCCCATTACTTCATAAGGCCGAACCAATTCTTTGCCAACACTGTTCCACGCTGCAAGTTAATCGCATTCTCTTCGACAATGTTTCCAGTGGTTTAGTCTTTATTGTTATCCCGTGCTATTGTTTCATATCCATTCCTCCTTCCGATCCACGCTCATACATCCATTTCCTCCAGTCGCAACCCGGCCACTGTAACGAACCATTTTACTAAGTCAGTCGGCCATAAGATTTTATGGTCGTTCGTTTCTCGTAACGCGCATTCCGAACCAAACCACGGCCAAAGGCGTCATATAGTCAGCCGACGACGACGTCGCCCGTAAAGTATGGAGGGACACTTTTACAAGGACCTTCCCTTCTGCAACCACCCAGGAACTAAATTACTTTATTGGCTCTCACACCACGGTCTCGGCAGCGATTCTCAGCTTGCCGGCCGAGGCAAGTCCTTTTAATCTTCTTCCCCACTTTGTTGCAGGGCTGCAGCCAACAGGGCAGGGCAATATTATTTTTTGTGGATTTAATGAATTCTAGGGGAGATCAAAGCAAGCCAGCAGCCCGCGCGTAAATCTCTCGGCATGGGTGAATAGTCGACTGGCAACAGTAGGACTAAAGCTACACGTTTCTAGTTATTTTTTATTTTATATTTATTCACTTTCTCACTTTTAGAAACCTACTCTGAACACCTGCGGTTAGGCGAGATTGTGTTTGCTGCACAGCTCTAGCTCCCTCACTAATAGCTATCCGTTTTTTTTTTCGTCTCTTTTTTCGCATTCAACAGGAGGTGGATTCGTTTGAACTGGGCGCTTACCTCAGGGACGGATATCGGTTAGCACAGCCCGTAAATTGTCCGGATGAGTTGTAAGTATATAAAGTTTCAAAGATGTAAAGCAGCGATTAAGAAGTCTTGTTTAAGTTGGTTTGGAGCGATAGAAGATATCACAATAATGAATTTAAAAAAAACTGAAAAATGAATCGTTCCATCCGATGGGGTGTGGACGGATTATGATGTATGCGGATTCTGACAAAACTTTGAAGAATTACAAACAATCGCTAGAACACAAGTCATTGTAGTACATGAGCACGTCGCTCGCATTGGGGATATAATAAGGCAACGGAATGTGTACTTGGTTCTAGTACTGTACAACATGCTCTCGCTCAATTTCTCAAAGTCTTCTATTCAATTTTTCACAGCCTGCCGTACACTGACGGAATTATCAACACTCTCTCTCTCTCTCTCTCCATATCTTTCGTTCTAGTAAAAATTGATGTCCACTCTTAGCGGCCTCATGGTGATGAGAAAAATATTTTCTTCTACATCATATGAAGAATTGTCCGTCAAGCGCCTATTAGTTAAAATCCCAGTTTGTGTAGCGAATAGACAACCCTTCCTTTTTTGGCGTTCTAGAAAACGGAATTTCTATATTGCTTATATCTACCTAAATGTTATTTCCTAAAATAATCCGTTGATAGGTTTTGGAAGAAAATTGTTCGACCAATTATGAAAAAAAATTACTTTTGAGATTCGACGTGGAGAAACTTACTATTTTTGTATTTAAAATAATCAATTAAATTCAATTGACGAAAAATCATATAAGTTTAATTTGCAACATTCTAACTATATCGTGTTTCTCAGACTTTTCTCATAGAAAACAATTAAAACCCCAAAGCCTTTTAAGCAGTTCCTGAGATACAGCATTTTGAACCGAAAAAGTGTTTTATCATCAATTATTAGCTAATCCTGGTGCGAGCGCTGCACGGTTGCAACTAAATTAATGAACATGGTAGAACCGGCACGTTTATGGTTGTTTTTTTTCGGAATGAAATATTTTTTTCACTTAGCATGGGTTGAAACTTTTATCAGAACATGTTTCTTACCCGAGAAAAACCAGTTGTGTTTTAGTAATCCAGATGATTCTCATGTTTGGCAAAAATTTGTGTTTCATTTGCATGAAAGCACCCCCCCCCCCCCTCCCTTTTTCTAGAGGGGGGAGGTTTTCCAAACCATCATACACCAAACCATCATTGCTTTCAAGACCCCTCACATGCCAAATTCGGTTCCATTGGTTTCATTAATTCTCGAGTTATGCAGAAATGTATGATGAAAGTCAGATACAGATAATTTTTCATCTCCATACGAGGCTCTAGGAGTGGGCAGTAATTTATTGCTAGAACGAATAGAAATGAAGTAAGTGTTTTTGTAGGAGGGCCATCCCTTCCAGAGAGAGGAGGGCTCTCAAACCACCATAGGAAAGTTTTTTGCTTCCAAAAACTCTCACATGCTAAATTTGGTTTCCTTTGCTTGATTGGTTCTCGAGTTATGCAGAAATATGTGGTTAATTTGTATGGGGCCCCCTCTTCCAGAGCATGGCGGGGTCTCTAACTATCTTAAGAAGCTTTACCGGTACCAAAAACTTCTCCATACAAAATTTCACGCCGAATACAAAATTTCTCGCCGATTGGTTCAGTAGTTTCTGAGTTATAAGGTTCAGACATACAGACAGGCAGAAAGACAGACAGAAATTCATTTTTGTATATAGATTTCTGTTTGAAACAATGTATAAAAACGTCGTGGAGGAAATTTTACAAAGTATGCCGAAAAAAATATGATTTACGGCTGGAAGCGTTGCTAATACTGCAGTTTTTATCGAATGAGTAGAGTTTGATCCCAATAAATCTAACGCCATCATATTGCTTAAAGTTTTATACACCTAAAACAATGTTATCTTCAGGTATTTTTAAGCAGTACTTTGAAGGAAGTAAGTCGTTAAATCTATGTATCTCAACCCCGGACATGTTACGAAAATACCCAAAAGGTATTTGAGTGACTACGACGGGACATGAACCAGCCCAGGGCTGCAAATCTCGATAATAAAGGGGAAAAAAGAACGAAAGAGTTGAATTTTAAAGGTGTTAAGCTCCAACCGTTTCGTGTGGTGCCGTGTCGTCATATGAAAACACGTTTTAAGAATTAACTCAGCTTTTTGACTAATTTTTCTCTCTCTGGTTTTCTGCTCACTCATTTTTACACATATTTTTCTTTAATTGTGAAAATATTACAAACTTCGGAGAGTAAGTAGACATGAATAAGGAGAAAAGAGGACTAAGAAAAAATAAGTCATAAGGTAAGTTAATTCTTAGAACGTGCTTTCATACGACGACACGGTACCTCTGAAACTTCAAAAGTTTCGTTCAGTTCATTCGGTGCATTCATCCATTGCCAACTGCAAGGAAACCAACCTTACTTTTTGCGGTAAGAGTTAAAGAGATAACAAGGAAAGGTACTACTGATAATTGTCAAAATGTGAGTAAAAGAGACGGGGAGAATCAGGATGAATGCAAAGAAGTTCATTGCATTCATTTGTGCCGTCAGCTGTAAGCACCTGAACAGTATAAAGTAGGCAGGAGACAGCATTTTCACGAATTCATTAGGTGACGTTGTTTACTAATACATAATGATATTTTTCTTTATTTTGAAAATATTGGGAGAATCAGGGAAAAATATGCCATATCTTGATTTAAGAGCCGTGCGATGAACTTGAGCTACACCGACCAAAGCAATTTCTGAATTTCAAAAAATATATTAGGTGAATCGGGGTAAAATCGCCCGTATCTTCATTCACAGAGTGGTGAAACTAACTCCAATCAATTCTCCAGGAAATTTACAAGGGACTAACCTTATTTTGTTGCTTTAGAAAAACACCGAAAAAAAAATTCAAAAAAAAAAAGTTAGGGAAATCATGGTAAAATCAGCCATATCTGCATTCACATAGCCGTGCGGTGAATGAAACCAACTCCAATCAGTTGGCCAGAAAATTTTATTTAGGACTAACTATCTATTATTTTGCTGATCTGAGTGAAACCTAACAGGGCAATCTCTGAATAACCAAAAAATATTAGGGGAATCGGGGTAAAATCGACCATATTTTCGTTCACAGAGCTGTGCCGAAAACGAAATCAATTTCAATCGATTTCTCAGCTAATTTTACAAAAAAACTAGCCTTAATTTGTTGATCTTGAGTAGCTCCAACCAAAGAAATTTATGATAAACACAAAACTGTTAGGGGAATCAGGGTAAAATCAGCCGTATCTACGTTCGCAGAGCCGTAAACAAAACCAATTATAATCGATTTCCTAGAAAATTTTACAAAGAACTAGCATTATTTTATTGATCTTGAATCACACCGAGCAAAAAAATTGTGAAAAACATGAAAATATCAGGAGAATCAGGGTTAAATCAGCCATATCTTCATTCACAGAGCCGTACGGCGAACAAACCAAACTTTAATCGACTTTCCAGGAAATTTCACATGAGACTAGCCATATTTTGTTGTTCTTCAATCACATCGAGCCAAGAAATTTCTGAAATACACAACAATATTAGGGGAATCAGGGTAAAACCAGCCATATCTTCATTCACAGACCCTTGCGGTGAACGAAATCTACTTCAATCAATTCTTCTGAAAATTTTACATAGGACTGGCATCATTTTGTTTAGTTTGAGTCACACCGAGCGAGGAAATTTCTGAACAACATCGAAATATTAGGGGAACCAAGCAGTTCTGTGCAGCAAATGAGACCACGTTCATTCGATTCCTTAAAAAAATTCCTACAAGTTAAAGTAAAATTTCAGCAATCGTTCCACTCCGAGCTGAGATATAGAATTCTTTCGCGTTTCGGGCACTTTTTCCCCATTTTACTCTTTTTATTTTCTAGCCTCTTTGTTCACTGGAACTGTACACATATATTGCTGCTAAAAAATGAGAAGAAAGATAAGTTATTTCCATTTATTTCCAACTACCTTTATTACTTATCTTGCCAGATACACGTATTTGGTCTACAATGTGCCGACTTCTTCAGTGTCGTGTACTAATGAGGTTTAGATACCATACTGAAGAAGTCTTCATATTGTAGACGAAATACGCATAATTGTCAAGATAAGCAACAAAGGTAGTTGGAATTATGGAAACAACCGATCATTCTTCTCAATTTCTAGTTATTCCGATTTAGTTTGACCAAAACTCGTACTATTCTTCTTTTTTTCGAATATCACTAGTCATATTTTAACAACGTTGTTGGGTTACCTGAGCGGACATTCTGTTCCACCAACTATTTTTAACTGTTGCATCCCGAATCAGCTTTCCACTCTTTTTCAACTTATGTTTGACAACTGCCGAATATTTCGCTATTGGATGGAATTGAGGGCAGTTTGGAGGATTGATGCCCTTTTCGATGAAATTCACCTGCTTGTAAATTTTTGAATCCATTGTCTTGTTTATTACGAAAACCTGAGTTTTTTGCGACTTGCGACTTCATAATTTTTGCTGTGAATGTGTCAGCAAACCCGAATTTGAACTTGCTAGGGACATCATCGCGACTTGTGGCACATCAAGCACATCTTCTTGCCACTAAGAGGTGTCCCACATCAAATTGTATCACGGAAAAAACGCTGTAGAAAATTACCTAGCCGACCGATCCGTTTCAAACTATCAGACAATAAAATATAGCCCATTAGTAAACATTTGAAATTTATATTTTAGCTTCAAAACAACAACCATACGCTTGCACCTCACGCTAAACTCCGCTCATTAGATTCTGTGCAATATCTGGCTGCAGCTTCTTCTGTCCGGAAACCCACTTATTCTTCATTTACTCAGATTTGACCTCCTTGGATGCTTACGTGGCGCCTGTTTCATAATAGCCCAGTATTTTTCGATAGGCCTTAGTTCCGGTGCGTTTGGTAGTTTATGTCCTTGGGTACGAAAGTGACCCCGTTGGTTTCGTACCACTCCAGGACAACAGTTGAATAGTGGCACGAAGCTATAGCCAGCCAGAATATCGTAAGGACCTCGTGTTGCTTCTTGAGGTGGATCTCCCTGTTTACAGTCCCGGTAGTCACGAACGGCGCGGTTCGTTTGCCACATTAGCAGTTAGCTTGCCACGTCATATTTTGTATTTCTTGGCAAACTGTGAAAGCTTCTGCTTCCCTACTTCCTCCAGTAGAACAGTAGCCCCGAAAACTGTCGGAAGTCCACCTTGTCGTAAGGCTTATCATCCATGAAAAATAATTGAAAAGAGTTGAAGGACAAAACACTTGACCTATCTGTCTAGCCGAAGAGAACATCCACCCGAACGGTGAAATTTCCTCGAATGGACGTTGCCTCCCTCCCTCCGCCCGCCTTTGATGATTGTCTCCCCGCCAGCTGTCAACCATACTCCGATACAATAACCAATCAACAATCATCATCATCAGTTCATCAATATGACCTCTTCATCAGTCATCAACGGATTGGACAGAGTCATCAACCGAGACGCTCAGTATGAAGCCCCTAATCTCCTCAACTCAGTCCCACTGTTTGCTGCCGGCGATCATCTCAGTCGTCTCGGTCCTGCAGTTGAGGAACGTGAAGGAGTCTTCCAAAAAGCTTGCAAAGGCAAGTACGATTTGAATTTCAATGTTGAAGAACAAACTCTTGGTATCGCCATGACGGAATTGCATCAAGAACCTGCTACCGCCACTCATCGCCCAAACGCAAGTCCTAGTGATGCTTTTTCCGTTTCTTCAGCTTACCTACTCCGAATCGCCATGTTGAAAATCTATTGAGAACCTGCAGGAACGCACGAAGTCAACAAGTACCCCTAGTCCTCCCATTACACTCGTGTCACTGCAGCCAACGTCCTCCAGTCGTTCCGGGCTTCTGTGTAGGTTGGATGATGGAGTCTTCCAAACACCGATTGAAGAATGGTCAGCCTCGGACCTCGAATCTTCCTACTCACAACTTTTCTCTGCCTGACGTTGCTTCAAGTTTCAGTACACATGAACCAGCTATAAACAGTTGCTCTAGACCAGTGGTGCTCAGGTATGAGCATGTTGCGAGCCAAATTTCAATTTTTCAATTATGCCGCCGGCCGCATTGCGTTTTTCCAAAACTGAACCGATATTATGAATATGGGTTTTCTTTCAAAATTACAAATAATGAACATAAGATTGTATTTAACCAGTGTATTTGATAACAATATCGATCAACGAAAATATATACATTTACTTAATTTTTCTTGCACTTTTCGTGTGCCAGCTTATCCAAATCAGCTTTAATAGCAGATGTCGAAATTCGAAGAGAGTTTTCCAAATGCTCGTCTGTGATTTTATTCCTTGCCTTTGATTTCACGAGTTTCATAATTGAAAACAATTGCTCGCAGATGTTAGTTGACCCAAACAAAGATGCAACATAAAGAGCATGCTTCCGAACAGCCGGAAATCGCGCTTCTGAAACAAATTTGGAATAAAAGTCCAAAAGGTCGTGACTTTCAAACTTCTCTTGTAATTCTGTATCGCATTGCAATTCAATAAGTTCCATTTGCGTGTTTTCTGGAGCTTGTTCAGCATCGAAACTGAATGGAGTGGCAAACATTTTCAGCATCTTTTCTTGAGATTTAAAATCTCCAAATCGCCGAGAAAAATCAGTTCCAATCGTTTGAAGTGCGTCAACGTACTTCTTAGTTGACGATACTTTTAAATTTCCCATTGTGGGAAAATGGGCAAAATTAGAGTTTTTTAGTTGTTTTCCCCATAAAACGAGCTTACTTTCAAATGACTTGATTTGGTTAAGCATGTGATGTACCAGTTTCCCTTTGCCTTGCAAATTTAAGTTCAAATCATTAAGATGGCCAGTAATGTCGGCAAGAAATGCCAGATCTGACATCCACTCCTCGTTTTCGAACTGCTTCACAGGTTTACCTTTCCGCTTCATGAACTCCGCGATTTCAGCTCGAAGGTCAAACACTCGCCGCAAAACCTGTCCCCTGCTAAGCCAACGAACTTCTGTGAAATATGGAATGTCGCCGTACTCTGCATCCACGTCGGCGAGAAGACTTTTGAATTCGCGATGGTTCAACGCATGAGATCTGATGAAATTCACAACCTTGATGACGTCCTTCATTACGTCCTTGAATCCCACATTTTTAGCGCAAAGATTCTCCTGATGCACGATCCAATGGTACTGTTGAAACTCCTCAGGTACGTCTGGTAGTCTTCTCAGGTGTGCAATAGCACCTTCATTCTTTCCTAAAGGATTTTTGAAAATTTCAACAGTTTCAGTAAACATGAACAAAGTGAAAAATAAAAAGCAGGATTGAACATACCACACATAGCAGGAGCACCATCAGTAACTGCACCAGGCATTTTCTTCAAGGATAGATCAAGTTCTTTCAATACAGTCTGCAGTGAACTGAAGATATCCACACCTTTCGTCATTGCATTCATATGAATTAGGCGTGCTAATTCCTCAGTCACTTCGAAATTTTTCGATATACCGCGCACAAATACAGCTAACTGAGCTGTGTCCGAGATGTCAGTACTCTCATCTAACGCCACTGAGTAATGTACGAAATCAGCAGCTCGTTCTTTCAAACTCAACAGCACATTTCCTGCAATGACCTCGACTCTTCTGGTAATGGTTGGCCGTGACAAACTCACTTGCGCAAAAATGCGGCTTTTTTCGGGGCATAAGATTTCCACAACAGCTTCCATACACTCCTTCACAAACTCGCCGTCCGAAAATGACTTTGATTTCGAAGCTATCTTTTCCGCGACAACATAGCTTGCTTTTGTACACAGCTCGTTTTCTTTGATTTTCTTCACAAAAAGGTTTTTCTGATTACTCAACTTTCCCTTCAACTCAGCACATTTGTCGATTCGAGCTTCAAAAACATAATGATCCATTTTTGCTGCATGTTTCGTGTCATAGTGACGCTTCACATTAAACTCTTTCATAACTGCAACGGTTTCGTTACAGAGCAAGCACACCGGTTTCTGATTTACGCACGTAAAAAAGAACATTTCACTCCACCTCTCTTGAAAAACACGACCTTCATCCGCCACTTTTCGTTTTTTGCTGCTACTGGCTTCCATTTTGCTCGAACAATTTCTTTAATCTTGCACCACACGCACAAATGCGACCGAATCGACGCGATTGACAAAAGGCACTGATATGGAGAATGAACTCGACCGTCATTGAGAAGCGGGAGCGTAAATATGAGTGGATCCTCTCACATATTCTCCCATTGAGTCGTGGGCTCTCTGGAACTATGAAGCACCCGAGGGTGTGAACGAAATAAGCCTAAAAAGATATTGAATTTGCTACATTGCTCTCGCCGTTTTTCGCATGGCATCTAAACAATGGAAAACCGGTGGATTTTTTTTATTTTCTTGTCCAATTAATAGGAGTGCTGCGGGCCGCATGCGAGCCCATGGCGGGCCGCAGGATGAGCACCACTGCTCTTAACCCACCCACAAGACTGCTGATCTGTGAATCTACTACCAGTATGTTCGCGGTCTAAGCACAAAAACTGATGATGTCATCTACGTTTTCACCGAGACATGGCTAAACGATCAAATACAATCTCGACAGTGTATTTCGCGCTGAATCTACGCAAAGCTCCCGCCGCCGCACAGTGGGATCGAAATAAAAAAAAGTAGGACATGGGGATTTGCGGCGAAACTATTAGGTGTGGCCCATTGATGTCTTCTACAATGTTTTTACATTTTCGGAGAACTTTATTTTTGTGTTAACAAATTTGATTTAAGGAGTATATACACCTAGACCTTTTTTTTATTTCTGGTTCAAATCATTTCTGAGCGCACGACTAAATGTATAGTCACAACGTTTGACGTATCAACGTCTCTACAAAAGCTGCTTCGTCACACATGTGCGGTTCTGAATGTTCGATTTCTGTTTTTAACCTTTTTTTTACCCTAATGCCCCATTCCAATTGCCCCTTATTCTCCAGTCTCTGAACGAAAAGTAAAAAGTTAATAGTACCTCAATTGGCACCTCTAAACCCGTTGATAATGGCAACAACTCCGTCTTTGATCCGTAATTCCACCGATCACCACTGAAAGTAGCGAATTGTTCTAAGAACGCTAATAAAATTAAGTCATTCTACGTCACGTTCTGATATGACGTTCCATGCAGGGTTGTCAAGAGTGAAACATGAGATGAGAAAATGGCATCAAATCGATGCACAGACCTCTCGACTGTCGTTGATTGAACTAATCATGATAATGCGATAGCCAAACTAGAGTGACCAAGTTGGCTTGTATGCCATATTCATATGTCAGTTAAACATGTTTCTCAATCATTCACATATTTGGCAACACTGCCGCCAAAAAATAATCTATTTTATGAACTCTTCAATCGTTTTCCTTCAAAGATTAATCAAAAATCAAAAAATTGTTTTTAGCATAATAGTAACGGATATATAAATAAAACAAAATGATGATTTTTACAACAACAAAAATAGGGAGGCCCTATTCACCGAGGGGTGGTCCGATTGGCACAAAAACTTTTCTCATATAATTGATTTTCTCATATAATTGCAAGATGAATCATTCTTAAAAAATTGATTAAAATCAGCGAAGTTTGAACTTGGAACGTTTGAACTTTTTCTCGGACACTTTGGATGGAAATGACCCAATATAGCGTCTCGAAATGTCATGGAAAACCAACGCAACCACGTAGAGTTGTCCAGCGCTTTTCAATGTTTCTGGCAGAGAATTCGATCGTATATTTAAGGTCAGAGCTGATACTAAATCCGGGGTTGATTTCACTAGGTTATGATGACTCGTGAGAAGATGCTTGATTCATGAGTATGAAGTTATAACTCTCGACAGTGCTTTAATTATTTATTACAGGATGAATTAATTATTCTTGCCCACCCCAGCAGTACAACCGACCTGCATGAATACAATATTAAAGAAGCAGCGATTGGCTGGTCTTCACGAAATCCATTTCGTGCATTATGCATAAAAGTATACTAATAGCATGCCACCAGATAAAAAGCAATATGAATGTTTCATATAATAAACGAGACATTTGTTCAAAATCCACGTTTACGAAACGAGTGAAGGCTAATATAAGAAAATAAATGTTCAGTGCATCAAAACTATGATTGGTTATTTAATATTGCACTGCAGGCAAAATTCATCATATAACAGCCTTAAGTTGGATTCCTTTCACCTGACAGATGCAACCAATGCAATACTTATTCTTATTTGCCTAGCGACACACCAAAATACAAATTATCTAAATCTCACCCCAGAATACCGACTCCATCCATGTTGGGATCATTTGTCGTCGGGTGGGAATTCCTTCCAGTTATCTTCCGTTTCCAGCAATTACCCACGAAAACGAGTGTTGCCATCTCTCTGCGTGAGAGCATCCGCCAAGTATCATCTAACTGCCTCACCACCATCCCGATGGCAAAAAGGAAAATATGTTTCTGTTTATTCATTCATTACTCTGCTTCATGTTTCCAATTTCCACCCCGTCTGTCCCTCCAGTCATCATCGCTGTTTGTTGACTTGACAGCAGCTCGGCAAGTTAACAGAACAAGTACGGTGGGTGAGTGGGCTCGTCGTTTTGCATAAACCCCATAAACAACGGCAACGGCAGAGCTTGTATACATCCTTCCATATTACTGTTCCCGGGCATGGCCCAAGTGCTTCTCGGTTTAATGTTGAAAAGTCGGAGAGTCTACTAATGGGTTTGGGTTGAATAGCATTTTTTTGTGTCCCGTGTGATGACAGCATTCCGAAGTTGTTTTTTGCTGCCGTTTGTTGTCTACAGTTCCATTCGCTTTCCACCATGGGCTAGGTGAAAAGTTTCTTAGCTTGCCTGCACCCACTGGACGGTGGTTTACTGGCGGACGCTTGAATATTTACGCTTTTGTAAATTGTCGGTATGCTTAAGCTTTGATACAAATTTGAGGCATCTCATTTATTTTCTTGTAGAATATCCCGATAAAAGTTGTTACATCAAGCTAAACGATGTTCACCGTTTAACAACGTGAAATGGAAAGCCAGCAAACTCTCACGTCTGAGTAATTGGTATGAATCCTGATAATATCGTGTATAATATCCTGATGTAAAACTCAAACTGGGGAATGTGAGCCCTATACGTTTGATTATATTTTTTATGGTTATGTACTTGCTTCGATAATATAACTAAGGGCTTAGAGACGAACATTGAATGCCAAAACGTCCAATGTAAAAATTCCAAACGGTTGAAAAGAATGAATCATCACAGGGACATGACGTCGAGATTTTGCCTTCAGAATCGTGAAGCACTGGATTTTTTGCAGAAACACACAATCAGTACACGAAAACTCTAGATGGCGCTCTTATTTGCTGGAAAAGAACGCTCAATCCTCCTTTTCATAATCCATCTAATTCTTGAATCTTACTACTTGAATTGTACTACTTTTCTACTTCGTACTCATTCAATAAATTTCTTACAATTCTTAGATTAAAACTCTTATGCTCTTTGTATTCATTCATCGAAAATAATATTATTTATTAAAAATAAAACTTTCATCTACATTTTTAAAACATGCCACTTTCTACAACAATCATATGATAACTTTTTCTTTCTTCAAAAAGACTCTTATTTTTCCGCATATATGTCTCTGTCTGTTAACATTGAAAATAATATTCTTATTTCTCATTCATTCATTGTTTTTTTCGTTTCGTATTTGAATCATCTTTTATTTCGTTTATGTTTTAAAATTATTTGAGTGCTTTATTTGTTTTTGTGAAAAATTTAAACTCAATTATCTATTGAATTGCATATTCTTTAATACAAATTTGATATCGTCTGTTATATAACTGAGTTTCTGTAATTTTAATTTATTTTTCATATTCTTGTTATTTTATAAATCAATAACTATGTAGTTATAATTCAAATCTTATGTTTTGTTTCACATTTACTAGAATTACCTCTTCTTGGGTTTCTTGCTTTGAAACGCACGAAAAAATCTTTTTGGTGGCACGCTAACCACCAAAAGTCTAGCACACCCGATGGCGAAATATCAATAAAGCAATTTTGGTATATGAATGAATGGATTCAGGAATAGTACCGATGTTTCGACACAGAAAAAATCTTTTCATTGTGATGTACAGAGTGGCTCACAATAGGTGTCACTAAACCAAAATGGGATTACAGCGAAACAAATCAACCAAATCATAACATATATTTATTTTTCATTTGAAAGATACATGTTGTAGAAATAAATCACATTAAATCAATTCAAATCTCTCACCCTTTTCCTTGATAACATTGCAAAAACGCTTTGTAAACCCTCCCTGGCACGCTCGATTTCCTGAGGAATTTGGTCCCAAATATCACCCAAATGTTTCATGAATCGATCTAAACTAAGCCCTTTCGTAGGGCCTATATGTTGAAGCATATAACCCCAAACAACGAAGTCAAGAAGGTTGAGATCCGGTGAAGATGCAGGCCATTCTTCGAGTGTGATGAAATCGTGCAAATTTTTCGCGCACCACACTTGTGTCTTCTTTGCCTTGTGAGCTGAAGCTGAGTCCTTTTGTAAACAATATGGTGTATTTCCATACATCGTTAAAGTATGAGGAAGCAGATGGTTCTTCAATAACCTGTTTGATGTAATATTCAGTGTTGATTTTTACGCTAGGTTCTATGAAAAGAAGAGTTTTCCTTTTCGTGAAACGGTGCCCCATACCACGATTTTCGATACATTCTGATAGCTGTACCGAAGTGATTAAGAAGAATACAAAATATTGCAATACTCAAAATAAGTCTTTCCGGTTTAACATGCATAAAACGATTATACGATTTACTCTTGCAATTATTACAGAGGTTGAAATACCTTCAATGGCCCCCTCGTTAAAGCGCAGGCGGGATCGAGAAAATAACGGAATCGAAATTCGTTTGCTAGTTTGCTCGTTTTGTTTGGGTTTTAAAATGTAAAGCCAAAGAGAAGCATGAGAAAATTCAAGAGAGTCTGCTTATGTGCTCAGTAAAGTGGAGCAGGAGGGAATGCTACGTTTCTCTTTGAGATACCTTGATACGTGAGAGATAGGGATACTTGAAGGAATCATTGAAGTTTTTTTCTGGCGAACTATATGTAAGAATTATAGCAGACATCTTAGACAAAAAATTTAAAATAATTCTTCAAATCCCCATTCAGGATTTTTTAAATTTAGAATTAAAAAAATGAGATTGTGTACTTCGTGCAAAAAATTTTGCTTCGATTTCTCCAGCAAATCAGGACTTTCTCCAAGAATTGCTTCAGGAATTATCTCATAAGTTTTATGTTGCTCTACCCGGTGTCCTCCAGGGATTTTTATTGAATCACTAAACTTCACGAATTAGGGATTCCTTCAATTGAATTCATCACAAGAATATTTTGAAAAACTGCCGATGCGATGCCAGAAGAAACTTCTAAAAAAATCCCTGGAGGAATGCCTACAAACACCAGAAGAATATCTATAGAAACGCCAGAAGGAGTATCTCAACGAATGTCTGAGAACTTTCTAAAAAAATGTTTAAAAAATTTTCTCAAAAAATGTATGGAGCAATCATATTGGGGGACTCACACAAATTGACTTTCAGGCTGTCACTATCACTGTAGCGTTAGCAGGGACTGGATGATCAAGAGCAAGTTTTTGGCTCAGGAAGTAGCAGCACATCGGCCCCAACCTTAATGAATTGCCCCTAAAAGCTTAGCTCACATCGAAGAATCTTTCATATATTCGGTCAAATTAACAAAGCGAATTAAAACGAAAACAACGATTATTGTACAGAAAAGCGAAAGATTGTATTACAAGGTGCAAGGTGTCAGGTACACTTGGGATCAAGGAGTTCTACAACAGTGAGCCAATTTAAAGAGCTAGTTTTCAATTGATTTTTGGTGTCAATTGTTTTCATTTGCTCATCGGGCCTGAAACAGCGCAATGAAAGTAGCATTGGTCATTTGAAATTTGAGGTATTTGAGTGGACAAGCAATTGTACAAAACTTACTAATCTTGGTTCATCTAAAAATTCTGTAATCTTTATAAACAGATTTCTGTATGAAAAAAAAATCTGTGTCAATCCAGAAATAAATCTGTGAATGTGGCAACCCTGCCAACAGTGTCGAGCTTCTGCATACAAAATTATCGTTAATGTATGGAATGTGTGACGCTCCATTTAGGTGCAAGATATTGAACAGAAATCCACACTACGTTTTTGAGCTGTGCTGTTCCGAGAACTAGGATTACATTAATACGAAGCTATTAGTTTGAAAGGGAAGCTATTTATAAGAAGTATTTGTTTTTATTATACCTAATCTCCAGAAGTCTGTGATCAACAAATGTTTGTATGCACTGTATGTTGTTTTAAGATCAACTTCAAACCTTTGTTTCAGATACCTGACTGTAATGTGTTTTCTTGCTTCGTTCTTCTCTATATTTAACCATTCATTCCATAAGAATCCCATTTAGAAACAATGAAGTGAAATAAGTGGGAAAATAAAAGTCAAATGGATATAAACCGTGATCAATAAATTCGGACACACTTTCAAAATGCATTGAAATAACGCAGACGCTATATTTTGAGTTTCCTGATATATTTTATGGAAGGCAGCATAATTAATCATCAATTAAAAAACAGATTTGAGCAATAAAAAATGAAAAAAGTGCCACTAAGTTATTAAGGCCTGTGCCAACAAATAATGTGTGATCAGCAATAAAAATTTAGAAATGAGCAATAAAAGATGAGAAAAGATCTTCGGATAATCTAATTGTGAGCGGTAAATCTGTCAAATAAAGCAACAGCTATTAGTATATGTGCAATTAATTATGGCTTAATTTCCGCCAAATGATGTAATTTGAGCACTAAACTACTCGCATATGTCTTTGAATTGTATAGGATTTTCCCATAAAAATAGTAAAATGAGCAATAAATAACTGAATAACCACAATAAAAAAAACTCAAATGTCCTGAGTAGTAGATACAGCAACCCATCTTTAAATTCAAAAATAATTTGATATCGTGAAAACTTTCCCATGAAATAATCATTTAAAAACTGAATAGGTTCCAGACAGCAGAAAACAGATTCATGCATAAAATTGGAAATGAGCCATTAAAATTTATGATGTGTTTCAGGGCAAATTAAAAATTTCCATATGGAAGTGGTAAAATGTGCAATAGACAATGAAATTTTTGCAAATGGACTTATGAACGTGTAGAGGAAAGGCTTGTAAGATGGAACGACTTGTAAGATGGAACGCCACTTTTGACATTCGCTATAACAACACTATCGCGCTGACAAGTGTTAACCTCATTTTTTTACTATTCTTCAATTTTCATTTGCTTTTGGAATCAATACACTCATTCGATTTGGCTCTTTCAGGTTTCAATGTTCAAAAGTGTTGACATAATTAAAATAGCAATTATTTCCTGTGCTTAGTGAGTGGAAATTTCCCATCGATATCAAAAGGTTAACATTTGTATTGGCTAGTATTTTTGGTGTTTTTTTGTTTGATGTTTTGTTTTTATGTTAAAATGGAACACTGTTGAGCTTGTAAGATGGAACACATTTTTTTTTTTCGTTTTAAAACATATGAATTATATTTTCTTTGTTTGGAAATGCCATGGAATCAACAATATATTTTTTAAAACTGCAATTTTCGATGGAAATAATCAGTTCCGTAGGCAAACTTGGAGCCTCTTAGTTCCTCTTTCGAAAAATTTTCGAAAAAATAAAAACTATACATGTTACGAGCAAAAAACGAATCGTGTTTCATCTAACAAGCCATTTTTTTAAACTGTAATTTTCGGTGGATTTCGAAAATAGGCCATAATTTGTTTTTTGATGACTATAAATAATCAGTTTCTTAAGCAAAGTTGGAGCCTATTAGTTCTTCTTTCGAAAAATGTCTTTGGATCCGCTCAAAAATGAAAATCATACATGTTACGAGCAATAACCTGATTGTGTTCCATCTTACAAGCCTTTCCTATACATTCCAAATAAGAGTTATTGAGCTTATACAATTGATATTTATATCAAATGATATGTTGAGTTTTCCAATCATCATAAGACGGTCGCTTGTACGGAAAAAAATACTGTGGGTGTGGGAGATCATTTAATGTGGTCACTACCTATAAATACGGTTGAAAAATGTATCCAGGCCAAAGGAAAGTACAAAAATCAAATGTCCAGGAGCATAAATGAAAACAACAGTTTGACATAAAAAATATGAACAATTTTAAAATATAAAGCACCACTTAGAAAAAGACTACTCATTTGAATGGATTGCATTTTACAAAGCAGATTGGTAACAACGCCAGTAAAATCTTATTATTTTCTAACATAATTCGTCGTTCAAACGTCCTTGTACTGGATCCACTCATCCACCACACCGCGTTTACACACAGTCAGAAGCCTGAAACATGTAAAACATCGCAACTTACTCTTATATTGGGCGGTCCCCGATGCAATCTCTGGGAAACAACAATTAGCCGTTCGGATGACTTTGTTCGGATGAATTTGTCCTAAAGCACATCACAACTTATTATGGCTCATTCCCAATTTTATGCATGCCTTTATTTTCTGCTCTCTGGAACCTATTTAGTGTTTAAATGGTGTTTTTGATTATTTCATGGAAAAGTTTTCACGATTCCAAATTATTTTTGAATTTAAAGATGGGTAACTGTATCTCCTACTCAGGACATTTGAGTTTTTTAATTATGGTTATTCAGTTATTTATTGCTCATTTTACTATTTTTATGGGAAAATCCAATAAAATTTCAAGACATATGCGAGTAGTTTAGTGCTCAAATTACATCATTAGGTGGAAATTAAGCCATATTTAATTGCACATATACTAATAGCTGTTGCTTTATTTGACAGATTTACCGCTCACAATTAGATTATCCGAAGATCTTTTCTCATCTTTTATTGCTCATTTCTAAATTTCTATTGCTGATCACACATTATTTGTTGGCACAGGCCTTAATAACTTAGTGGCACTTTTTTGATTAATTGGTGCTTTTTCTGAATTACTAAGTGCAGGTTAATATTTTAGCCTTTTATGGAATGTACTCTTTATGTAAATTAATTACAACAAATATCCGGAATGATCCTCCTTTAACTTTCTTTACCAACTTCATAAGTATTTCGAAACTGTCACAGGTGGCACATACGGATTCCAGGGAAGCCCATCCTCCTAAATTTTCTAAATAACTACCTTGAGCTGTTAAAAATTCGAGATTGGAGGCAATTCATTCTCCACCAGGAAATCCGTCAAATTATCTCTACACCATGCCTGAACAATATTTGTCGTGTGAGTTGGCGTGCCATCTTGCTATTATGAATTTCATCTTTTCCATAGAGCTGGCGTAGGTTGAGAGCAACAATTTTCACAAAAACTTCCGTTTTTTAATACAAGGTGATAATTTTCACCCGATCGATGAAAACCAATGGTAGTTTACCTCGCTTGCAAATTGCGCCCCAAATCATCACCCCAACAGCAGGAATACTTTCTTTAGCTGTTGGCTAGACCCGAAAATGTTGTACGATGTAAGGCTACTCCAGGACAAACAGTTTCTAAACAGAAAAAATGAACTCATGACCAGCGTGCCGTGATAGTATCCATAACCATAATAATAAGAAGGGCCCAGCCACCAATTCAGGGTATCATCCCAGCTGTAACTGAAAGTACAAACTTCCATCTACAAGATCTATGCAAAAGGTCAAACGTAAGAAAATCGACTATGCACGCTACCTGTGGTGATACTACAAACTAAGAAACCGTTCAATGCGTAATCGATGAAGAAACTGCAAGTGTTATGTATTTTTGGCTGTGTTATCGTATTTGTAATTGGTTTACTTACAGTTATTTATTTCCAATAAAATACATACATTCATCTACTTTCTCCTGGACGGTATAAACGGGGACAAACAATTTTGCACACATCTTGTAGATGGAAGTTTGTACCTTCAGGTCACGTATTCTGTGTTTGCAAATATTTGCTTAAAAAGGAGAAAGATATCTTAAAAAAAAGTATTTATTTGACAGTTAAACCTCTATTATTTGTTTAATAACAAGTATCTAGTACCATAGGAAATTGTAGTGGAATCAGGAAAACAAGGAAACTTGAAACGTGTTGAATGCTAATCCAAACGGATGAACTGGAGAAGTCGCTGAGGAAAGATTGAATAAATGAAACAGAAAAAAATGAAGGAGTCACAATGGAAGAAGCAATGCAGAGGAAAGCAGCGCAAAATAAAGCAAAAGAAGATAACACGAAGAAGAGATATGTAAAAAAGTTGTATAAAATTCGTAGAAGGAGAAAAGGGAAATGGAAGGATTCGGAAAAGAGAAATGGAAGAACAGAAGCACAAGGAGTTGAAGCACTAGAAATACACAAGTTACGCCAGATATAAACAAAAAATACACCGTCGACAAAGCAAACATATTCCCTATGTGTACACCCCACACATGAGTGTTGTGGTATTATTTATGAAATAAAGCTTAAGACAATATGAAGAAGGAGACAACTTTGACCCACTTCCTACCAGGGTCCTCCACCTGAAACGGCAAATCATATTTTCAACCTGTTCGTTTGCAGCTTGATAAAGCTTGTCCACGTTAAATTTCGGACAGTTTTCTTTCAGTGTAGATTTTGAATTATTTCACGGATCGCTGGAACGTTTCACTTATAAAACAGCTGAAATTCTTCACTTTTTTTGGGGTACAACATGTTTCCATTATTTATACATTCAGTAAAAGGGCACAAACGCATATTGTACGAACGGCAGCAAAATCGGTATTTATCAATACTTAATCTTGCCAAAAAACTAAAACTACCGAAAAGTACCGTGTTTTGTGTTTGCAAATCATTTGACCAGCGCTTGACTGTGGATCGGAAGGTTGAAAGTGGAACAAATCGAAAAGTATACTCCCGACAAATGGACAAGAAGGTGGTAACCATTATTGAGAAAAAATCCAATCTTTCTGTACGAAATGTGGCTCGCAAAGTTGGGAAATCAAAATCATTCGTAAAAAAAGTGAAGCAGAGGCTAGGAGGGCTGAAGGCGTACAGAATAAAAGAGGTGCCCAACAACAAGCAAAATTTCACTGCAAAAAGTCGTGCTAAGTAGCTTTGCACCAATTTTTGGCAAACTTTTTCTTGTATAATTACGACGAAACACTGCCTTTTTATACCGCAATGCAAAGGATTTCCGGACAAAGAAGAAGTCCAAATTCCCGAAGAAGCATTTGATTTGACAGGCCATATGTAGTTGTGGTCGAAAATCTAAAAGTATCGTTTCCACCCGTACTATCAATACGAATTTTTACGAGAAATAATGACTTTCCAACTCTGTTTTGACCTGATTTGGCCTCTTATCACTACGCGAAATCTGTCCTGGAATGGTATAAGGTATAAGAGGTCAAACAAGTGCCGAAAACAGCCAATCCACCAAACTGTCCAGAACGTCGCCCAATAGAGTAATACTGGGCTCTAGTTAAGCGGAAACGCTTCAAAGCTAAGAATAAAATCAAATGGTACCGATGATTTTAGGAGAAAATGAAGAATCATTACGTTGGGCGTATCTAAGCATACCGTATGGAAACTGTGGTGAGTTTACCACAGAAAGTTCGAGAATTTTACAGAAAGAAGGATTAAATTCCTAATCAACTGTCTCTAATGTAGATATAACTCTATTATTGTGGTATGAATAATCGGTTTTGTTGAATTATGTGCGAATTTTTTTTCTGTTATTTTGGTGCTCGGAAATTTACGTGGACAGGTTTGAAGAAAGCAAAAGTGGGTCATTTTTAAGTTAAAATGGAACAACTCATACTCATAGCACGTGATTGGATATCAATGCAAAAAATGTGTAAGCTATTTCGATCGGATGGTGTATGAATGAAATCATTATGTTTTGTCAAACGTGTGATATAAGCATTCAAAAACCTTTCACTTTGGCAGAAATTTTCAAGAAAGAAACAAATAACGTAGTCCTAGGCTATAACACTAAAGACTGTATTCGATGAAATTTGGACACACGAAATAAGTCACCAAAAATTTTGCTTGAGCCTCATTCTTTTCAAACTTTCTGGAAATAATGTACTACAAAATGGTTAAGTTTTGACATCATTGGTTTATTGAACCTCTTCTCCCAACCCAAATGCCCGCACCTTTGCCTTGATCCCTTTCGTCAAATTTTGGGCAATGATAGGACCGACTTGCTCACTTACTTTTAACCACACTTTCTTTAGTTCAAGTTCATTTTCTATCAGTTTTGGAGTTTTAACGAGCTTTTCCTTCATGATTGCCCAAAATTTTTCAATTGGGCGAAGTTCCGGATAGTTTGGAGGGTTGACGTCTTTTGGTACAAAAACTACATTATTATCTTTGTACCAGTCTAAGACGGGCCGGACATAGTGGCAAGATGCCAAATTCGGCCAAAACAGTGTCGGGCCATCGTGAGATCTCAAGAAGGGCAGAAGTCGTTTTTGGAGGCATTCGTCCTTGTATATTTGTCTGTTGACGGTCCCAGAGGTGATGAAGGGCTGACTCATTTTGCCACATCCGCAGATCGCTTGCCAAACAAGGAATTTTTTGGCGAATTTCGACAGTTTCTTCTTAGAGGTGGCGACATAGTGTTCTTGTCCTGGCATTTGTTTGGTGTCGGCTTAAATGTAGGTCTCATCGTCCATCACAATGCAGAGCGATTTTGTGAGCCACTCCCTGTACAGTTTTCTTGCACGAGTTTTGGCCACCGAGTTCTGTTTATCGCTCCAGTTCGGTATCTTCTGGACCTTGTACACATGTAATCCAGAACGTTTCATTGTTTTCTGCACAAAACAAACTGAAACTTTCGCCTTTTTCGCAACATCCTTGATCGAAATGTGGGCATAACGCTTAAATTGGTTCAATACCATCCTGGCCTTCTCCGGATTTGATGTGCCACGTTTTTTCCACTACCATTTTTTCGCTTGGTTGTCTTACGGTCCTTGAACGTTTTGATCACATGAGATACGGTTGAATGTGCGATTCCGAGCTGTTTTCCGATCCATCGATGAGAAGCGGTTGGGTTTTCGAAGTGAGTGCCCAAAATTTGTTGGCGCACTATTTCTTCATTCGAAGCCATCACTGAAATCACTCGACCGATTTTCACGGAACTCATTACACAATTGACAAAACACAATGAAATACATTCAGTTAAAATTTCAATAATTTTTACCCACACACTAAAAAGTTACGAACAATTGCGTGTGTCCCAATTTCATCGAATACAGTCTTTAAGTGCAAATTTCAAGTGTGCGAGTGATTTAACCTTGAACCTCCCATTCAATTGTGATATTTTTTACATAGATCATAGCATAGATCAAACAATTAGCAAATAACCAACCAACAAACAAAAACAAAATTCATACCGCAACGAAAATCTTACTCGGGTTGTTCAACTTCCCGCGTTGCAAATTTCCAACTCATTTAGGGCCATTCATTTGCTCAGCTTTTTTTCGTTTTTTTGCATTATTCCCTGCCATTATCTGCCATTGCATGCCTGTGCGACTTTCAAAAATGGTGGAACGAAGCGAAGATACACAAAATTATGCAACGTTTCTTCTTCTTCTTCGGCTCTCAAGCCATGAGTTATTTCCCCTTCCTCGATTTCGGGAATTGCATCCACACTTTGTTTGCTAGGCTGTTGTCGGGGTATCCTGTTCTTTTTTTCTACAACATCCATTGCCATAGGACTTAACATTTGCAGCGGGAAGTGGGTTCAGCGGGGGCAAAAAAGGGACCACCAGCACCACGCGACAATATGGAAATGAGTGCAATAAAAGCGTGGAATCAAAGGGCCAAATTGCACCCCTCACTTTCGGAAAAGAATGGAGAAAAAAAAGGGGACAGACAAGGACGGGCAATCCACTCGGTTGGGCTGTGAAGTTTTGAAGTGAAGAGCTCAATTTACCATTTACTCGAACATAAAACGAAATTTTAAACTCTCCGACATCAAGAATGGGCATTACATGCCTTGAGATGGAGAGAGGGATTTGTTTTTTTTATTTGCTGTAAATATTTTGCTTGCTACTGTATTGTGTTCGTATCATTTCTGTTGTTCTCGCCTATGCTCTTATTATAATCAGCACATTTGCAACCGGAGAGAGGGCAATATGGAACCAAAACGAGGCTCTGGAGGAATGCGGTTTCGATGATGGAAAGGCAGCGCCAGTGGGATGGGAGGACACAGGACACAGGGCACGGCAATATGGCAGTGGAGGATGGAAGCAAATTACCGTCGGAGTTATGGCACTAAAGAGAACAATGATTTTTTTTTTGCTTTTACGCTGCACTCATGCTTGCCGTTCCTTTATTTTTAAGCATTGTACGGTTGCTCTTCCCGCTTTGACATTATTGCCGGGGCTTTTTACCTCCGCTCTTTGAAGTCAACTGCTGTGCCAATGCCACCGATGAGAAACGGAAAGTGTTTTATGATGGGAAATAAAGTTATGATTCCATTTGCTCTGATTAAAGCTGTCGTGGTTTTCGAATCAGGGCTGGCATTGGGGCATAACGGGAGGTGAGTTTGGTGGTACACCCGCTGCTAATTTTGGAATTAACATGGTTGTTTTATGCTTACCGTGAAATGACGTCTAGTGTGCTCTAGATATATGACATGCTTGTTCGTGTATAGGGCCTTTTCAAAGTTAATAGCGAAACATATAGGATTTTGCTGTGAAATCATTGCGATTCAGTTTCAATAGCTGTATAAACGTTACTCAGCTATGGCAAATGATGCACGAATATGGATTTCCAGAAAAACTGACGCGGTTGATCAAAACAACGATGGATCGAGTGATGTGTGTCGTCCGAGTATCAGGGACGCTCTCGAGTCCCTTCGAATCTCGGAGAGGGTTACGGCAAGGTGATGGATTGTCGTGTGTGTTGTTTAACATTGCACTGGAGGGTTCGAAAAGCTGTGATAGACACGAGTGGCACGATCCTCAGGAAGTCTATCCAACTATTTGGCTTCGCCGACGACGTTGATATCGTAGCACGTTACTTTGAGACGATGGCGGAAACATACATCAGACTTAAGGCTGAAGCTGGTGCGATTGGGCTTGTGATTAATGCGTTGAAAACAAAATACATGAAGGGAAGAGGCTCACGAGAAGACAATGTTAGCCTCCCACTACGAGTTCAGGTCGACGATGATGAAATCGAGGCCGAAGATGAATTCGTGTATCTGATCTCATTGGTGACCTCCGATAACGACACCAGCAGAGAAATACAAAGGCACATTATGGCTGGCAATCGTGCCTACTTTGGACTGCGAAGGACGCTAAGATCGAACAGAGAACGCCGAACCACAAAGTTGACCATCTACAAGACATTAATTAGACCGTTAGTTCTCTACGGCCACGAAACATGGACATTGCTAGTGGAGGACCAACGCGCCCTTAGAGTCTTTGAACGGAAGGTGCTGCGTACCATATACGGTGGAGTGCAGATGTAAGACGGAACGTGGAGAAGGCGAATGAACCACGAATTGTACCAGTTGCTGGGAGAACCTGCCATCGTACACATCGCAAAAATCGGTCGACTACGATGGGCTGGACATGTCGTAAGAATGTCGGACGATAGTCCTGTTAAAATGGTTCTCAAAAACGAACCGACAGGTACAAGAAGAAGAGGCGCGCAACGAGCAAGGTGGATCGATCAAGTAGAAGACGACTGGCGGAACCTCCACAGGCAGTGAGGCTGGCGAGGTACAGCCATGCACCGATTACAATGGAAACAACTTCTGTGTCCAGCAGAGGCCACGCCGGCCTAAATCTGATTGATAAAGATAAGATAAATATTAATGTTATTAATTAAATAAGAACAACTAAGTCAGAGGGTCATAAATTACATCCTCGAGAGCTTAGGGTGTGCCGGTTGCCTTTTCTGGGAAATGTTATCTTCAACTATTGAAAAATGTGCTTTCTCCTAAAGTGATGGTGAATACAAGTCCAAAAGGAATAAGTTAAACTTAATTTTTTCATAGTTTCTTTTTTCGCAGATTACTTGGGCGACAAAATTTGAGAAAAACATTTCAAGGTGGCTTTTTGTTGTTGTTAATTTTCTTTTTCGCTTCATGAAACGATGTTCTTTTGTGTGTAAATAATGACTTTCAATCGAACCAAATATTATGCTGATTAACTGTTCAGCACTCGTGCCAACTTTTGTAACACGAGCACTCGTGCGTTGTACTTTCTACAACCCATTCCTTCCCGGAATATCTCGTAATACGGATCACATAGAAAGTTACTGTCTTCAGCGACGTTATTCATTAGGTCAAGGCCTTTTAATTTGTGAACAGTTGAGGATTCTGTCACTAAGTGGCGCTTGTGTTCAAATTATTTTCAAAATTATGCAATACTTTGGTATTCTGACCAGATAGAATGTTGGGTTACCGGACCCTAACCAACACCGATTGAGGTAATAATTTATACTGCCAGTTGTGGGGTGGATATACTTGGCGTCTCCATAAGTGGACTGTATTTTGGGTTTACGGGTTTCTTTTGGAGTTCCATTTAATCATTTCCACACACAACATCACACATTCGTCCATTTATCACACATCACATATATTTAGTCTCTTGCACTAACATACATTTTATTTACAATATTCACAGTACTACAAACTACCTTATTGTACAAACATACAACACAGAACATTTCTTTCCATTGTGGCTCTGCTCCCATCCATCCTTCTTGGGAGTCAGAGCAGACACGACTGTCCGCACAGCAGATCATCCACTATCTAGCAGCCAGCCAGATGATTCCAAGCGGTGACGTCACCGATAACGATCGCCCGTGATCGCTGTCGGTATCGGTCGATGTGGTAGCGAGAATACCATCTCTATTCGGTGTAACGATCGTTGGGAGAGAAAGTCCTCTCATTCGGCAGTGGCGTAGCGAGGGTAGGCGATGTTACTCCCGAACATAGAAAGTATCAAAAATGTTGTACAATAGGTCAAGGCGTCGTGAAGTGAGGAAATTTTGATCTTCTAACCATCAAACTAATAGGTCTCGACTACTGAACAACTTTATCGAAGACATGAACCTTCCATAAGGACAGATTACATTATGTACGAAAAATTCTGAGCTATTGATCACCAATCAAAAGACCATGACCCTATGGACTACTATTTCGAAGACCAGAAACTTCTATATGGCCAGAGTCTCAAGATATAGCATACTCGGGAGATTTACTTACACACTAGCGCCACGTATTGAGACATTTCTGAACTTATAATCATCAATCAAAAAAACCTCGACCTACTGAACAACTTTGTCGAAGACTGAAACTATCCCGTTAGTCAGGATCTGAAGATAAAGCATTTTAAGAAATTTACTTCCACACTAGCGCCACGTAGTGATGAAGTTCTTAACCAATAGTCACCAATGAAAAGGCCTTGATATACTGGATCTCTTTGTTGGAAACAGAACTCGTCTAGATAGTCAGGATAACGAGATATACCAAATTGGAATCAGTTATATCAAACTTGATACACTACGTATTTTATTTAAGCCGACACGCTTCGCCATATCCCAATCTACCACGCTATTTGAGATTTTTCTAAAATTAAAGAATACGTAGTTTGGTATAGAACGAGTTTCTCAAGGAATACACGTTTTATATCAATGGGTGCTTCGGCATCAAAATGGTAACGGAAAATCCACAAATGTTATTGAAAGTACAACAGCGCTAGTGCTTAAGCAGTGTATCGAATATAAGCTATCCACATACATTTGCGTTGTATACATTTGTTTACTTGTTTGTGAGGTTCAAATTCTGCGTTTTCAAAATGTCGCGTATTGAAAAGGAAGTGAAAATTAAGGTTCTGGACACATGGCTAAGTGAGAAGGGTATTACTATGCGAAAATTGGCGAAGCGGTTTGGAATTCATCATGCGAGTGTTAAAACCATCATTAATAGGATCACTATTCTTTGGATGAGCCACCAGTAAGATGCAGAAATCCGGGTTCTTACAACCCGAAACTGGAGCAGAAAGTGGTATCTCTAATCATGAAGAACAAATCAATGTCAATACGTGATTTGGCCAAAAAAGCAGGAGCGAGCGTCGGAATGATCCAGCGTATCAAGAGGCGAAACCACCTGAAGACCTACAAGAAGCAGAAAATCTCGAAACAAAGTGCAGAACAGAAGAAGCGAGCAGCAACAAGGGCCCGGAAATTGTATTCGCGTCTTTTGCAGCGTCCGGATGCATGCGTTTTGATGGACGATGAGACCTATGTAAAGGAGGACTCAAAAACCCTTCCAGGTCCACAATACTTTACTGCCGTCGGTGGGGAGGATGTGAGCGATGCGGACAGGTCGATTCAAGTGGAGAAATTCGGTCGAAAGGTACTGGTATGGCAAGCAATATGTTCCTGTGGTTTGAAGTCTACCATTTTTTACACTACCGGAACTATAAATGCGGAAATCTATCGTTCTGAGTGTCTCCAGAAGAGATTGTTGTCTTTATATAAGAATCATAGTAAACCTCCACTGTTTTGGCCGGATTTAGCGTCGGCTCACTATGCCAAAACCACTCTCAATTGGCTTGCGGAAAAGGGTATAGATTTCGTTGAGAAAAATATCAATCCACCAAATTGCCCTCAGCTTCGACCCATCGAACGTTACTGGGCAATCGTGAAGAGGGTCTTCAAGAAGACTGGTAAGGCAGCTGGGAACATGCAGGAGTTCAAAAAAAATTGGGCTCAAGCGTCCAAAAAATGCGATGCAACACTTGTCCGGAACTTGATGAAGAGCATTCGATCCAAAGTTCGAAAATTCGTGAAGGAATAACTTAAATTTCATCCGGTCTTCATTATGTTTAAGTTTAACCTCGTACAATAAAGGATCAATTTTTTGTATGAATAAAATATCGGTTTTCAACATAATTTGAATGAATGTTTGTGGATAGCTTATTTTCGATACACTCCTTATAGTTTAAGATAAAACGAGATAAATTAAAAAATATGACATTAAAAGGGGCAGTTTTGCCAAGGGCAGGATTTATTGGCCTCATTCGGACAAGTTTCAGTCAACAAAACATCTTTAAGACATGTTAGTTTTTGACGCGTATATGACCAAAACAGCGCTAAATGTCTAAGAACTAATAATATGTTCTGAATATCTGAATAATACTCTTCTAACAAAATGACGTCTTAACTAGGTAATGCTTTTTTTTGTTGGTAATGTTCCTCTTCCACATCTCTTCTTCCACTTCTATTATTTTGTGTTTTTTTTCTTCTTCTTCTCGTTTAAGCGCTTCTTCTTCCTCTCTTCTTCTTCTGGTTTCTCTCTTCGGCTTCTTTTCTTCCGATTCTGTTTTTCCACTTCACATCTTCCGCTTCACGCTTTTCATCCGCTTCTCAGCTTCCGCTTCTGTTCTTCCGCTTCTCTTTTCCGTTATTTTTCTAACTTGCTTCTACTCTTCCACTTTTCCTCTTCCACTTTTTTTTCCACTTCCCTTCTTTCACTTTTTAACTACCTATTCCCATTTTCCGTTTCTTTTCTTCCGCTTATCAGCTTCCGTTTCTTTTCAACCACATCTCTTCTTCCTCTTTGCTTCTTCTATTTCTCTTCTTTCTCATTTTTTCTCCCATTTATCTTTTTACGCTTCTCTTCTTCCGCTTTACTTCCTTTCTGCTTCTCGTCTTCCACTACGCTTCTTCTACGCTCTTCCCAACATATTCTTTTTCGACGTAGGACTCTTTCTATACTGGGGTACAATTTGAAAAATATCCATTGCTACCAGCACGACATGCGGTCAGGTTTTGAGCGTTGAAACCTCAGTCGTTTCTCCAAACATTTTCTAAATGTTTGCATCAATCGATCAGAAATATTTATACGCGTCGATATCAATAATGAAAACTATTGGTTTTAACATGAAACTACTTAAAATAACGCCAATATAAGGAGATGTTTTAAAATGTCGCTTGTTCAGAGGAAATTTATCAAATACCCAGTACTTGCAGCCATGAATGTTACATAAGGTTATCTTCGCATCTGGATTTAGTTTTTTCGGCAGTTATGGAGCTGTGCAGTGGCTGTTTCTCTTCCGTCAACTAAATCCGTCCTTTTCAGAACGACCAAATCAGTTTGCCAACTACAGAGTTTGTTTGGTTGAAAATTCTCTTGTGCTGTTTGATATTTCTATTACCGCGTTCCGGCTGAACAAGGCATTTATAAAACGCCGCGTCCCGGAGTAAATGACAAAAAACGTTGAACAATCAACGAACGAAATTCTAGAACGGATTATTAACGGAGCCAAACTGCGACACGCCAGACCGACGATATGGTTGAGTTAGTTGCAGTTCCTAGTTGTGCATAGAGGATTAGTTGCTGGCGGTATATAATGAATATTTCATTAATTGCTTCAGTATTGAACATAACCAATACCTAAATAACTTGTTTGACGTTTACTTTTTTGCAATCGCTGCCCGCTGTTTGCTGGCATGTGAAAACTTCCCTATCACAGTCATCATTCTCTTATAACTAGTTGTTTAATGGAGGTAGTTTTCTCTTCAAATTCCAATCAGTGTTTAAAAGTGTTATTTACGATCTAGTGCCATTGATAAAGTCCCTACTATTCGAGAAGAATCAAATAATTTTGAGAAAGTCTAAAAGAAATGTCGCAGCATTTGGCTGCAGAGTATGTGGTTCCATAACTATCTTCTACGCTACGTTAGAGATAGTGGCCCTCTCAACCATCGTAGAAAATACAACCGGAGCCATATTATGATTAAAACCAATCGGCCCTTGCCAGGGCCACGAAAATCCTAAAGAGTGTAAAATAGAATTTTCTAACAAATTTACTTCCCAATGCCGGTCTTAGGTTCCGTTAGCACTACTTAGATACTGAATTCCTAAACAGACCACGACCATCTACAAAGCAATAAGGTGAAACAAGAACCGGAAAGCGCTCTCGGCGATGACGAAGTAAACTCGAGGGTTTCGGATAATCCCATTCTGACGCAACTACTGAACACCAACAGTAATGAACAGCAGCAGCAGCAATCGCAGCCAAACTCCCGCAATAGCACTCCGATCAATCTCGTGGACAGTGAACTTTCGAGTGACGGCGGATTTATCATTAGTGCAGTGGCAACGGTCGACCACAGCTTTCTGGAACGGTTGGAAAGAATGGAACAGCAGCAGAAGATACAGCCAGAACAGCAAGAAGTGCAGCCGGTGATTCCCGTTCGGCGGATGCCTGTGTTGGAAGAGAGGTTTCCACACATACGCCGGTACACCAAACATCTGTAGATGACTCATTTCCGGCTTCGTCCCGCTCCATAGCTCGAAGGGGGTCTGCTTCAACGTCTTCGTCGGCAAACGATTTTTGCAGATAGTTGGTCGTGTTGATCGCTTCGGCCCAGTACTTCAGTGGTATCCCAGCGTCCAGGATCATGCAGTGCGGCATTGCCATCAGCGAGCGATTTTTTCGCTCTGCTACCCCGTTTTGCTACGAGGTATATGCAGTGGTAAATTGTTGCCGAATTCCTTCCGCTCGCTAAAAGGAATCCAATGCGCCACTCCGGTATTCACCACCCTGGTCGGAACGAATGATCTTCGGAATCCGGCCAAATTCCGTCAGGACGAACTTGACGTACTCTTGGAACCGTTGAAGAACTTTTTTAAGAAGTACACGACGGTGAAGCGAGTGAAGTCGTCAATCATGGTGAGAAAATAACGACATCCACCAGGCGTCACGGTTCGCATAGGTCCACACGCATCGGTATAAATCATATCCAACGGTTGTTTGGATTTTCGGTCGGATTTTTTCGGAAATGGAAGACGAGTCAGCTTACCTTCGAGACAGCATTCACAGACGACGCGCCTGCCACAATCTTACATCTTGATGCCAGTTGCCATGTTCTTGGTCACGAGGTCACGGACGGCTTCATGGTCGCGATGTCCTAGCACACGATGCCACATATGCTGACAGTTGGAAGTATGTTTCGCGGCCAGCACTTCCTGGGTAACCTTCAGGCAGTACACCACCCCGGAAACTGTCACCTTCTTGTCCTCCAGTATTCGGCATCCGTTGACATCAAAAATAATCTTAGAGGGGGGTAGAAAACCCGACTGGTTTGATTGAGAACGTAAGGTAAACTGATTTTATTTATAATTCAAAATCTAACAGACTACTTTGATTGGTTCTTACAACAACCGAGTTGCTTCGATCTCCATCAGAAGGCAATCATCTATTGTACAAATTATTTACAATACAACGCAATAACCCTGCTGAAGAATCAAAAAGGATAATGATCTACAGGTGGTCAAGCATATCAACAGGATGTGTTTTTATGGTGCATTCTCACTCCACCATCTAAGACGTCAAACACTTGAAGCAGTAAGGTTCGGAAGAAGAAAACGTATAGCACCGCATCTACCGGGTGCTGAAGCATTTTAACCGGATACTTTAGTTTCCACAAAAACGATTAGCATATGTCATACATATTATTTCCAAAGAAAGCAAGATGTATGAATGCAGATATCAAGACAGGTTATATAAAATAGTTAAGGTTGTAATGCAATCGTTTTTTAGTGTATGAGAATTAGATTTAAAACGAAACCAATTTCTGTAACTCTCAAGCGATTTAGATTGCACGTTGCTGCGTAGTCCTACTTCACCTTTGCCCAGAACGCCATTGGGCTGTATCTTGTATTTGTTTAAATTTATTTATTCACGACATTTTGCACCTGGGTGCATTCGTTCTGCTTCAGTTTTGAACCGGCAATTTTCAATATTTACACATTTCTCTTTTTGAATGAGATATTCATCTGCATTTTTTGTCCCTCTCATCTTTTCATCTTCCACTTCACTGCTACAGTTTCTCTTCTTCCTCTTCTCTTTTTCAGTTTTATTTTTCGTTTTTCTTTTTCCACTTCACGCTTCCTGCTCTGGCTTCTTTTCTTCCTCTTATCCTTTTCTACATCTCTTCTTCCGTACCTTTGCTTCCGATTTAGTTTTTCCACTTCACTTCTTCCGCTTATTTTCATCCGTTTCTCGTCTTCCGCTTCGCTTTTCCGTTGTTTTTCTTCCGCTTCTATTCTTTCATTTCTCTTCTACCTGTTCTCCTCTTCCACTTCTTGCCTTTTGCTTCTATGCTTCCGATTCTCATTTTCCGTTTCTTTCCTACCGGTATTCTGCTTCCATTTCTTTTATACCATTTTTTTTCCATTTCTCTTTTACTTCATTTCTTTCGGTTCTCTTCATTTCTCTCTCATCTTAGTCATATTCTTACTCTTATTAGTCAATGACTCACTTCACGGTGCTAGTGTGGATATGAGGTTCCAAGTTATTAATGCTATATCACAGAAATTTTATCAGTTAGGACATAGTTAGTGTGCATATGACCGCCTAGTTTTTAATTGCTTAAGAGCGTCCTGTTTGTTTATGCTACACATACCCCAAAAACCAAGGGATATGAAGAGGTAGGAAAGTAGCAAGGGTCAGGTGGAAAGCAGTAGAAAGGGTAGCATGGGCCAGAGGGTGGCAATATAGGAGAAGAAATCGCCAGGGAAGTAGCAAAGTGCAAGAGAGTTTCAAGTAACATGGGATAGAAAGAGGCCTATGGGAAACATGGGACAATTGGATAACAAGGACAGGGGTTACAATGGGCTGGGGGATAACAAAGAGCAATAAAGTAGGCAGGGGTAGGAAAGTAACATTAAACAGGGTCGTAGCAAGGTGCATGAGGGTAGCAGTAGAGAAGTAACAATGGTTAGGGGAGTCGTAAGAAGCAGGGGATAGTAAGATTCAGAAGTGAAGAAAGGCGCACGGGAGTTGCAAGGGTCAGTGAAGTAGCAAGATGTAGGAAAGTAGCAATGGACAAGAGATAGGAAGGGACAAGAGATCGCAAGACCATGTTCAAAAAATAACAGTGTACCTATATCACAATTGTAGAAACTACCAACACATCAGTTGAATTGACAAAAATTGTTGTTGGCTCTCAGATGATGAACATGTTTGTCAAGTTTGACGCAATATTTTGTTGAATATACAATCTTTTTTACTGCGTATAAGGAGTGATTCAAATAGTTACCCCAAAAATTACGTCCGCTAGCCTCTCCCCTCTGTCACGCTTTTACGTTTTTTTTTTGCCCCTGCCCCTTACTATCCTCTGCCTTTTTCTATCACCTGTCTCTTCCTATCTACTGCTCCTCAATGCCCTCTATCGCTTGCCCTTGCCCCACGTAATGGTTATGTACCAATTATGCCACGCCAATTTCAATATTTTGAACCCCGCCCCAACCCTTCCGCCATCCCCACTCCTCCTGTATTAACGCTCTTATTTTTATGTATCTTACATTTTCCTGAAAACATTAATTGTACGTGACCCCTTAGGGAATTTCAAGCTACTCCGTTATTGCCAGATCCGCTGTTTTTACACAAAGAACCAAAAGATGATGCTTGGAACTAGCATACATCCTCAGGGTGTAGAAACTGCTGATCCCAAGTTAAGAAATTACAAGCGCTGGCCTCGCCTGGGTGCAAGTCAAATATGGGAAGGATAGGAACGTGTTGACGTGATACTCACTTTGAATCAGGCCGCGGAATCCACTGCAAGAGATCACTGGAATGTTCAATAAAATGCTTGGGATTGTGGCGAGCTCCGTTTTGATAAACGGTGTGCTGAATTCAACTGACTTCGTCAGCTAATCAGATAGTTAACTTTAGTTTTGATTCATTCTCTGTACTAACATTAAAGTTATTTAAATTTCGGCACCAATTTAAACCAACAGTAAGAATGCTATTGAGACCAATTGCAGCATGAAATTACATAATTATGTTAAAATATCGAGTTTGATGACCAACAAAACCATACTAAGGGATGCTATTGGGGCCAAACACATGGTGCTTTATTTGAAGGAATACCAAAATTCTTTAAAATATCGAGTTTGATTACCATTTTAATATCTTCAGACAAACATATTCTAACATCATATACTTCTTATGAGTGAAATAAAAGTTTTTTTTTAAAGGAATACAAGCGGAAGAACAGTTTTCAAAAAAAAAATTAAAAAATTAAAAATGAACTGTTGAAAATCAAATGAGGATCACAGAGCAGTTTGTCTGAAGATAAGTGCAGAGAACTCCATGAATTCGCATGTAACAGGAAATGAGTCTCTCTCTCTCTTTCTTTCTTATTTTCTCTCTCTCTCTCTCTTTCTCTACCTATCTCTGTCTTCCTCTATGATACATGTGCGCACTGTTCAACCAACAGGAGCCCCATCTGGTAAAGTAAATTTTGTAATATTGTACTTTACGGGATCGGGTCCTTCTTTAGATCAGTCGGTAAAAGCGCGGCTACAAAGCAACACCATGCTGGAGGTGGTTAGGCTCGATTCCCGATCTGGTCTAGAAATTTATCGTAAAGGAAAATTTCTTGACTTCCTGGGCAAAGCGTATGATTGTACCTGCCACACAATCATACTAATGCAAAAATGAAACGTGACATCGATAGCTCTTAATTAATAACTGTGGAAATGCATTAAGAACACTAAGTTGAGAGCTAGCACTAAACGAATTGTCAAAGCAATAAGCTTGAAATGCTAAAGAAGAAGAAGAAGGGATCTGATCACATATTCAATAATCGATAGGACTAAAAACTAGAAGTGAAGTATTTTCATTGCTAAGGCTTAATTTTCTCCATAGCTTCCAATCCAATAATAAAGTAGTATATTCACTTTTACACATGCGCGTACGTTGACGTCACAAATTTAATAATGACGTCAACAAATCAAAAGAGCTGTTCAAAAGAATTGATTCAATTCGATGAGCTGATCGGTTCAGATCCGCTCTTTGCAGTGAGCTGAATTGCACATCTCTAGTTGTAACTGCGGGATCAGTTGTATACGGCAGGCACGAAGTACCTCACGATGTCCAACTTCTTCGTTCCAGGGTAGAGCTGCCAGTACGAACAAACCATCGATGTCAATTTTTTTCTAAACAGCTCAAATCGACAAATCGTTAAGGTCTGTCCATTTTTTTTCAGTGTATGCGTTAATAAGCTGCCATTTTTCCATAAAGTAAATCCACAGACAGACATTCAAGCTTGTTATGTAAAATTCCATCTTGCACAGTAGCGTCGCCTAGTCAACTAATTGCTACATTAAATCTGAAAGTTTGACTGGCAACCCATTTATCCCTTACCAATCAAAGCAAAACTGTGGCGCCATCTGTTAGCTTATTGCTACTTGATATCTTGAGGGAAGCCATATTTTACACAAGTAAATGAGATAAAGTCGAACGTCTGTCTGCGGTGAATCCATTCAAAATTGTACTCGAAAAAAATGCAACACCTTCTTTTGTGCATTACTTTTGATTGCAGGAGTGAAAATTTGTGAAATGTCCAATGTAATGAAAACTTTCGTCACAATCTGTCAATTGATTTTTAAAATGGCTTCCAAGCAAGAAACGGCTCGATTAAAATTATAGGAGTGACCGTGAAAAATTCAACCCAGTCACACAGGTGGACACCGGGACATGGAGGGAACCGACAATTCGACCGTGTTTCGTGTAGTAAAATCGTTCAAGGAGACCCAATCGACCTAGCGGCGAAATGACAGTGGAAGAAAAGACCCCATGAACGCAAGGAAGGCGAGGAATTACTTCAAGTGCAATCTCGGGGCGCTGCCAAGAAGGTCACTTCTTTCGTCTGGTTCATCCAGCAGGCAATGAAGCAGGCCGTACTTCATGTTTTCAAGGTAAAGAAGGCACCGAACCGATAAACAGAATACGGAGACCAAATCCCGCACCAGGAAGCTGTACTGCGAGTGGTTGGCGCAGTCAAAATGCATCGTAATGGACGAAGAGACCTACAAAAAGCGGACGCCAAACAGATACCCAGCCTGAAGTTTTTCGTCAACAAGTCCCGCCTGGATGTTTCGAAGGAGTTCCACAAGAAAGTCAATAAATTTTCCAAGAAGTACTTGATGTGGTAGCCGATCTGTAAGTGTGGTAAACTCATCAAGCCGTACATAACGACCGGAACTATACTTACCTTACCAATCAGACTAAGGCCGGCGTGGCCTCTGCTGTACACAGAAGTTGTCTCCATTCTATTCAGTCCATGGCTGTCACTCGCCAGCCTCGCTGTCTGCGGAGGGTAAGCAGGTCGCCTAGATTATCCTATCACAGCCAGGGAAGCAGAGCGATTTGCAGTTCCATGTTCCGAGTTTCCAATCGTAGTCCTTAATTCGTCGCCTAGGTCTTTGCCGATTGTTCCGGTCCGTATTTACTTCTGTATTATTTGTAACATTGATTTTTTAAGGGTAGCTAGTTGGGCCTTCCCCAACCCCCTGTCTCACCGGAGGACCATCGTGCACAGCACTGTTTAGAGTCCCACGCTGGCACAAGGACGATGATCAGCCGCTCCTAACATGGAGAACAGACGCTGTTTTGAGCCGCCCCTAAGATGGAGAACAGACGCTCAGATAGACTGCACCCTTTGAAGAGGGCAGTCCCCCTTCTCTGTCAGCATATGAGCAAGGTCCCACCGGGGTTGGTTACCCGATCTTTCCTATGGTTACTCATACCCCAGTCGGCACCACGGGGAGGTAAGAATCGGAGTGACTGGACAAGAGGCTAAGGATCGCAGTAGGATCTATTTTATACCTGCAGGTACGCGAAGTACCAATGGTACGCATTGTCCAGTCATTTACCAACCATCAACGGCACCATCAACGGCCAAATACGTAAAGAAAAATGCCTCCAGAAGTGCCTGCTGCCCTTCTTCCGGTCACACGGAGCTGACACTATGTTTTGGCCTAATCTGGCATCGTTCCTCTACCGGTGGTAGAGTGGTACGAAGCCAACGATGCTGTTTTTGTGCCCAAAGAGACAATTTCGTTAAACTCGCCAGAACTGCGCCCAAAAGAAACATGCTGGGCGCTGGTAAAAGGCAAGATAACAGGGAAGGTCTTCAAAGATAAGGATTTGAAGAAAGGATGGATGAAAGTGTGTAAGAAATATGGCGCGAGGGTTGCACAGGTTTTGATGGGTAGTAATAAGTAAATGGAACATTTAGCCTAAAAGAGAAGGTTGAATAAAAAAACTTAGCAAAAATATAGCTAATATGTGTTTATTTATTCCCTGAGAATTTAAGAGCTATCCGACTTGAAATGAACGTTCAGCGATCATTTTTGTCTGTTGCTTTTTTTTCGAGTACAATCTTTAGTATCCCATTAGAGCAACACTTGACGGTATTTGAGCTGTAATCACGTGTTTGACTTGGACTTTCAGAATATCGCTGTACATTCATAATCGACATATTCAGTCCCGATATAATTGCTCAAATCTTTTTGAAGAGAACCCTATAGAACAGTCAATAACAACATCAATCTGCCACTAAGTAACTTAAACAAACAAATCCCCATGATCCGCTAAATCAACAGCACCGAAGTTAATTCATTCATAGATGTGATTAAAGCAAACGAACCTACTGTCCTATACCCTGTGCTTCTTCCACATATGACCATGCCACCTTTCCCTCTCAAACGCGCCAACTCGACCGCTCGCTCGTTGGTCACAATAAATTCATTCCAACCCTAAATCCTCTTAGTCCGATAACACCTTCCGGTCGGAGTAATCTCACCCGACACGACTGTCATAAACCCAGAAAAAAAAAGTTCTTCACACGCTTTCACATCCCTTTCCTCCGCGATTACAACTCAGTGGGCAAATACCCATTCCGAGTGCCTAACGACGCCCATACTCAAAGCAGCATGAAAAAAAACAAAACCGTCACAGAATATAATGTACGGCTAAGACACACAGGAATTTCCCCCATTTTCTCATGTTCCCATTGTTTCTCTCTTCCACAGCTACACCGTAATGTCCTGTTGCTGGCTGCAGGACTACAAGCAGCGTCCCTCGTTTCCGCAGCTAATTGCCTACCTGCACGACTTCCACGAGGACTTGGGCAAGTACGTCTAGTAGAGCGGCGGCGGCGGCGGCGATGATGTCGTGTCAAACGGTCATTTCTCCGGCGATCGGACCAACCAACCGAACGGTGCTCGGTCGTTTCAACGTCCACTAGGTGTACACACTAGGCTACTTTTGATATGATTGAAGGTGCTCTTCTCGAAACGTCACACGATCGTTACCTATACATACATACACATATGTAATAGCGCATCCTAGCGGCACTGCTTACTTGCAAGTGAAGCTGCGTACAGTTTGTTAACAGAAATGAAGCCGGAGCCAGGAGCGTATCTCGGAAGCGAAACACGTCGGGAGGTTTAGCAACACGGTGCAATAACTGGGCTAGGGAGGAAATTGAGTATGTAAGAAAAAGAAGAAGATTTCAGGTAGATTTATCGATAAACTTTTTTTTTGTTTGTATTCAAGATTCATGAGTACTTCCATGAGCATCGTGATCGAGAGTAGACAAAATTATACTAGGAAAACAAGTTCAAAACTACGCTGAAAATGGAATGAATGCCAATTAGTATTTTGAAGGATTGGGTGTGTTTTAGTTGGGGGCGGTGAGTGTAATCGATGGTGGTGATTTGTTTTAGCTTAAGGTATTAGAGAGTTGTTTTCAACGAATCGAATCATCTCTAGAGAATTCGACTACAAATACACTGGTGGAAATTAATATAAGGACAGTTGAATTCACTTGTTTGTAGGTTTGCAGAAAACATGAAAAAAAAATTGTTTAAAAGGTAATTTGTCTAGCTATACGCGCTACAGAAAATGAATTCATTCGATTATTTTGTGGTATTTACTAAACAGCAACATTTAGGGGAATTCGATTTATAAAGAGTCACTGCCAAAAGTCATTACAACTCAATGCGGTTAATTTTCCGACTACTCGCTTCAGAAGTTCATTTTCAAAATATGATGATAGCATATGTATTAGGGTGGCTCACCTTTTATATGAAAAAAACGTAAACTTGACCACATGAAGCCAGAACAACTCTTTTTTGGATCCATTTGGGGTCCCTAACAACTGTGTAAAATTTGGTAACGATTGGTTGTAAACCGGCTTCCCGCATTGCGTTTGAAATTTGTATGGAAATTAGTATGGGAAAACGTATTTTTTTGCATTTTCATCCCTAGAGACCTAATTTTGCTTGGATCACGTAATTAATCAGTTAAAAGTATAGTCCATAATGTGCCTAACAACTTTGTGTCGAAAGATGTGCGGCGCTAAAATGTCCCTTAAAAAAGTAATAGCTATTCTAAGATTGTTGGATCGAATTAAATACCGAAAATATTTGTTTCTGCCAACACTGCCAGTGTACCAATGGAAGCCAGATTTCAATCCGCAATAACTTTGGCGTTTCTTGTCTTATCGATTTGGAATGTTCAGATGAACTACTCATAAACATTTGCACAACTTAACTGTTTCTTATCTTGTCGAGTTGGTTTGTTTGTTGGTTTGTTTCAAAAACATTTAATCAATCTCATATGCCCAGTTGTTAGAGGGAGGTGGGGGGGGGGCATTCTATATTCCCTCCACCACCATCTCCGGAGTTTCTCATCTAATAGAGTCGGTACATTCGGATGAGCTATTTCAAAATTGATCAGTCTTATAGGCTTATGCCAATGATTTCGATACAAACAAATCAATCATACGTTTGGTATGATAGATTAGATCAATAGCTACAAAACCAGACCTATATGAACGCATAAACCGTTTTTTCTATCTGCATCTGTATGCCGAAGTGATTTAAATGCCGTTTCAATGTGTGGTGATGGAATTGAACCTTGTATGACGTAATTTGCGTCAGGAAGCAGTGTTGTATTTTTAATAATATCTTAGCGATTTTTTGCTCTCCATCAAATATAAAGAAACCTATACTGCCTTTCTACGCATAATTGTCCCATGTGATGTTACTATCCACAAAATAATCAAAACTCAGGTCAATCTGTGCCACGATTATTAGAAATGCTTCGTTAGACAAGATTTTCAGTAGTTTTATGGAACTAAATGAATTCTGGTATGTCCTATTTATAGTTCATGATGAAATATATGATTGGAAGGAGTTTTCCAGCTACTAATAATGTTCCCTGATGTCATCACGTTTTCCGTGGGACAAATTGATCTGAGTTTTGGCTGTTTTGTGGAAAGTAAAATGGGGCAATTATAAGTAGAACGGCAGTATAGCAAGGTACATGAATGTGGGAAACAAATATGATAGAAACTTTTCTTTAGTTGTTCAACCTCGTTCGTAAAAGAGAGGCAAAGTTCGGAATGCACTTCTGCTTATGGCAGAAAACAGATCTTAAACTCGATGTACCTACGAACAAGTTGAAGTTGGTGATTTGCGGTGGAAAACTAACATATCTGAATATACCAACTCGATAAGATGAGAAACACAGAAGTTTAGGTAAGAGACGCGTTGGGAACTCGCGTCTCCAAATGTCTAAAATAAGAGTATACTCTCCTGGTCTTCTTTTTTTCTTATTTTTAGTAGTTCGTGTTTGTTTTGCCCCCGTCCCCCCTCACCACGATGAATCGCCCAATGGCCACCAAGACGATCGAACACTAAAAGCAAACCCTGCATAACGCAAAAGTACTGGCGACAACTCTCTGATGAGACAAGAATAACTCCCTCCCAAGCTCCTCACCTGATCCTTCCCTGAAAAATATTACCCTTAACCTCGAGTAAACCGCGAGTAATCGGTCCATTCTTACTAGACGTAGTATTAAGTTATTCTTGTTAAAACACAGACAATGATTATCGGCTCCGTAAAGCTAACGCAATTGAGCCTTCCAAATAAACGAACTGGTTAAAAAAACACAGAAATTATTTCAATCTGTAACTTTACTTCCATCGATATTATTGAGGGGGGAGGAATCAGTATGTACCTCTTCTTCAATTACAAAAATAAATTGAGCAAATGCTTTTGAATAGCTCATCCGAACGTACCAACTCCATTAGATGGGAAACTCCGAAGTTGGGGGTGGAGAGAATATAGTATGCCTAGTGGCGAACCAGCCCAGGAGGCTGAAAGCCACAATAATAAAGAAATAAAAAAAAATATATATATATAGTATGCCCCCTCCCTTTAACAACTGGGCATATGAGATAGAGCAAATGTTTTTAAATAACATATCTAAATAAACCAACTCAACAAGATACGAAACACTAAAGTTATTTCAGTTTGAAACAGTAATTCCATTACTATGAATTGAGGGAGAGGGGGCGAGTTGGCATGGTAGGAGGGCACCTCCAAATACACCCATAAAGTTGTGCAAATGTTTATGAGTAGTTCATCTGAACATTCCAAATCGATAAGACAAGAAACGCCAAAGTTATTGCGGATTGAAATCTGGCTTCCATTGATACACCGGCAGTGTTGGCAGAACAAATCATTTTTAGCAATTAATTCGAACCATCGATCTTTGAACACCTATAACTTTTTTAAGGAACGTTTTAGCGTAGTACTTCTTTCGACAAAGTTGTTAGGCACATCCTGGACTATACTTTTAACTGATTAGTTATACGTTTCATGCTAAACTGAGGTCTCTAGTAATGAAAATTCAAAAAAGTATGTTTTCCCATACTAATTTCCATACAAATTTCAAACGCAATGCGGGAAGCAGGGCTACAACCAATCGTCCCCAAATTTTACACGGTTGTTTGGAACCCCAAATGGATCCAAAAAAGAGCTGTTCTGAAAAAATGATCATGTTGAGCCACCCTAATATGTATACCTATGTATGATGATATTATGGTTCTTAATTATTTTCACGAATTTACCTCACACCGTATTGATCTAATTTTAACATCTTAAGCGTGACAGCGGAATGTCAGATTGATAATCACCATTGAATATCATTTGAATAACTATTGCAGTATAAATAATGCATTCGACACTGTTCTGATAGACAAAGCTGTAGAATATGTCAAGAGCTACAATTTCATCATGTATCATTTTCTAGAATTCAGTCCTGCTCCTCCTTCAGTGTAATCACCCGAGGCTGCCGCAATTTGTTACCGTGTTAATCGAAAGCACACCAATTGAGGAGATGCAGCTGTAACTATTATTAATTACAAATCGATTTAAAGTTTGCTTTATCAAAGTTCATTGTGAATCGATGAAGTAGTAGCTACTACTATGTCCTAGAACATTCACTTTTCAAGTAGGAAAAGGCAAGCAATCAACATAAGTCGATGCCCTTAAATGCACGTGGCTGCTAAGTAAACACCAAATTTTTAAAGAATTTTCGAGTGAGTTGAGTTATATAGTTTTGATTCCGTTATCATTGCTTATTCTTTGACAGATACGCGTGCTTTGTCACGAAATAATCCCCAGTTCCTTGTATTCAGACTTCACTTTAGTGATCTCTGCATGAAGAAGACCGCCATCTGCCAAAGGAAAAGTAATTGAAGAATGTATCGAAAAGTATTAATAAACAGTTGAAATTTTTTAGATAGTTCATTTATTTATGTGGCTAAATTGTGTTAGCTTTACGAAGCCGACAATACATTTATTTTATAATGCAATGACTTAATTCTAGGATTAGTCGGGACTTAGATCGTGTATTCGTGGTTTACCCGAAGTTAATATATATATGACATTTTTGGGAATGATTTGGGCAGAGAAGCATGGAAATAGGATGGATGTAGTCTCTTCAGATAGTTGTCACAAACACTAAAATTGTGTGCCCTCGATCAGAGTTTCATTTTGTGTTCAACCATTTGTGGTTACCATTGGGCGACGACTAGACCCCTCAAGACGACGGAACAAAACAAACAACAGGTTAAACTCATACTGCAGGGTAGGCCCAAATAAGTGACGTATGAAACAAACACTGTATCTTCCACGAAAAGACAAATTATTCAAATGTTTCTTTGTTATTTTATTTCTTTATTGTTTATGTGTACATACTAAAATTTTGATTCTATCGCCTTTAGCTTAAATTATTGCCCTTAGTCTCTTCAGAAAGGCACTACAAGCGACACGCACCTGATTTTCAGGGATTTCATCCAATATCTCGAAAGTGAACTTCCATGATTCCCCAAATAGAGAAATCCAGAGGATTTGCATCCGGCGAAGAAGCTGGCCATAACTCCTTAGGAATAAAGTTTGACAAATTCTTGGTGCACCATGCTTGGGTAATCTTTGCTCCATGAGACGTCGTAAAATCCTGCTGAAACATCGATTTGCGGTTACCGATCATCGTTGAAGTATGCTTCTTCAAAAGCTTTTCAAGAACCTCTTTTATGTAGTATGCTATGTTGATTTTTACCGTCTTATCAATGAAAAGCAGGGATAGACGACCTTCCGTAGAAATTGCTCCCCATACCATGACCGAAGTATGATTTTGGAAGCGTTGAACTATGCGAATTGAAGAAGGGATATCCTGAATGCTCGCTGCATAGACCCTGGCATTTTGAGCGTTGAAACTTTGTTGCAATACGAAATTTTTTTATCTGAAAACACAACGATGGAATCGTCGTGCCGACGAAGTAATTCGTAACAACGAATGACTCTGTTCTTCTTGTTGGCTTCCGAAAGTCCATGAATTTTTCTTTTCACCAAACTCAAATCCTCTTTGAGAACTGATCAGATAGTTTTCCTGGAGACGTCCATATCCTGAATCAGTTTATAAGAAGAACGACAAGGATTTCGGCGAATTCGCTCACGTACCGCCTTTACAAGCCGTTTGGTACGTACACTGCGAGAAAGACCTAGTTGTCTTTGGATCAATGGTTCCCCCCTCGTTCTGCATCTTCTTAGCGTCCGATTGATTATTGTGCGGCATATTCCTTCCTTCCGGGTCTGGGCCAGTATCTGGGTGGGACGCTTTCCCGCCAAATGCAACTGCAAAATCCATTGTCTTTTGAAATCCATATTTTTCTTATGCACTTCCTGTCGACGGAACCTAGCGAACACTAGTTTGTTTACATATTAATCACCCCCTCTTAAATATGAAGGCATTTAGATGGCTCTTGCGATGGCTAGAAGAAATCCACACTGAAACAAAATACTGCGTCACTTATTGGGGCCTACCTTTAGGAACGAATGACCTGAAGGGTTAAAGTCCCTCTCAAAAATAAAAGAAGAAGAAGAAGAAGAAGGGGCCTACCTTGTTGACATGTAACTGCACGACTGCATGTAACTTTCGATTCGCACATCGCTTATGGAAACATAAAATTGTCTTCCTTGTGCCTCTAAGGTATTCATAAGTCGCGTTCTGATGGCGTCATTATCCTTGCATTTCCAGACTGCGTGATATATATCGTTATAACCGTTTCCACGCCGGCAAGATTGCTGTTTAGGTCAATTCGATAAAGGTGTGCATCAAACTGGTAATGGTTGGGCAAAAGCCTACTCATCACATGAATGAAATCACGACTTACGTGCAGAAACTGCGTCCACAATGAAACAATAGGATTGATGGAATGCAACAGCCGTTCTAGATTTCCGGTGTCCCAATGGGTTTGCCAAGTCAAAAGGGTACTCTGACGTACTAAATGAGAAATTTTCTTATCAAGAATCTTCCTTCAATTATCATGGAAGTTAGCTACTGGTATGCTACTGGTATGACACTCTACGTAAAGGAGCACAGTAGGGAAATGATCTGATGCATCATCTTAGCTTGATAAACTCATGCATTGGTAACTTAGCTTGTTGCTTCTGGGTGATAAATCATGACTTCTGAACTATCCAACGGTGCCAACATCTAAAAGCCTAAAAAGGTTTTTTGGGCACTAACGGACGCAAGGATGGCAGTAAAATCACGAATTTTGATCTTTAGAAAGTGATGTTATAAATGTGCCTTCTTTGACCTCCACCAGAATCGGTCCCCGAGATGAGGATATCGTATATCATTATGAAATATCATGAATTTTGAGCCATCAAACGCTACATTTATGTAAGACTCCGAAAGGTTTCTTTTTAGGCACTACCGGAACCGAACGTGGAGTCTTCGGAAGTAGTCGAATACCCGGCAGTTCCACGGCTCGATGTTTATGGATATATGCTTGAGGATTATGGATATATGCTAACATGTATCAACTAATTCATGATTAGGGTCTAAAATCCAATTGTAAAAAAAATGAGTTTAAACGAATATTTCTCATGAATCTCATAACACTCTTGCAAATCTAAGAAAATATCTTGCAGAGGAGTGTTTTTTTTTTCACCATTCGGTGTAGTTGGATATCGTAAGGGTCAAGTGACTCGTAAGAGATCAACGTTGAAAGTCATTGTTTACAATTGGCTTAATGAATTACTTGAGAGCTGTTCTGGATCATTCGGAACTACTCCGGATTCGACTTCCAGATCACATGTTTGAATGCATTCAAATGATAGTTTTAGAAGTTTTTCAAATTGATAACATTTATTGTTGTTCCAAATTATCCGATGAGACACTCTGTAGCTTTGAAAGCATTTTGCAGGTCGCAAGTGCAAATATATTAAAATGATGCTATGATAAGTAAGTACATGGGAAAAACCACAGAGTTTTTCGATAAGAAAATTAAAAATTGATCAATTTTACGGATATTGCATTTCGAGAGACTCCAAGAGGGCATTGAGGTTTCTCTACACATGTTGTAGACGATTGAAGTTCATTCGAGATAAAAATATATTATAATGATTCTATTAGAAGTGCTTTAAAAAAATTCAAAGTTCTGGTTCTGCGACTAATATCAGAATTTAATCATAATTACGACTCATTTGAAAAACCAGCTAATGCTAGGAGGTCATTTTGCAAGTTCCATTTATTAACTTTCTTGGATTCTTGCATTCAAATGATACGTTTAAAAGTAGCTCTAAGTCTAATTCCATAATAATTCCATAAATTGACCACATTAATATTGTTGCGGGTCTCCCGGAGGCTCACCAGGTGCCCTACTGGAAGTTTGATTCGATCAGAAGATAGTCAACGATCTACTGAACACTTTTCCTCAAAAACTATAGGATGCTTTCCCTTCAAATAACACCAAGGTTATAGTATGGCCAGCATTAGCTCAAATTCCACATGCCACATACAATCCTCAATACCTATTCCTGTAGCACAGTACCAATCAAGTGCGCTAAAGGAGGCTTGATAGTATCTAAATATCAGTCTAGGAAGCATAAAAAATCTTACTCTATAGAACAAAATCTACTTAAGGGTTCTACTTGTAAGCATTCACTACATTGAAGCTGCGATAAAACTGCCGCTTCAGTGTGGTAACTTACGCGAAATTCGCTGGGAATGCATTATTTTACCGCGATAGTTGTGCCAGGAGAGCTCCGTAAATTTATTCTGGGTTGCGGGACACTGTGTCATTGAAGGTAATGAAAGGGCAGACGAGCTTGCTAAGAAATATTCAAACGCACAGTTTATTGGCACATAACGGAAGCCTGCCTACGTTAAATTTCGGACATCAAAATAATAGCAGCAAAAAAAGTTTACACATAATTCAACAAAACCGATGGTTTATTTCGCAATAATAGAGTTATATCTACATAGGAAACAGTCGAATAAGATGTTAATCCATCTATCTGTAAATATCTCAAACTTTCTGTGGTACACCCGCCATCAGGTTCCGTACGGTTTCCTTAAATAGGCCCACCGTGACATTTGCTTTCTTTTTAGTTTCGAAGAATTCCGCCTAACTAGAGCCCAGTACTTCACTATTGGGCAAAGTTATGGACAGTTTGGTGGATTGGCTGTTTTTGGCACGTATTTGACTTCGTGTACCTTATACCATTTCAGGATGGATTTTGCATAATGACAAGAAGCCAAATCAGCCCAAAACAGAGCTGGAGAGTCGTGACTTCTGATAAACAATAGTAATCGTGTTTGCAGACCTTCCAAGTTCTACATAGAACCGACCAGTTCAGCGATTTAGGTGTCCTATTGGATCATAAATTATCGTTTAACCTCCACCGCTCTGCTACGATTTCTAAGGCTAATCGCCAGCTAGGGTTTGTGTCAAAAATCTCAAGAGACTTTACTGACCCGTACTGCCTGAGAGCTCTCTATTGCTCATTGGTACGACCGATCCTAGAAAATGCCGCCTTGGTCTGGCTTCCTTATCAATTGACTTGGAGCATGAGGATAGGAACAATACAGCGCAGGTTTATCCGGATGGCATTGCGTAATCTACCATGGCGTGATCCGCAAAATCTCCCGCCGTATTCAGATCGCTGCAATCTGCTGCAATTGCATATTTTGGAACGCCGAGGAAAAAATCAACAAGCGGTTGTTGTTGCTAAACTTCTGAATGGAGAGGTCGACTGCTCGAGGCTTCTCTCTCAACTGAACATCCGAGTTCCTCCGAGAGCATTGCGGAGTGGTACTCTTCTCCAACCCCGATTCCATCGAACAGCTTTTGGAAACAACGAACCTCTAACAGCTATGATGCGAGCGTTTACGACTGTCGAAGAATTGTTTGAATTTGGCGAATCTTCAGCTCACTTTTTGGCTCGTGTTTGTAATGCCCGTTTTATTTAGTTTTAAGTTTGTGTCATGTAGACAATAAGTCCGATGAACTTAACTGATTAAATAAATAAATAAATGAATAAATTCTTTCTCGTACATATCCTTATCCGGTAAAGACGAAACTTTTAGATTAACGGTTTAGATTAACGGAATTCGGACATCTTCTTTATCCGGAAATGCTCGTCAACGGCGTTCTTTTGCATTTCGGTGTAAAAAATCAGGCCCGAAATCTATTTAAAGTCTTCGTACGTATGATTTTGGCTTCCCAACTTTGCGAGCCAAATTTCGCACAGAATGATTAGGATTTTTCTCAATAATGGCTACCACCTTCCTGTCCATTTGTCGGGAGTATACTGTTTGATTTGTTCCACTTCCAACCTCCCGATCCACAGTCAAGCGCTGGCCAAATGATTTGCTAACACAAAATGTGGTACTTTTCGGTTTGTTGGCAAGATTGCTTACCGATGAATTATAATTTTGCTGCCGTTTGTACACAACGCACTTCCACTTGATTTGACGCGATTTTACTGAATGTAACAAGAATGTAAACATGTTCTATCACGAAATAAAGCTTTTATATAAGTGAAACGTTTTAGCCATCCGTGAAATAATTCAAAATCTACACTGAAAGAAAAGTGTCTGAAATGTAACGTGGACAGGCTTTATTCTGTAGTAGATCATATTGTGCCATAAAAATTGAGCTAAAATCTTGGGAAGAAAAAGGGGTGATGACTATCTGGTTGGTAACCACAAAGTGTGTTCAATCGAGAAGATTTATAGTTCCAAATGTCACAATCAGTAAAAAAACTCTTAGAGGCCAATGAGATTGTTATTTTTACCTATATTGGCCAAGTAACTGGCCACTACCGGGTAGATATCATTTTAAAAACATTGGCCAGGTTGAAAATTATATCTGCCGTTTCTGTTTTTTTTTCTCTCTTTTCGGGACATACACTACTGCGACCATTAGTTTGATCTATTGTAGTATATCCCGTAGGCTTTGTTTAGTGCATGTCGAGTTACTTCATCACTATTGAGAAATGATGAAGTATTCGGTGTTGTTACAGTTTTCATTGTTTGTTTTGTTGGCAATTAATCAGGTTTAATTGAAATTTTTCGCTGTTTAAACCCTTTGTGAGCGACAGCATTCTTCAAAGGCATGCCCCTTTATCAGTCAAAACCGGGTTCATTGCAAACAAAACAAACAATAACTCCGATACTGACCATGCATGAGAACCCTAGTCCTAACCAGTTCAAACTATAGAACTATGTTTTCTTTATTCCAAGATCATCCTCGGTGGCTTGTCACTTTTCACAAGACATAAAATGTAATAAGGACTATTATACGTTCCTTTGACTACAAAAACAAATGTGTTCCCTAGTTTGAATTAATTCGGACTAGAGTTCGGTGGTATATCTGATACCCCGTAACGCACCACGAAAAGGTGATCTATCAGCGTTACGGGTTCCGTTTCTGTAATATGGGACTAGAAATCTCGGAACATCTACTTTGCAGTTGTGATGCTTTTTACAAGCACAGATTTGAATTCCTTAACAGTGGCTATATGCAACTTAAATAAATTTGAACTCCAAATCCTGGTAAGGTGGTGGGTTTTATAAACTCAATTTTGCCTGACTGGGAGTCTTAAGCTGTTCACTTGACAAATGCTGATCAACCTATAAGATGCGAATAGTAAACAGGGGTATACCACAAAAGTTCAACTCAGTAGATACAGTGGTTCTACGCCCCAACAAGAAAAAAGTAATACTACCATCTATTGTAGCAAGGTAACTTTCCATAGCAGTCGAATAATCTAAAAAACGATTAGATCAGGATTCTATTGTTGCTTGTGATCAACAAGCTCCTGTATGCAGAGGCACTTACGCGAAACCTGCGAATACAAGGAAGAAAATCTCCTACCAGAAACGATAGAATCGAACCCTCGATTGACAGAATAAACCCAATAGATGGGGTCGAAGAGCCCGCCCTCGTTCCACAAAATATTAACAATGGGCAGGAGGCAGTTTCACTTGGGTGCCCTGATGGTCCCTCTTTTTCCCCGTTACATGTTATGTAATGAATACTTAGTACATTTGCCGTGGTTATTTGATGGCTTACTTTGTTTGAGATTTTTTTTGTACTGTTCGGCTTTTTAAGAGTTAATTTTATTAGCACAGCCTCACGATGTATGTGGCATATGGTATTGCTCGCGGTTGCTCAGACGGTTCAGGAAACAATGTTGTAAAAGAGATGGATCTCCGATAACTTTTTTGTATATTTTCCATCCCTGATAAACATATACCATACAGGAACGATATTATATATGGTGTGACCATACCGCTTACAGTTGGGATGATACCCCGAATTGGTGGTTAGGCACTTCTTATCGTTATTGTTTATGCGGGATATCATTATTTTTAATATTTTGATTTTTCTCTCTTACACCAGTGACCTAATAGAGCTCATATTGTTGTCAGATGAATAACGTTCCAATCACAAGTAGTTTTATTTTGTTGTACAATTCTGCATATCTGCAGGAATAAGCGATTGCAACTGTCCCTATATTAATTTCCACCAGTGTACTACCTCAAACATAAACGGTTGAACATTTCATCACAAATCGATTCAGCTCCGTTATTTTTTAGGATACATTAACGATTCGAGCAAACGAAAATCGCAAACCAACAGTAGTAAATGAGAAGCATCCTAAGCTAGCACAAGAAAGCACAAATTTGGCTACACTTAATTGATAGAAGTAGGTGAGCTAAGCGGAAAATAACATTAAAAAAACTAACAACATAACCGAACAACATCAACAACAATTTGTTTACACTAGGCTTATATTTAGCTAGAAGAGAAAAAAGTGAGAGTTACGAAAACCACACAGATTTATAAAAATATATATATTTTTGTTACAAGTAAAGTTTTTATAAACTGAATAAAACCAAAAAAAAGAGAATCAAAGTGGAAGCAAATTATTTAAGAAAAAGTTTGCGTTTTACAAAAGCTACCAACCGGATAAGCTCTCTGCACCCGTGAAATCTCTCTTTCTCCAGCACACAATCCATCTCTAGAGAAATCGTATGCGAAAGAGAAAAACTTTCCAGCCACAAATTAAAATCACCCACGTGAAACTCATTCTCACTTAAGGTACAACTTCCCACAGCTGCATCCAGTGCAGGGAACCACCCGTGGAGAGAAAGAGGGAGGGAAAGAGAGAGCACGAATGGGATCAAGTCAGTTCTATGCCACTTTCGCTACTTTTTGGTCATACTACCAGTCTCTAGTTGCTTTTTTTTACGTTTGCTTCACTTCAAATTTATTGTTCCTCGGAAAGTAAAAAAAAAGAGAAACTTCTCACGCTGCCAGCCAGGCAAACCGCTTTGCTCGTAATTTCTATCTTTCAGCTCTGTAAATATTACCAAACCAGAGGAGTGAAAAACGACTCCGGAAGTAACCGTAAAGTAAAACTTTAACCTAAAAACTTCTCTTGCTAAATGTACGGATTGAAAACAAAAAATCAACTACTACTATTAACACAAGAATGGAAAGTACAGGGTCAACATTTAGTTCTACTTCTTCAACGCAGTCTTCCGGATGCTTACCCCGGGAGAAGGATATTTATTTTTCTACGTGCAACAGAATCCGAATTTATGTTAAAAACTGTTTTTGATCTGTAAATGTTACCAAGTTGTTTCTACTTAGACCTTTCGGTAAATTGGCTAGCTTTGATGCAATTTATGACTTACTTTTAATGAAATTAAAACTTTGTCTGCTTTGCTCAGAAACATAAAAAAGAAATGAAAATAAAAATTGCCAAAAAGCCGTTAAAAACCAGATCCCTGTAAATTTGAATTTTTCTCAATTGTCAGTATAAGAGCAAATCAACCTAGAACTTTAACGTGAAGTCTATCTTTAATCGATGTTATAACTGTCATTTTTCTATTACCGCTACATCTCTCTTAATAGCTGTCACTTGTCTTTGAACGGAAAATCAAAACTGAATCTAAACCAAAAAACAAAAGAAAGGAAAATGCTTTCAACGTAGCAGTTTTCAACGACGAGCAATTGTATGAACGGGCACGATGCGAATAATGAAATGAAAATAAAAATTGAAAATGTAATTAATTTGTTTTGTTCCCATCCGAAAAAAATCCTGCATTTGGAAAATAAAATTCCAAATCCACAGTGACATCGAATTGTTATTATAGAACAAATACTCTATTAAAACTGAGTTTCCATTTGTTTGATGTTTCTCTACACCGTGTCCAATATTGTCTCATAAATATTAAAACTTCGATTATTTTGAAGAAGCTATTCAGGTTTTATTGGTAATTGTTTTGATTGAAACATGCATGAGTAACAGCTTATTTTTCGGAATAACACCGGCTTTAACCACTTTGACCAGTTTCAAACAATGTTCAAACAAGAGATGGGTAATCCGCTCCTGAGCTGTTCCACTCGATCGATTCATTTCAATGAGCAAATGACAACCAGCTCATTAAAAAAGAACCGCAACTCACCAGCTCACGCTTTCTCACCGTTCTCACTGTCCGCTTTGCTTTCCTGTGAGCTGAACATTCATCGACTCTGACATCAAAATGCAGAAGAGAAAAAGAGAAGAGAACTGTGTAAAGTGAACTGCACTCCCGTTTCACTTTACCCAATTTTTGAGTACAATTGAATACTATCTCTTTTCCTCACACAGAAATGTTACTCAATTTTCGTTAAAAAGTGGATCAACTCAAGTAGATCCACTTTTTACGAAAATTAAGAGATAGTATGCAATTGTACTCAAAAATTGAGTAAAATGAAACGAGAGTGTGACTCCCTTTTGTTTAGTTTTTTTCCACAAATCGACGAACCAACTGTCACTTTGCTAAGCACAATCTCACGCAACGCAAACAAGTGTAAATTTTAAAATTCACGAGTAGTTCACAGAGAAACAGACATCCAAGCTTGAGTGCCCTTCCGAATAAAAAATTCTCATAGATTTACGATTGAATATATTGTAACCATACAATAGAATCTATAGTATGTACAATTAATAGTATTGCTCACAACGATAAGATGACAATAGGAGTTATTGTTACCACAATAGGATCTAATGTAAATCGAGACATCGACAATAGAAAAGAGGGGTTATAGAAAAAATCATTATTTTCCGAACAAATTTGAGTCAATTACATAATAATTATATTGTTCTCAGTTGTTGAAAATCCTAGCATATAGAGTGAATTGTAAATCTATTGTAATGACAATATGCATTTTTCATTTATCTGATTCATGAACAATAAGATGCATGGTCGGGAATAGATTTTAATGTTATTTTATATTATTGTATTGTAATTGTATGGTTATTTTTATCCGAGCTTCATGTTCAAATTTCTGTAACTACCATTTTAAAATTTCAGCTCGTTTCCATTAGTTTCGGTGAATCGTATGATGATGGCGCTACTTGTGCGCCTAGAGATTTGATAGTCTGTCAATTTTTGTTTGGTGGAACCTAGACTACACGCTAAGTTCAGTTTACCCAAATATGGGTGATGAATACCCATAATCGCGGAAAGTTCACATACCCATTTATGGGTACATTACTACTTACCCCTATTTGAGCATTTTTCCCATACAAATTTACTCAAATATGGGTAAATTTTACTCTAACCATAATTGGTTATGGGCACTTTTGTGATTGTGGATAAACTGAGCTTAGCGTGTAGGCGGCGTTGTTTTTCCAACGGTTTCCTTGAATAAGCAAATCTTGCAATCTTGTATTCAAATCGATTAGACTAAAAACAAGTTGTGATGTTCATACTTTGCTAAAACTTATCCATATTCTGAGTTTAATAACAACCTAGTCTAGTCACTTTCACACCTGTGCGTACGTAGACTTAAAAAAAATTAAAAGAGCAAGTCAAAAGAATCGATTTTTTCCGATGAGCTGATTGGCTCCGACCCGCTCATCTCTAGTTCAAACCCATCGCAAGCGGCACGCACGACCCATCGGTATTTCGTCGTAAATTCAAAGGATTACGACTTTGAACTAAGCCCTATATGACACCTTGTGCTCGTTCACCACCTTCGGCAACATGTTGACCACACAAAATAATCCAAAGGTTTTAGATCTGGTGAACTGGGAGGTCATTCATTCTTGGCCAAAAAGTCCGTCTAATTCGCCCGACACCAGATTTGGGCCAAATTCATCACTGGATAAGAAGGCGCTACGTCCTGTTGAAATACGTTCTGCAAAACTTCCGTTTTATAATATGAGGCGCTGATGAAAACAAGCAGCATGCCGCCCAAACCATCACTGAAGCGGCGCTTCGAGATCGTGGAATGTTTCTGTCGCTATCTGGGATGTCCTTGGACCTGCAGGTTCACACCGTATCGATTTGGACATTGTTAGACTGCTGCTGGACAAATTACTTTCTATCTGAAAAGACAAGGCCTCGTCCAGCGTGCCGCAATAGTAGGAGAGTTTTCTTTTTCAAGCCTTTCCTTCTAGAAAGGTCCCGAAACTCCGTGAATTAAGCGTTTCTTGAAAGTTTGGCATCCCAGATCTTTTGTATGGTTAAATTCAAGACATTTTGTATGGTTAGTTTCGAGAGGATCAGCGCCCACGGCAGTTAACACTAAACTCACCACGTCAGACGCCATCGACTCCCAGACTAGCCACGTTATCCGCCATCCTCATCGTTATTCCGGTCGTCACTGTGGCCGAACTGTTGGCTACTGCTTCAGCCATAACAAAAAAAATATCCAGCCGTCACCACGTTGCACCTCGCCATCTTCAACAACCATCTCCGTATTGCGCCCTGAGACCCGAAACAAAAGAGGCCATGAGTGCCCAAGGATCTACTGCTGGCTTAGGACCCGCAGCTCGGGGCTAGGGCCGGTTCCCTTCTGGAATTGAGTAGTTCCGGGAAGAAAAAGTCGGGGAGAAGAAGAGGAGGAAGAAGTCGGGAGTCTTATACTTTATACAAGGAGACTATGACAGCATCGTTAATATTCTTCTGAGCGATGAATGGGATGAGATTCTGGACAAGGATGATTTCAACATTGCGGTTCAAACTTTCTCCAATATTTTTACTTTTGCCATCGATAATCATGTTTGGAACGGCTGCAGAAGACGGCTACAGATATTTCACATCTGACGCGGCAAACTGTACAACGAAAACTCAAGACTACCAAGAAGTAAACATTAAGGAAGTATTCTAAGAAGAAAGGCTGCGTCGCTCTCCGTGATAGCCAGAGGCGATTGAAATCGGATCTGAAGTCTTACTGAAGATGCATATACGAGCAACGGAAAGAATGTGTATTTTCTTCATCGATGGTGTTTGATGACAGAACCGGATCTAATTCGCAGGAAGTGTTCTCGGAAAACAACTCATACCGCTACGTGCACAAAAGGTGACAAACGCAACGTTATCAACTACCATAGAATGTCTGCCTTGAACTCTCTTTCCAAATTCTTTGAAAAAGTTGTTCTGGGAACGATCCCTCATTAAATTGCATCACGGAAAAAACGCTGCACAAAATTACTCAAGAAGTATTTTTATTTTAATTTGGGAAAAAGTAGGTTCGAGTGTTTTTTATCGCTGTCAGTTTTTCGAAAATTTGAAAAAAAGGCGTCGCCTAGAAAACAACGTTGCGGATTGATTTTGCACAAGCACCTGGAAAATCGTCAACTCTCCTATCGGGACATCGGAAAACAACTCGGAATCGTGCAGTCAACGGTGAATCGTGTCATTAAACGTTACCACGAAACTCTGAGCGTCGAACAGACAGATAAATGTGACCAGAATGGATGTTCTATTAGTGATCAGGATCACGAGCGTGTCGTGTTAAGCGGAATCCCAATGCTTTGGTCAGGGATGTGGCCAAAAAAAGGAATCTGTTCATGTCTTTCGATCAGACAGCCAAGGACCGGGAGGGAATGCATACGTACAAAGTTCAGAAGACTCCAAGTCGTGACGAACAGCAAAATGGAAAAGTCACGGGCCCGGAAACTGTACACCCAGATGCTGACGAAGCCTCATTGTCTCATCATGCATGATGAGACTTACGTCAAGGCGGACTTCCTCAAACCTCCGGGGCTGTTATTTTCTTAACCGTCCAGCACAAGTTTGAAGTTCCCGAGGAAGTAAGGATGCAGAAACTTAAGTTTACATAATTTGGCAAGCCATCTGCTCATGTAGCAGACGAAGTGCGCCGTTCAGGACTACTGGGACTGTAAACGGGGAGAGGCAACACGAGGGCCCAACGATCTTCTGGTTGGATATAGCTTCGTTCCACTATTCAAATGTTGTCCGGGAGTGGTACGAAGCCAACGGGGTCTATTTCGTACCCAAGGTCGTGAACCCTCTGCACACCGTCGCTTAGCCGGTAAGATTGGAAACTGCATCTCAAGAGTATTCGCCGCCAAATCCGGAATTCCGCAAGGTCAGCATCTTGGTCCACTGATTTTTCTTCTGTACTTCAACGATGTAGACTGGTTTTTGGACGGGCCCCGTCTCTCCTTCGCTGACGATTTTAAATTCAACTATCGTATCAAGAAACGTGACAATCAATACAAAAAAATTGAATGTCGATACAAAAAACGTGACAAGGGGAGGTGGGGTGGGTTGGTTAGAAAAGGTCACTTTTTGCGTGACATAATTAATGGACGTTCCCTAAATCAGTTTTTTTGAAATTATTTTAAGTATAAGTTTTATTGTGAGTTCACGTTGGACTTCCAGCGCTTGTCGCTTTTTGTGTACGGGCTGGAACTACGTTACTGTTCGGCAAACATCATCGAGTTTGGGTTTCAGCAAACATCAACGAATTTGGAATCTCGACGAAGGTTTTTCTCCGTGAGATGGTCAACATCGACTCGTGCGCCCAGCGAAGGCCCGCCTTCCAAGGTAGCCAAACGGAGGAGTGAAGATCGCATGGAATTTGTGCGAGATTTTCACCCAACGGTCGTCAATAACCCATCGTTATTCCACTCTACGTTAAAACCCCCTGTGGAAACGATACCGAGAGCGTGGTTTCAGTGATCTGTTGTCAAGTGTCGGACACTGAACCGAACCTCACCCCAAAATATACTAGTTTTTCTTAACCCCGCAATGTCATAGCGAATAGGTACGCGAAGCCAGGTCGCTTGGAAAAGCGTACTCCTATATTGAAGGAAACGGTCAATTCTTGACGCTTTCGAAGAATTCTAAACCGGAAACCTTTTGTCCAGCCGCCACACCCTCCGGAACTATAGTTTCAGCCATACTGCGCGCGGGTCATCGTCCATCGCTGATTTGCAGCCCAGTGGCGTTGTTAGTTCCGCCGCCATCGGCCACCTCGTCGCCATCTCATCGAGACTCATCCACCGGCAACCAGTGACTAACCGTGGAATAAAAACCTACACTACGTTTCCGTTTTTTTCGTTTTCTCCGCCCTATTGAGTAAGTATTTCTTCGCGCTTTCTCCGTTTCGTTGGATAGTGAGTAAGTCAGGGTGCGTTCGCGCTTTCTCCGTTTAATTGGATAGAGGGTAAGTCAAAGTGCGTCGAGTATCTAATTACGAGTTCGGTTGCTCTATAGCAGAAGAAAATAATTTGGCGTTTTCCGAAATATTCCTTTAGCTTGTAAACACCGTGCAAAAGGTTCCCTAAGGTAGTTTCAATACTCCACAATATTCCTCTAATTGGTCGCAGTCGTTTTCACGGCTCTACAAAAAAAGGTAGTCTCAATTCATCGGGCAACCTGACCAAAACACGACCCGTGATCTCTCTACAAGAGTGGCGCTAAAGCCACTGTGTTTCAACTAACCTCGAGTTATTTCGCGAACGGCTACAGGCAGGGATTGTCAAAATACACAGAGCAGTGCAAAATAGACCCAATTTCAAGTGTGCGTCTCCTGTTTCAGCAGAGCGCACAAAACGAACGTGTGAGAGATTTCGTAGCAGCACGAGAGACAGAAAGCCGCACATGTACTTCTCTTTTAGAGATAAAGAGTAATGCACAGTGCTCTACTCTGTACTTTACTCTGTGCTTTAGCTCATGCTTTGGTAAATGGTATCAAAATCAACAAAATTGATTCTAGTAACAAAAAGGCATTGTAGGGGTTCATAGAGGGAAAATCTTATCAAAATCTTAATTCACAAAGTCATGCCTGCCGCCGTGTCTATTTTTCACACTATTGTTCGCACAGAGACGAAAAGGGAGAGTGCAATCGTTAATGCTCAAAGAGGCGAGAGCAAATTCGTAATGAGATGTGCGGCTTTGAGCACACGACAAAACAAGGATGCACGGGAGTACAGATTGCTCTTTCACGTCTCTTTGAAATTTAATGTGCTGTCTCGTAGCAGCGCGTGCTGCACTCAAAGAGATTTGAGTCGCACCCTATCCCTGGCTACAGGGTGCCCAGGTTCTTGCTCGTTTTATCGTGGTTTTTACTTCTCTACGCTTCTCAATCTTCCTCCAGGTTTCGCTTATCTTCCACTACTCCTTCCATGCTGCCACCTTCCGGAAAATCCTCTACTCGAGTGTTAAATTCTCCAATGAACGATCTTTTCGCTGCTGGGTCTTCTAGTCGGCGTGTTTTAAACCGTCACCCAAGCCTGGAACTGGGTGGAACTCGCCAATTAGAAAATTGTGTTCAAATGCGAAGTCAGCACTGCGTTTATTTCGGACATCAAGTAGGCTCCGACTCCATCTTTGGCTGATGCAGATTTGATTTTCCCACCTGACTTTGTGCACCGGTCGCCGGAGAAAGAGCAAGGAAAAGATCGAAGTAGACCGCGCTCCTAAGTTGACGTGTTTTGCAATTTTGTACTTGATTTTTTTCGCGAAGTATACTTGACTATCGAAGTGCGAAGCCGTGAAACAATAAACTAAGTTTTTCAAAAAGGCATTTCAGGGTTAGCTCTGAGTAATTTTTCGGCTTCTTTTCGGTTCTTAAAGAATCTGTGAGGAGTTCTCGATCGGTGAGCTTATAATTTGAAGTTTTTATGAGGTTTACTACGGGAGGGATGCTTTTAAGGAGTCTCCGGAGGACAACCCAGTAACCTCAAAAGATAGATCACACTATTGGAAATTTAACTGAGATGAAATACCTCCAAGTACGCAAAGCGAAGGACCAAAGTCAACGCTCCCCTCCCCATTTTGGCTTTGCAAAGTTCATATTTGTGTCCTTTGATTTGCACTTAAAGTCGTAAAACCAGATCGTAGTATTTTTTAAAAGTAGCTGGTTGGCTAAGGTCTCCTATCCCCGTGATTGTACTGTTATTTTGGGTGTACCGCCCGGGTAGAGCATTTCTTTACGCTGAATGCCAGTCAGTGGCTGTTTGAACCAAAACTTCATGGTGGATATACGCTCGGATTAGCGAAGCATTTCCAATACCGCCGTGCTATGGTTTACACGCCAGTGTTCACGCTTTTTTAGCAAAGTTGCATGAAATTAACTACCCTACAGCTTCATTTGAGAAAATAGACCTTAATATTTTGCAATTTATTAATAACGCTTGTTCGCGACCAAATCTGAACACCCCTAAAATCGTATATCTCTGGAAATACTTCGCAGACTGTTGAACGTATATCTGGTTGTGTAATAAATTTTTGGTGATACAAGTACAAGCTCTTAGATCGAAGATGGCGTCGAATGAAGAGCAAGTGCGAAAAGCAATTGTGTGCGGTCGCAAAGAAAATCAGGATCTGGTTTTCCTACGAGAACTGTCCATAACGTTCTTGAATCTTTCGATACACGTTTGACAACAGCTAGGAAGGCTGGAAGTGGAACAAAAACGGATTTCAGGAACCATCAGAAGGACGCAAAGGTGAAGCAAATATTACAGAAGAGATCAGATCTTTCGGTACGTACTTCCTCTAGGATAATAAAAATGTCCTCAACCCTCGTGCATACTTCCAAGCACCGGCAAGATATGAAGTCGTTCAAGGTGACAACTGTACCAAACCGTAATGATATATAGAATGTGACGGCTAAAACCCGGGCTCACAAGTAGTATCGCGAATATTTGATGATGTTTTCCTGCGTGATGGTGGATGATGAATCTTATGTGCAAGCAGCTTTCCAGAATGCCTTATTATACTGCCATGCAGAAAAATTTCGAAAATCTTGGACAAAAGCAGCTAAATCGGTTGCAGAGAAGTCTGCACAGACCCAATGGCTCATAAGTTTTTGGTTTCTTCATGCAGCCTAATTAAGTAACTGTAATTAGTTTTAAGATGATTAATAATGCAAGCTAAAGGTAAAAGCTAATCTTGCCAAACAAATGCATACCCCGCACCAGAGTTTTCTGTGGTTTGGCTCTGTTTTATTCATTTAAATTAACCTCTAGGTCGAGGCGCCCACTGATGTGGCGGAAGTGTGGCATCACATAACATGTCAAAATATCGAGTCAAAGTCTTGTGGCATGCGGCAAACGTCGACAAGATATTTTGGGCTGCTAGCAGATGTCACGCCTCCGCCACATCAGTGGGCGCCGGGCCTAAGGCATTAAAGCACTCACATTTTATTAAAGGGCGATACGGTCAAAATTTGGTCAATATCAACTTGACGTATTTCTTTCAATTTTGCATTTAAAAAACCTGAACACCCCTCATTTTGAAGGTGTGTGTGTGTAGAATGTTGCTCCTATTTTGATTTTGGAATTCACTCTTCAGTTGTCAAAATGCCGTCCAAGCAAGAAGAGCAGCGTATCAAAATTTTGCTCGCGCATCGCGAAAATCCGAGCTACTCGCACGCAAAGTTGGCAAAATCGCTAAAAGTTGCCAAATCAACCGTTGCCAATGTAATTAAAGTATTTGGGGAACGTTTGTCGACAGCCAGGGAGTCTGGATCGGGGGGAAATCGAAAACCGGAAGCCGCTGAGACGACAAAGAGAGTTGCCGGTAGTTTCAAGCGAAACCCTAACCTATCTCTCCGAGATGCCGCAAATAAGCTGGGTGTATCGTCTACAACCGTGCATCGAGCCAAAAAACGAGCCGGACTATCGACTTACAAGAAGGTAGTGACTCCAAATCGCGATGATAAACAAAATACGACGGCCAAAGCGCGATCCCGGAGGCTGTACACGACGATGCTGACGAAGTTTGACTGCGTGGTAATGGACGACGAAACCTACGTCAAAGCCGACTACAAGCAGCTTCCGGGACAGGAGTTTTATACGGCAAAAGGAAGGGGAAAGGTAGCAGATATTTTCAAGCACACGAAACTGTCAAAGTTCGCAAAGAAATATCTGGTTTGGCAAGCCATCTGTACCTGTGGCTTGAAAAGCAGCATTTTCATAGCTTCCGGGACTGTCAACCAAGAAATTTACGTGAAAGAGTGTTTGAATAAACGTCTGCTGCCTTTCCTGAAGAAACACGGTTGTTCCGTACTGTTTTGGCCGGATTTGGCATCTTGCCATTACGGTAAATAGGCCATGGAGTGGTACGCCGCCAACAACGTGCAGGTGGTACCCAAGGACAAGAACCCTCCCAACACGCCAGAGCTCCGCCCAATTGAGAAATACTGGGCTATTGTCAAGCGGAACCTAAAGAAGACCAAAAAAACTGCTAAGGACGAGCAGCAGTTCAAGGCAAACTGGCTTTCTGCGGCGAAGAAGGTGGACAAGGTGGCTGTACAAAATCTGATGGCAGGGGTCAAGCGTAAGGCCCGGCAATTCGGATTTGGAAAAGCGGAAGCCTAACTGAATATTTTTCCTGAATTTTATACTAATTGAACTTGAAAAAGAAATTTGATTTGATTTTTTAAATAAACGATTTCACCGATTTACACGCGTTTTCCCTTGACCAAATTTTGACCGTATCACCCTTTATATTGAACTTGTAGATATACTTTACCATTCGTGAATTATTTTCAATTCTGTTTCTATAAATATACGCTCTTTTGAAAGGTGATTGTACACATTTGAAAAATAGTTATTTCAAGTTGTGTGGTTAATTTTTTATTAGTAAAAGTCCTTCTAAATACTGATCAGAAATACATTTTTGCTATCTGCCCAAACCAGAAAGACCAACATCTGAAAATGGCATTCTTTTAGAAAAACATTAATTACTTTTGCATGATAACTGTATTAAGATATGGAGGTACAGTAAAACGAGAAGTTACAGCAAAATCTTAACGACCTTAAATTAACTAACCTATATTTTTTCTGATAAATTTAGCTTTCCATTTGTGCAAATAAAAAAGTAACATTTATTATTTTTAGGAAACAAAGAATCATCTTAATAAGGACGTAACTATAAGGAACAACTTTGTGCAAGACAAGTTTGCTTTAAAATTTCAATCACATGCTGAACACATATTTTTCCGTCTAAATTCGCATACAGGACCACTTCGCTTTGTTGGGAACATAAATACAAATGTGTCCCTTGAATTGGATCTACCAGTTTGTTTCACGAACTCTTAATTCCAGTATATCTTGGATGCATCACAAGGTATATTGGTTTCAATTGAAAAGGGTAGTCTGGTCAGCTAAACCAGTGAAGTCATGGCGGACAATAAATTCAGTATAACGAGATTCTCAGAAAAATGTATAATTACTTGAAATCGATCACTGATGTCTCCATTGCTTTAAAATGGGTTGATTGTTATGATACCAACATTATTTTGGCAATTGACGTTGAAATTTTGAAGTGTTTGGAACATAGGTCGAATGAGCGACTAGGCTGATAATACAATATCCTGAATAATACAATATAATAATGTATATCCTGTAACTCTACATACTCCAGATGATGCTACATACTTTTTCAGTTGCGTTCAAATTACACTTACAGTGTGTCTCACAATAGGTGTCACTTTTTTCAGTCTTGGTTTATGTCAGCTGGTTAATACTAACAACAATTCCGTTACCCGTATACCCGTTTTGAGTATATTCTTTTGACAGCTCATCGCTGAAGATAAATAAGCGATTCCGTTTGTTTACATTTTTCAGCTACCATGGAAGCCACACGAGAGCAAGTATTAAAATAACATTTGCAAAAGCTTAGACAGTGTCAGATATTCCATAGCCTTAAGCAGTTTGGAGTGAGTAAGCGTTTTGTTTTTCGTACCTTGAAACGGTTCAAGGAAACTGGGAATGTCCATATTTAACACAAAAGAGGTGCCAGACGAACTGCCAGAACGAAGAAAAAGATCAAATGTGTGAGGGAGGCCGTATCTGGCCGTGAGTTGAGCGTACAATTTCAAATGTTTTTTGCATCTATGAACAGGCTCCTTAGACATGATCTGGATTGCAAGCCGTACAAGAAACAGTGGGTTCACGGGTTGACGGAGTGTCCAAAGCAAGCCAGGATCCAAAGGAGCAGATGTCTTTTGGTTCGGCACGGTGACTGTGAGGCTTTATTTTCGGACGAAATGCTTTTCCTCCTTCAGGACAGTCATTATCACCAAAATAATTGTGCGTATGGCAGAAGTCTTGCCAATATTCCAAGAGATAAACTAGCTATAGAACGCTAAGAAAATGTATCGAAAATCATGATATGAGGCGCCGTTTCACGAAAAGAAAATCATCCTCTTCTTTTCATAGAACCTAACGTAAAAATCAACGCTGAATATTACATCGAGCAAGTTTAGTAGAACCACCTGCTTCCTCGTATTTCTACGTAGTAAGGGAATACACTATATTGTTTCAAACAGGACTCAGCTCCAGCTCACAAGGCAAAGAAGGCACAAGCGTGATGCGCGGAAAATTTGCCCGATTTCATCACAAGCGAAGAATGCCTGCATCTTCACCGGAACTCAACCCACTTGACTACGTTGTTTGGGGTTATACGCTTCAACATATAGGCCCTACCTAAAGGCCTAGTTTAGATCGATTCAAGAAACATTTGGTTGATATTTGGGACCAAATGCCTCAGGAAATCGTGCGTGTCAGCTGCGATGGATTTACAAAGCGTTTGCGCAAATTTATCAAGGAAAAGGACGAGAGATTCGAATTGAATTAATATGGTTTATTTCAACAACATGTATCTTTCAAATGAAAAACAAATGCTACGATTTTGTTGATTTATTTTGCTTTAATCTCATTTTGTTTTAGTGACACCTATTGTGAGACACCCTGTACGTTAATGGCATGCGGAACGCGACAGACAGAGGCTAGTTTGTGAAAGTTTTAATTTTTTTAGAATTTTTAGCAATCGGTAATGCTTTTAGCAATGTCCATTCTCTAAATATGGAAATTTGCATTTCCGAACTACCAAGAAAGAATAATCAGAGAGTGAAAGAGATAGTAAATCAAAATAACATAATTCCCCGATTTATCTAAATACTTTTACGATAGCAAGTAACCCTACGTCACAAAAGTTCAACTCAGTGGACGCTGTGATTCTACGCCCCAACAAAAAAAAAAACCCTACGTCAACTAAGCGATTACGATCCGAACCCTAATTATGTTAAGAAACCACTACCTCTAACATCAAAACATTGAAACGATCAGCAAAATGCACGAAAATAAACGTGCTTACGTTACGTTTAGCTTTTCAATACACGAAAGCATTCCCCCCAACACACGAGACATCTACCGAGCCCAAATGGAACTCCAAGAAGCTTTCTTTCACGTCCCTCTGTTAGCAGCGAGAGCGAAACAACCCTAAGCTTAATGTGCTGGTTTGACGGTTTAACTAAAGGAGAGCAGCCGTTTTCGATATTGATTCTCCGCATTTCTGCAATGGCTGCCCTTAGCCGTTTTATCTGCCATTTTTCATTTTCAATTGTTTGTTTACAGCCTTGAGTTTAATAAATACGTGCATTAGGAACACAAACATCCAGCAAACTGAATACCTTGAGGTTTAGATGATTTGTCAAGCAAATTTTACACAAGAGAGCTATACGCAAATTCTGTTCAACTTCCTTTAATCGTATCTCTAAATTGAAGATGGAAAGCGTTGTTTACTCATTTGCACAAATCCACATTTTATGGAGTTATAGTTTATGCCGATATCAATCTTAAATTAAAATTTTCAGGCATAGAAATCAAATTTGAGGCATTATATAGGATTTTTCAGGCATAAAAGGATCAATATTCATTCTAATTTGGAAAGTAATGATTTATATTTTAATAACAACACTTTAACACTACACGCAAAAAAAAGTCGCAGTAGAAACTACCATTTCGAGGGTTAAATTAAGCGCAATCACCAACAATTTTCAGCTGACTATAAATGCGTTTGATTTTACCATGCCTGCGATAAGATCAACCATGTTGCGGTTGATATCAATATGAGGTCTGTCAAATATACCAGAAACGTTGAAGATTTTACTATAAACGTAGTAAATTTGATTGAAATTTCATGGTAGTTTCAAAGATAGGCATAGTCGGTTGAAATGGTAGTTTTTACTACAAGATTTTTTCCTGTGTAATAATAAGTTACAGATCATATGTGAGAAGTACACGCAAAAAAATCGTAGTTGTACCAATACAAAATAGGAATCAATTCAACTAAAATTTTGGTTTAAATATGGACCAATAAAACTAATACAACAAAACCATTCAATTGGAATAAACTGAATGTCGTGTTTTATTGTTCAAAACATTTACTTAGCCTTATATGTAGCCCATGTCAACCCGATTCGACGGCCATTTTTCAGGAGAATACTCGTTGATAATCTGTTTAAAATTATTTAATTGATTATGTTTAAACTTACATTAGAAAAGCAGAGGCAGACACAGTATGAAATGACCGCTCATAAAAATATTGTGTTTAAACAATAGATAATACATTTTAGTTCAAATGAATGTGATATTTAAAAATCGAATTTTATTAAAATAAATATCACACAGCTCCGTTCTTTATAACCTCAAAAATTTTATTGGTTTGATTTGAATGAAATTTTGCATTGTTTTAAACCTTTTTATATGAATTGAAACAAATAGAAACCTTGTATTAAATAGCAACAAATTTTGTTGATTTAAAACAGAGTGATTTCTTAGGCTGAAAATATATTGTGTTTAAATAATATATTTAACAATTGAGTTAAAAAATATATGTGAATGCTATAAATCAAATATTATTAAATTAATATCAAACAATAACAAACAGGAGTAATTTCTTTAAATAATTTTATTGGTTTAATTTGAATGAAGTTTTGAATTGATTTGGAACTTCTATATGAATTGAAACAAATAGAAACCTTGTATTGAATACCAACAAAATATTGTTTGATTCAAAGCAGAGTGATTTGCCTATGTTTGAAGATGTTATTAAGCTGCTATTGATTGTTATGATCGATATATGTCAATGTTAAAAAGAAAATAAATCGCCGCATAACCGGGAGAGCATAGAGCTAATTCTTTATCTGCTATGAGGCCTTAACTGCCAGTAAACGAATAGCTGTCAATGCCTTATTGTGTTTCCTTCACATAGGACAGTTTCACGTTAACCGGTAGTCCAGTGAAAGTAATAAAATAATTGAAAAATACAGGAGCTTTACTGATAATTTTCACTTCATGTCAATGTTGATTTCAACGCTATGGATGTTGGTTGAATTTACCTAAGATTCATCAACAGTTAACATTTAAAAACCAATCAAAGCTCAATGAAGATTGAATCCGAAACATAATCAACCTTATTTTTTAGTTTATTTCTAGCTCTGTTGTTTGTCAAACTGAACCAACAATGTGTTAGTGCCTATTTTTAATACTGAAATTTGCTTGATGGAACTTTAGATATGGTTGTTTATACCATACTCTTTTCTCAGTTAATATAGGCTCTGCTACATGGAGAAAAAAGAATAGTATAAACAACCATATTCTAGGTTTCATCAACCAAATTTTGGTTTCATTGGTTTACTTTGATAATTCAAAATGATTGGAATGAATTGAAAATTTCGGTTGGTTCTGTTGCGGAATTCAACCTTAATTTAACCAACATTATTTAAAATAATATTGGCAGTTCAATTTTGACTGCTGATGCATGTTAGCTAATTTGAAACAAAACTGAAGGCCTGTTATAACCACAATTTAGCGTAAAAACAAACTCGTTGTTTGAAATAAATATCAAATCGGTCATTGAAACCAACGGCATTGTTTAAAAAAATCAATCTATTTGTTGAAATCAAAACTTTTCTATGTTTAGGAAATACATAAAGATTTTTTTCTTACGGGGGATACGTTCCAGTTTTAGTGTGGAAACGTCTAAAAAAGACTAAATAGAGTTGATAAATTCACATGCTGAAACATTTTATACTGTTTAAATTTTTGCATGCGTTACCTTTCCGTGCAATGGTCAAAATACAGTTTTTAAAATTTTGAGTATTTACACCAATAATTGTGAATTTTTTAAAAAACTGCCATATGATTACTTTTTGCTCAAAACGTAAAATGTGATTTGAATTAGGTCGATAAGTTGTTCCGTTCAGTTGTTATCGCAGAAAACAAACCGTGTAAAAATACCTTATCGTATGTACCATACACGCTAAGATAAGAATAGCTAAAATTAGGTATTAATTTTACCTAAAATTAGGTATTGTTGGCAATACCCAAAACATCGGTAAAATTAAACGATAATAAACAGTAGTTTTTGCTAACATTTGAGTAATGTTCACTCTCCAATATTGGACGATATTATTTACCTAAAATTGAATAAATTTTACGTCACTCCTGCAAAGTGGACGCCATATTTTGCAAGGGAAAACGTAATTAATTTTCTTATAATCTTAGTTTAATCATGTCCAAATCTCTGAAAAAATAACTTTTGCATTCTTTTTCTTATTCTAGCTCCGAAGGATCCTTGTGGACCAACGAGAATTTGGTGCAGAACGGTGCAATTCGGCATCAATGTTGGTCGATGCAAAAAATATTTCTGTAGTGGAAGAACCCAATTACTTAATGCAAAAGACAACGATACAAAATCGGTAATATTTAACGTTTATCTTCCTTCAATACTATTACCCAATATTAGGTAATCTGTGAATACGCATAATTTAGGTATGTGCACTTTTGAGCTATTATCGGTACATTTTAACGATCTTTAGGTATTCTGATCTTAGCGTGTAGGGCGAGGACAGCTACACCAAAAAGTTAAAATGGTGACAGCAAATGCATTTACAGTTTTTGCAATCATATCTAGAGAAATCTGCATGTTTCAGAAGAGGCAATTTTGGTCACTTGAAGGATTAAGGCTCCACCGAACCGCACCGTTTTTTTTTTGCCGTCGCGTCGGTTTGTGCGTTTCCATAAGCCGCAAGTGGCGGCGGTGGCGGCAAAAAAACGCTGCAGTTTGGTGGAGCCTTGATGCAGGCTGCAAGGTTTTTTTTGCCACGGCTGTGAATATTCACGGCGAAAAAATCGCCGCAATGAGATTACATGGTAGCTAATCGATGCCCACAAACCGAAACAATGCGTTTGGATTGTGCGGAATGGATTGAGCGATTATACCACGATGTCGCGGCGAAAAAAGCACTGCAGTCTGCGTCAGGGTTGCGGCTTATCATTTTTGACTCAGGCATATTCATTTGCCAATATCTCCTTTCAGAGGGTCTATTTCAAAATATAATGTATGATGAACTTGTAGTTCATGAGTAGACCTACAACTTTGTCTAACAGTACATTGCTCTAACTCCTATATCTTCGACATGAGAGCGTATATTCACAGTGATCTTCACGATGATCCTCGCATGATCTTCACCGCGAATATCATCGCGAAAATCACTGCGAATATACGCTCTTATTCCTCAGATATAAGAGATACTGTTGTATGTACTGTATGTACTGTTAGGCAAAGTTGTAGGTCTACTCAAGCACCATAAGTTCATCATACATCATATTTTGAAATTGAGCTTCTGAGAAGAGCTATTGGCAAATGAATATGGATAAGTCAAAAATGATAAGCCGCAACCTTGGTCTGCGTAATACTTCAAGTGAGCAAAGTTACCTTATCTGAATCATGCGGATATCTCTAGATATGGTTGCAAAAAATGCACAATTTCTGCCAGCGTTTTATGGTATAAATAAAGCCATGCAAGTGTGTGCGAGCGGCTGACAGCACACAGATTGCTTGAAAAAAAAGCTATCGCTATACCATCGAAGCAATTGCACAGTGATCAACGGAGAAATATTAGGTAGAATTAACACCAACAAACCGACATGAAACTCAATCTTCATTATTGATCAAGAATCTATGTGTGCGGCTAATGTTCAATGTGCAGCGATCCCATCTGTCAAAACCTTTAGAATCTTTTTATCTAGATCAAATAAATGTGTCCAGAATTGCTCAGACATAAACCTTCTCATCAAGTTCCCAAGCGTGTTCGTGGCTTCAATAAACGTTTTCAGCGAACACGAAGATAGATGTCAGCAATATAATTTGAACAGAAATATTAAAACATTTGCTATTGTCATTCATGTCGGTTTGTCGGTGGAATTAATTAACAACTCAAAGAATATAAGAGATTGCCTATTGATGTCCTTTGAACAATTTCAAGCTAGCTTATTCTGTGATGTTTGCAAAAATGTCCCATACGTCGTATTTCATCAATAAGGTTATTCAAGCTCAACCTTTTTTCTATTAATAGTTAGAAATACGGAACGTTGTTCAAAGTTATAAAATTTAAAACACAATACAACTTTGTAGATAATCATTTCTGTCTATCTCTTCTATTTTTTGAGATATAGCACACATAAAGAAATAAAAGCCATAAATCATTATTTCTTTCATATTTTGGAAAATATCAACTTTTTAGGCCTACTAAGCGATTCTTTTTAATATAAAAATACACATTTTCTCTAAAGACATCATACCTGCACCGACAAACCGAATCTTCACTATTGACCAAGAATCCATAACGACCGATTCAAATTTGCAGCGATCCCATCTGTCAAAACCCATAGAATCATTTTATCTAGATCAAATAAATGTGTCCAGAATTCCTCAGACTTGAACCTTCTTATCAAGTTTCCCAAGTGTGTTCGTGGCCGAAATAAATATTTCTCAGCGAACACGAAAATAGATGTCACTAATATGATTTGAACAGAAACATTAAGAAATGTTCTTTTGTTTTTCATGTCGGTTTGTCGGTGATACCCGTAAAACTTTTTTGTGAAAAGTTACAATCAGTTTCGTTTTTTTTTTGTCTTGATTATCGAGATTTTCAGCCTCGGGCTGGTTCATCTCCCGTCGTAGTCAGTCAAACGCCACTTTTAGGCATTTTCGTAACTTCTCGAGGTATGGATGTTAACCAATACGCCGGGGTCGCCCCCCTCCCATCAGTTTCGATGTTTAGGCGTTACATTTCAAATTGTGCAATTGAAACCAATTATACCAGTTATCCCAAGTACATCCCAAAATATATTTGAGCAAAATTTGAGAAAGGTTTTTTATATTTTGCTCAATAGCTGCACACTAAAAATATCGCTTTATATGCCGCAAATCTACAACAGTATTCCCATGGGAATCAAATTAAATCAAGCTTTGCTTTTATTTTTGGCTCCAAATTGTGGTGTTACGTATTTTTAAAACTGCAACAAGGTAGGTTCTTTAAGCATTTTTGTTCTAATAACGCGAACTTTATTTCATCAGCAATTTCCCTGACCGTTCTCATCTCTCTTTAAATGAAGGGAGCTAGAGAAAAAGATTTGTTGGAATTTGTAAAGAAAAGATATTCCGGAGAAAAACTTAACGTTAGTAAAGTGCATAAGAAGCTTCATCTGGTGGTGCTGAAGTTTCAGAAACTATGGCGTGCAGCGTCTTGGGTATACTTGGCTTGCTGGAGAATTTATCGTCAATGTTGTGTCTTCCTCAAAACAATCCGCCGACCGTCCGTGAAAACCGTTCAAAGGCGCAAAATGAAAATTAATGCAAAAAAAGATTAAACCTCTTCTCAGCCAATATTCGGCAACGAAAACCTCGATTGCTGCGGCAACTTCCGTAGTGTCGGCTGGTTCCGGATTGCTGATAAATTGATAGACAAATTTGAGACAGTGGTGGCCAATCTAAAAGCTTCGGCAGATGAACAGAAATGTTTGATGCACTTCCAGCTGAGGAAGGCCTTGCATTTTTATGCAAAAACGGGGCTTCAAAAGCTCAATACATAGATATTCAGCCGATGAATTCGAGTAGAGGAGCAGGTCTAATGAGGCCACAACAAAACTGTGGCGGTTCAACGGGACTTCGCCTACACAGAAAAAAAATGATGAATTTTAACATACGCGTAAAGTTTAAACAACGAAATTGTTTGCAATTTTTTCATATAAGTGACCTGATCAGAGGGATATCTGGCTTAGATTTACATGATATATTTATGTGTATGTTCATGTAAGTGCATCATGTAACGCCGAAAATTAAATGTCCTTTGAGCCCTCTTAAACCGGAAAAATTGAACTGGTAATCTCGTAAAAAAATTGATTTAAGATGGTGCGCATGGTCCACGATTGAAATTTAAGCCTTCTACTCGATATCTCTTGGAACCAGGTTATTTCAGTTCTCATCGTTCAGCTTTTTCGGTTGGCTGTAAATCCACTGCTCGCTCCGGTTGCTGGACTGTCTAGCAACATGCTGTTTATGGCCATTCACATCTTTACTGTCCACCGAATTATTCTTCCAATGTCTTTAAAAAAACTTCTTGATTAAATGAATAAAAATGTCGAAATATTGTCAGGAGTTTTATTTATTATGTTCATTGTATGTTTGATAAATTAAACACTGAGAAAAAAACCATATATTACTTATCGTATTGTTGTGTTGAGATAAAAAAAAAACAGCATTGACAAAAAAGCCCTCTTCATTAATTTTCCTTTCGAAGATCAATTCAACGCGTTATCAAGGCGTTCAGTAATTAATGTGTCATCATTTCGCATTTAGTACCATATGAAGACGTTCTGCATGCTTCCTTGGCTTTAATAGCTGGCGGTTTTTTCGATCGGTTATTGGTGGCTAAAGGGTTTTCTGTATCTCAATGATAGTAATTTTTTGGGTTTTTTTTTAACTTTCCGCACGACTTTGGTGTCCATTCCTGCATCCGCTTTGCGTTTCCTACCTCTGCCAGGGCAATCCGTCACTGATCCAAACGTTCTGTACTTCAAGCTAATTTTCCCGACAGCTGCCTTGCTGATACGGTACTATGCTGCGGTTCTCCATTTTCCACATCTCGAACCACCAGTTTACGGATACCAGCTAAAGGAGTTGATTTTGAAAGTATCAAAACAACGCCAATGTATTACAAGAGCACAACAAATAAAATTCTTGACGATAAAATCGATAAAACAATGACTTAAAACGTAAATTTTCTATTTTGTTTGTGAAAGTCAGCAGATCTCAGTAAAATACGCTAGATATAATTGTTTACAAATGTTACCTTCAACCTTCTTCCCGAGCTCGAGAATAGAACCTACAGGCGTCAGTAAAATAAAGTACCCACCCTTCAATTTTGTCTACGATTTTGCCTAGAATTGTCTATTTTATACTTTCTTTTTGGAATCACAAAATAATGAGTTGCAACATTTTGGTTACTACATGGTGTGAAAATCGCTGTAAGTGCATTGCAATCATTTTCCTTCCGAAATGTCAGTACGGTTTAATGCATGTTGAGTTCTATTTAGCAACTACCTCCTATCATAACCATACGTAACTTTAAACATTCACTTACCGGTTGAACCACTTACAATGCATCGTGTTTCTCCTCTACGCTCAAAGCCACATGCCAGACACATCCACCACCACCACCTCCACCGACGCCACCAACGATCTAATGCACGTTTGACCCAGTTTTTACCTCTTTCTTGCTTGCAACGGTTATTAACTCGTTTACTGGAAGACGTGCCTTCCATCACCAATACAATCAACCGTAAGACGTCCCCCCTGCCGTTATTTCTCGAAGCAAACGATTGTGATTGGTCGATGCGAAAGTCGAGGCTCCACCCCTTTGCAACAGAGGTTTGTTGCGCGACGTTTGCTGTGCGATGCCCTCTCGCACGGTGGAATGTTGTTGTATGAACTCGTCAAATCTTCATCATGAGGAATAGTTTTGAAAGAGTGTTAACTATCAGATAATATGAGGATCTAGATTATGAAATAGTTGGCTGACCCGATGACTTGAAACTGAAGACAATTTAAAATTAAGTAACTATTTTCTGCTTTTGTTGGTGAACGTTAGATCATTGAATGTAAATGAGTTCCGGCAAGTTCATACGAGCAACAAAACGGGAAGATAAATTGTGCCATTGCTAGATACGTAGTACTTTCAAACAGTGCTGTAATTAGTCATTTCGTCTCATTTGGACATATTTACCGATAGCTTCTTTCCGCATCTGAATCTCTGAATCTAGTTGACTAATTCTACAGCTATGCCTCACAGTGCCCTAACTGGTGCTATAATCACTGTCATATTCATATGATATTTAATAATCAATACCATTTAAGTTATTAAAAATTAGAAGAAAAATTAGTATTTTCCATTTAATTCCAACTACCTTATTTTGACAGGTACGCGTATTTCGTCTACAATGTGCAGACTTCTTCAGTGTCGTGTATGTACTAAAAACTCGACTGGGACTCAGACCGTTACTAGCACCTTTACCGATACGGAATGCCTCGGGAAGAAACTTGATTGCTCAGTTACCGTTAATGTTGCTCGTAATCCCCACCCCTCGTTCCCTGCAGCATCGTGATCATACCCGTGTCCGTATTCAGCATGAAATGCTCTGGATTGATCACCGACGCAGATCACCGACGTACACTCGGCCTATGCCCGCATGTGGTGATTCTTCAAAGATCTTACTTTCACGTCTTGCATCTCATTGTCGTTCACATCTCCGATCACCAAAATGCAAAATGCTGTCCTTACTCAACGGTTTCGGCTGTTCATTATACGTAATCAGAACCATTTTGTGGTTCATCAGAATCGTCAGCCGTTAGTGTCACAATTTTACCAGGATCTTGATTCTCGTACCAAACAACCGGCATCTTGTCAGTCAGAAAGCGTTGATTGACGTCCGTATCGTGCAGTATGATGTTAACCGTAGTCGTCGACTGCCGATCGCTTTCATCTTCATCCGTCGCCGAAATGATCACATGCCAATACTTATTCCCATGCGGAGGATCTCGTAACGGAGCCTTCTGTCGTAGGCAACCTGCGTCATCTAGCTCCAACAGCGGACGCGATTATCATTTACGTTTTCGACCTTGACGCGTTGTCATTGTACGTTCAATCGAATGCCCGTACTTGCAACGTGTACTCAGTTCTGTTCTCGTAATCCAGTTTGTTGTTCACCGAAATGGCACCGGTGGTTCCCTCAACCTTGAACGCTTTGCTAATATTTCCGGTTACGATTGAATACGTAATTTGCACGGCTTCCACATCTTTTGCCAATACTTGTATGACTACTGTATTCGAATTCGCATCCTCTGGAATCTTCTCTGCAATGCAATAGTCTTTGGTGAATTTGGGCGGATGATCGTTCTTATCCGAAATCTTGATGATAAAAGTCTGCGAAATGGAGTTCGGTACAACGCTACTCTGGATCTGGATCCAGGTTTGCTGCCAATCATTTTGATTCACTTAAATTCGTACCAGAAGCAAAATTTTAAAGTAAGATTGACCAATGCTACAATTCCGTCCTGCACTACACCACACTACCTACGGCGTGAGAACCTAATAGGCGTAATGTTTGCGACGGCACAGAAAAGCACACGAGCTATACAGAGACACATTAACAGTTCTCAGTTGCTGAGTGATGGTAAATGCGTAGATATATCTCGAAACGTACTTAAGGAAGAACTGTGACGCTTGCATTAAAGAAGAAAAAAAAATCTGACAGCTCAATCAGTTCGTTTACGGCAGCCATGGCGAAAGCGGTGAAGCAACTACGTTCGATGGTTTGTAATTACCGCCGGCTCCACCCCGGAGCGAAGAAGTCCATCATAGTGCCGTACTTTGCATCGGATAGATACAGCCGAGCAGCCATATATAAGATCCTGGCGCTCCTGGTGAAAAGAGCATCGACCGCGAGCCGAATTCCGGCTGACCGACAGATTTTGGTGATCAGAAGGTGCAGCAAGCGCTGAAGCGGAAGACGGAAGGCAAGGTGGCAAAACCCTCCTGCGCCTTGGACCAGGACGGTCAAAAAGTATTAACATCGTTATGAAGAAGCAGAAGTCGAGGTCGACCGTATCGGACGAACAAGCGGCTACCCACAAACCAGCGGCTGAAGGTGCTTGTCAAGGATCTCTTCCCTGCGAAGCGCAACGTGATTGTGATCATAGACGTCGAGACGTACTGGGCGCTTGACGGCAATGACGTAAATCTCCCACACGAAGCTTCTGAAGAAGGTCCTGTAACTGACAATCAGTGAGAAGGGGTTGTCCTGCTTTAGCTCGGTCGGTAAAGGCGCAGCATAAAAGCAACACCATGTTTAAGGTGGCTGGATTTGATTCCCGGTCTGGTCTAGGAATTTTTCGTGAAGGAAAACTTCTCGACTCCCTGGGCAGATTGTCGATTGACACAATCATACTAATGCAAAAAATTGTACCTGGCATCGGAAGCTTTTAATTAATAACTGTGGAAGTGCATTTGTGAAAGCAATAAGCTGTAAATGCTGAAGAAGAAGAAGAAGAAGAAGAAGAAGAAGAAGAAGAAGAAGAAGAAGAAAGGTTGTTAACGCCACTTTCCTTTTCTTAGGTACTTACGGTAAACGGAGAGGTGTACATCAAGAAACAACCGCCCAAATGTCGTGTTCTGGCCGGATCTGGTCTTGGTACATTACGCGAAGCGGTCGCTGGGGAAGATGAAGCGTTTGAAGATCCCAGTCGTCCCCATGAACGCCAAACCGCGGAATTCAAACGCCAATTCAGGTGGCTTTTTTTGTAGCACGTATTTTGATGTTTTATCAACAAGTTTATCGAGCATCATACTCAAACTATTGATCCAGTCCACCTAGAGTAAGAACATTTTATTTATTCTAGAGAAGTGCCTCTAGTGGTTGGATTTGGAACGTTTTGACAGCAATTCGTTTTAAATGTACACGTGTTTCACCGGTAAATGTGTGATCGCACGAGTGTGGTTTAGACATTTCTAACCAAACATCGTGCTGGAATTTAGTTTTGGATGCTGAACTGGAAGGTGTTGAGGTTGTTCATGGAAAAAGTAGTTGTAGTACTATCCGGAGGATCCATCTGGTTAAGATGTACGACCGGATTCTGGCGAACTACAGAAGATACTTTCTCATGGACGATCAACATTGTGTCAAAATGGAATGTAATCAAATTTTGGGACGAATGTTTCATCTGTCCACATCACAAGGGTGCTGTCTCCAGCAAATTCAAGTGTGTTATCACGGATCGATTAACCAGAAAGTTGATGATCTAGCGAGGAATTTGCAGCTGCGGTCTCAAAACTAAGTTTTATACCACCAACGATACGGTGGGCTCAGAGCTGTTCAAACAAGAGTTTGCATACGTCTGCTGAAGCTGTCACTACTACCTGGAGGTGTACAAAAAGGTACACAACAGCTAACAATTCCGCCCAATCGAAAATATTGGGGAATTATAGAACGGATGTTGAAGAAAATAAAAAGACAAACTCGAATGCTCCACAGATGACACCATGTTGAAAATAATGACCGCTGACGTTAGCCAGTCCATGGCTGCACCTCGCCTACCTCGCGGTTTGCGAAGGGTCCGCAGATCGCCTTCTATTTGATCGATCCACCTTGTTCGTTGCGTGCCTCTTCTTCTTGTGCCCGTTAGTTTGTTTTCAATGATTATTTTAACTGATTTGACGACAGTCATTACCTCAACAATTAGAATTAATATAACTTAGAGTCGGTACTAGATATTGAAAATATAATCACATCAGTTTTTATGCTTACTTGCTGTGAGCAATCTGATGGAGTTCGATTCGATGTCAATTCACTAACAATCGAGATTTATCAATTTGAAATAGCAAGGTGAGTTTGCGAGAGCGAGAAAAAAAAAGATAGGAAAAAATACATGGAGCAGCGATTCACTTTAAGGCATGCCCAGCCCATCGTAGTCCACCGATTTTAGATCCCAGCAACTGTTGCATTTCGTGGTGAACTCGCCTCCTCCATGTTCCGGCTTTCATCTGCACTCCACAGATCGTACGCCAAACCTTCCCATCAAACACACCAAAGTCGTGTTGGCCCTCCATGAGCAATTTTTATGTTTCGTGGCAGCAGAGGACTATCGGTCTCATTAATGTCTTCTAAAGACTATACTGGAAAAAAATGCAACTCTTTTGTGTATAACTTTTTTTGTTGATGTTGAGATTGTTGATGAAGTTCAGAGTGTAATGTTTACTTGTTCAAAATTTTGTCACAATTTGTCAAGTGGTTATCGAGATGGCTTCCAAGCAAGATGTGCTTCGACAAAAAATATTGGTGCGGTCATGGAAAATCCGGACTTGTCCACAGGTGGATCACTAAACAGTTGGGAATTGATAATTCAGCCATGTCCCGTGTGGTAAAATCGTTCAAAGAGACCAAGACGACCCAGCGGCGAGTGGTCAACGGAACAAAAGCTAAGAAGTCTGACCTCCTGAACGCAAGGAAGGTGAAGGATTACTTCAAGCGCAATCTGAACCATTCAATTCGGGGCGTGACCAAGAAAGTCAATTCGGTGTTGCATATGGTTCGTCCAGCAGACAATGAAGCGGGCTGTAGTTCATGTCTTTAAGATATGGAAGGCGGCTAATCAAACTGATAAACATAATACGGTGGCCAAATTCCACGCCATGAAGCTGTACTGGGAGTGGTTGGTGCTGCCAAAATGCATCGTAATGGACGACGAGACCTGACGCCATACAGACCCTCGGCCTGAATTTTTTTGTCGGCCAGTCCCAACTGGATGTGCCGGAGAAGTTCCAGAGGATGAAGGTCGACAAATTTGGCAAGAATTACACGGTGTAGCAGGCGGTCTGGAGGTGCGGTCTATTCAGCAAGCCGTACATAACGACCGGCATCATAAACGGCCAAATATATGAAGCAGAATACCTCCAGAAGCGCCTGTTATCTTCCTACGGTCCCCGGTGACACACTGTTGTGGCCGGATCTGGCATCATGCCATTACGCGAAACTAGTGATGCGGTAGTACGAAGCCAACGATGTTGAACCTGTGACCAATAGAAATATTCTGGGTGATTATGAAGGGCAAGTTCCGGAAAACAGGAAAGGTTTTCAAAAATGACAAGAGTGGATGAAAGTAATTTTGTTGGATAGCGTTAAGTCCAAGGTGTAGGCATTTAGCCTACAAGAGAAGGTTGATTCAAGCAACTTTGCAAAAACGTAGCTCATACGTGTTTATTTATTCCTTGGGAGTTTCAAAAATATCCGACGTAAAATAAGTTTTTGGTGATCATTTTTGTTAAATGATTTTTTTTTCAAGTACAATCTTTATCATTAACTGCTAAAAGTTGGTTGTGTTTGTGTGGAAATGGGAAACCACCAAGGAGGGAACCGAATATGTGACAATATCCGGCATAAAACTCACAGACACCTTCTAAGGGGACCTTCTTCAAAAGTGAATATAGCAAAGTAGCACTGCACCCTTATTGCAGCAAAAAATTAAAACAAAACCACACAGAAAAAATAATTGATTTGAACAAGCGCGTAAAATTTTCCCTCGTTTAATTCCATGCGAAAGGTGGCATAAACAACGCAATTGGTTGTAGTCGTTGATGAGCCATACAAGAATGTTTACAATCTTTCATACAACAGGCTTGATTCAGGCGTTATCTGGCTTAAATTTACATAAAATATCCCATTATTTTCTGCGAAATCTAGCATTCTCTTTATGTGCATTAGATAGCGCAGAAAATTCAATGTTTCTTTTCATCTGTTCAGAGTCAAAAATAAAGAGGCAATTTCTTCCAGATTATAACCATCGCCGACGGCACGAGATGAGCATAATCATTAGCATGAGATGAGCATAGTCATGAGCATAATGACAGCAGGGCATTGCAACTCCGTAATTGCTCAATCAATTGTAGATACTTGAAAATCAACAGGTCGTCGTGCTTGGGACAAACACACATCCTCAATTTGTTAAAACTGGTGTCCCAAATTAAGACAATACTGGGAATCCAACTTTGGACTCCAAAGGACTCTCAGATCGAACATAATTCGCCGAACACCGATGTTGATTATCTACATGACATAAATAATACCGGTTGTCAAGGGGTGTCTCACTGAAATCGAGCAAATTTCAATCGATTTGCAGTCAATTCACAGCGATAAGTTTCCAATTAAGTGCTTTTGATCAATATTGCAACACACTAAAAACGTCAGTTGCACCGATTTGGCAGTTTGAGTTGAAGGAAAGTCAAGCTTTAAGTCGATTAATTCTGCAACTACACATTTTCTATCAAGTTGATTAATTTCGAATGGCAGTGAATTAATATAAGTTCATAATTTGCACCAGTTGCCTCTAATGGACTAAAGTGGGTTGAGCATATAGTAAGAATGTCAGACGACAGCCCGTTCAAAATTATTCTTGATAACGATCCGACGGACACAAGAAAAAGAGAGGCGCAACGAGCAGGTAGTTGCCTGACTGTTTTCGCCAAGGCTTCTTCAAATCAACTTAAACGCTGTCTTTTTTCTGTACACAACAGGGTTGCTGCGATTGGCGATGCATAGATGGGTTCACCAACATGTGGCAGGGTAATCGCATGAAAATCACTAAAATCACTCTACTTTTTAAATGCATACACATTTAGAAAATAATACTGAACTCAGTTGAATTTCGTCCGGGTTTTTATCTGCTTACCGTTCAGTAGTCTGTTCTCGGAACAACCGAGTTCTCGTTAATTTTTACTACATCCCAATCTGTCAGATTTAGCGAAATACTCGGTTGACAAAAAAAATCCAATCAACAATAACCGAACATCGGTTTACTCAAATATTACCGAACGCTGTCAAACAAATCGACTTTTCCGTTGCATTACGGAATTCGGTTCTTTTTGGCTGTGTTGGAATTTTGATTGAAATAGCTTTGATTCTAGCTTTAAATTCATAGTAATTAAACTAGTTTTATTGATGCAAAAAATCCTCAAACATTTTCCTATTTTCGAACTGCAAGCCAGAGACATAACCTGTTACGTGTTCATGACAGTAAAAACAGACTATAGTGCAGGATGCCAGCAAATATAATTACAAAATTACTATCAAATACTTACAAAAGCTTTCAAATAAACGTGCATTCTCCTACTGTAGTCTTTTGGTTCTTTTTCAATTTTCATGTGATAAAAAAAAACACAGTACGGAGAATTTTCACGCCGCATACGCGAGATATTATCACCGACAAAACCGACATGAAACTCCATCTTCATTATTGATCAAGAATCCATAACGACCGATTCAAATGTGCAGCGATCCCATCTGTCAAAACCTTTAGAATCGTTTTATCTAGACCAAATAAATGTGTCCAGATTTGCTCAGACATGAACCTTCCCATCAAGTGCTCCAGCGTGTTCGTGTCCTAAATAAACGATATCAGCGAACACGAAGATAGATGTCAGTAATATAATTTGAACAGAAATATTTAGACATTTTATGTTGTCATTCATGTCGGTTTGTCGGTGGTATTATGGCTGACGATTTTTTAGACTCTTTCGAGTCAGCTAAATTTAACAAGTTTTTTCGGTAAACATAGCCGTTGCGGAATTAACTCGAAGAGAAGTGTTTGAGTGTTTAACAATATTCAGCGAATGCTCGGCGCTACCGCTTACCGGCTTTACCGAGTAAATATCCCTGCTTTTCGATTCATCGAAAAGCGTACTTTTCGATTCATCTTTCATTTGTATCTGTCGAATGTATTATATAGTAACCAAAATTCGGGGTTGACTCAAAAAATACACCCGAAAACAGTACATATAAGTTTTTTTTCAGTTTCTTTTTGGTAACCGATGTGGTTCGGTAGAAAATTGAACCGAGTTTGGTGACATTTTCTACGTGTATAGGTTAAAAATAGTTGATCACAGAGCGCAGCATAATTTTAAATTTCAACTGATGCATATTAAAATGTCTGTATGTGACTAGATGCATATCCTTTTCCTCACCGAAGTCGTATATAGAGTTAATTGGGACCATGTAGATTAACATCAGTGGCCCTACAGTTTCTACCTGGTAATTAACAAAATAAGTCGATTTTCCTACAAACAAGTACACACGCTGTATCCTCATAGTGTCTTGAGACGTTTTGTTGGAGATTCAAGCCTTAATCTTCATTGTTATTGTCGAGATTCAAGCTGAAAAATGAAGGGGTTTGTTTGAATTTGGCTTATAATACCCAAAGGTTTTGCATGAAATATGCATGGTTACGGCTTTTCCTTTAACTTGTGACTTATTCGCTATTATATATTTATATAACATCTGACACTTATTTTTAGTGGTTGATGTTTAAACAATGAAGACCCAACGCACTTGTTTTGCATAACTCAATCAAGTATTACACTATACTGTAACGCTGGTAGATCACCTTTTCGTGGTGCGTTACGGGGTAGCAGATTTACCACCGAACCCTAGTCTGAATTAATTCAAACTAGGGAACATATTTGTTTATTGTAGTCAAAGGAACGTATAATAGTCGTTATTACATTTTATGTCTTGTGAAAAGTGACAATACTCGGGTTGCGCCACCGAGGATGAGCTTGGAATAAAGAATACATGGTTAGTCTTTATTTATGTGAATTCTCATTTTCTATTTGATGTTCTATAGTTTGAATTGGTTAGGACTAGGGTTCTGATGCATGGTCAATATCGGAGCCATTATTTGTTTTGTTTGCAATGAATTCGGTTTTGACTGATCAAGGGGCGCGCCTTTGAAAAGTGCTCTCACTCCTCAAAGGGTTTAAATAGCGGAAACTTTCAATAGAACTTAATTCATTACCAACAACAAACAATGACAACTGTAACATCACCGAATACTTCATCATTTCTCAATAGTGATGAAGTAACTCGACATGCACTAAACAAAGGATACGGGATATACTACAATAGATCAAATTACTGGTCGCAGTGGTTTATGTCCCGAACAGAGGAAAAAAAAAATTACACTATATATTGAAAGCTACTTGACGATACTCAACCAATCCTACATTCCGTACAAACTTGTTGAAATGTTGATTGAACCAACACTCGGTTTACCAAACAATCTTATCAGAAATGAGTAAAACAAAAGTTATAAGCGAACCTCTGTAATCGAGTCCCGCAAAGTTAATACATTTATAGAACCAGTAATATTAAAAGTTTATGAGAAATCTTCTACTCTGGCGGAGTTTATCTTACCGCACTAAATCCCAAATTTTCAAACAACATTGTCTCCTCAAACGACTATTAAATTTCATTTGCAACATATTAAATAAGTTTTAAACTGAGCAAGAGACTAACCCAGTAAGTTCCGACTAGTTCAGCCTGCTATGAGTTCTCCATACCATTCGTTTGACTTATTGATATTCGAATGTGATTTACATTTATAAGCCCCATCGAAAACCACCCACAAAATGCATGGAAATCAATAGTCAAACTTAGTTCAACGCAAATAACAATGAAATTTTCAAATTTTATATCCAATATAAACATATTTTCAAGTCCGCTCAGAATTTCTCCATTTTCAACCGTTTCCGAAGGCAACGCCCGAACCAGGCACGAACATGGCCGAAGTAGGTGGACCCAAGAACCGAGTTGGGAATGAGCCGATCATGCTTTCGTGCTGTTGACGAGCCGAGCGAGCGTTCGCTTCTACCCGTTCCGGTAGGTGCGGCAACAGCGTCCAGCGTCGTTCGCCCGATTGGGCCTGCCGTGCATTGTTGGCGAATTTACTTCGGTTTGAAATTGAAGCAATCTTATTTCATCTAGTTTTCACATGAAAAATCAGTTTCACAACTTGCGAAATGTCAATTTCGATGGGGAATGTTGAGGAGATGTATTATCACGAATTGGTTTTGATCGAACGGTGGGTTAAACGATTTATTTGATCGAAAATATGAGAGTTTGTGCAGGATGCTACGTTGCCACGTTGTTGGATGGTGGTCGTTCTCCATTTTGGAAAAAAATCAATACTTCTTAATTTTAGAAAAACGTGTTTCAACGCGAAGTGAAACTTTTTCACAATGAGTTATCGTGATTCTTAACAATTAATTTCATAAACATTGAATATTGAGAAGAGGAACTTTACACTAAAGATTAATCGATTCGATGTTTTTTTAGATTCGGATGAATACCGAGCTTGAATTCTTAAAATTAATCATAAAAATCGTAAATTACGAACATATCAAGAAAACCAGTTTAAGTGTGATATTTATTGCTCGGAAATTACACAATAATTAAGAATACTCCCGAAGAGCTCCTAAGCTATGGCATACTACGCAAACTCAAATTCACAGTTCAGAGTGATGAATTTGCAAGTACCGCCGAGTTCATACCTCACCCAATGAAGAAATCAATCACAATCCCGTTAGCTTATGGCATTATTTCTTCAAATTGACGCATTTTATGAAAAATTTGTTGTTCACAACTATAAATGTCTTGCATGAGACATTCACATTTACTTGACATTAAATTTCTTTCAAAATTTAATCATTCATTTCATGAGCTCTTTAGACAAGCGCCGACGAGTTAATACTGCGTGCCTGATGAAGGATAGTTATGTGATATTTTCTAACACCAATGAATTCAAACCAGCGGAGCTAGCCCGTTTGAATTTTATATTTACACAGCACTGAAAATTTTATGAAAAATCCAACCAAATACACGACTTTTGGCCAAAATTTACAAAATATTTCGAAAAAAAATACGGCAACGGAGCATTCGGTTTCGTTAATCAGCATCGCATTTCGCCCGCTCGGAACTAGCCGAACGATGTTCGTGTTTAAAACTGATGAAAACGAAAATCATCCGATTGCTTTCGCTGCCGAATACACACACACAGCTACTGATAAATCTATAAAAAAAAACCCACACACCAAGGAGCTCAAATCGTTCGAAAGCATACACGACGACACGATGTTTGATTAAGTGCTCGGCTGGCACCACTGTCGCTCGGCAGTGCTGCAAAATCTAGAAGATACGTGCCGAACTCCCCGTCACTCTTCATATACCGTTTGTCGCTGTTTTCGATTTTTTTTTTGTTCTTCTTGTTTCTTTTCTTCTCTCGCTCAGCAGCTCTCCCGCAGCTCGACTTGGTTTCGGCTTTCGTGTATGTCAACATTGGCGAAGCTTGTTTACGTTAATTTAAATTCGAAGGCCGCTTCGCTCTTCTCGTGTACGGGCACACGGTTTTATAAAACTTGTTTGGTTGCTGTTGGCTTGCTCCGTGTTTGGACGACATGATACAACTGTGTGGAGCGCGGGAGCGATTTTGCGTTTATGAGGGCCCCGTTTGTGATTTTCTAGATGAGTTTTGAGCTGGATTATCGATACGCAAATGTTTACCCGCTAAACTATTTAATAGTGAAGGAATTTGGTATGAGAAGAAAGAAACATGCCACCTGAATTAATAAATCATAACTTGCGAAAAGGGAAACAAATCCACGTTCATTCAGTGTCAAAATGAATGGTCCTTAGAAATATATCGCATGTTATATTAGTTACACCCCGTTCGCACTACAAGCTATATTACGTGATATAGACTATCTTGATATCAGCATCTATACATCTAGTTTTCACTGGAAATAATATGCTTGTCATTTGATATCAAGATACTCTATATCACGTAATATAGGTTGTAGTGCGAACGGGGTGTTATACAGTTATCACGATACGTTGCATGATGATGACCCTAATTTTATTTTGTTACAGAACGTAACAACTAATCAATGTGAGATTCAAACGTGCATGCTCCGTCAACACATTACTTGTCACATAAACGTTGCTAGCGATCTTACACCCCCGTTTCATTCAACTCAGTGACTTAGTAGAATTGAAGTCCTTTCTCTTTTTCTCACACGGATATGTTCCTCAATTTTAGTTGATCCACTTTTTTTTCGAAAATTGAGAAATATTTCCGTGTGGAAAAAAGGGACACAATTCGACTCAGTCACTGAGTAAAATGGAACGGGAGTGTAAGCCTACTGTCGTTTTGCGTACCGAGCAGTAGGTCTTGAGTTCAATCCCGTCTCCTTTCTTACCATTCGTTACCTTACCTCTAGGGTACTCAAGCAACATTGCAAGTTTTATCAAGGTTTTAAAGCATTCTACAAGTCTCAATTGCGGTGAATGCGGTTTTCATATGGGTAAGTCGCTTAGAACAGTGTGGCAGTCACGATGTTTTACACACTAGACGAATAAGTTCCATAACTGTGCCACTTCGATTTTCAATCCATACCACATGTATGGCACACTGAGGAACACTTTTGACAGTTGAGATTATAGAGATAAGAAATCAGCAACCTTGCCAATATGCATTGTCTGGTTGCCAGGCTCAGCAGAAAATAACAATTTTGGCTGTCAATACATCGGCACCTCGGCTTGTAGACACACTCAAAAAAAATGCACAGGAGAAAAGTGTGCATTTTCGGATTGATTTTTTTTCCTTCGTTGTTGGTTACCCTAATAAAAAAATCTCATAGATTTACAATTGAATATATTGTAACCATACAATAGAATCTACAGTATGTACAATTAAAAGTATTGTTCACAACGATAAGATGACAATAGGAGTTATTGTTATCAATAGAATCTAATGTAAATTAAGACATCGACAATAAAAATGGGAGGGGTTGTTATGTATCTTAACTGTAGAAAAAATCTTTATTTTAACGAACAAATTTGAGTCAATTACTATTAATTGTATTGTTTCACAATTGTTGAAAATCCTAGCAAATGCAGTGAATTGTAGATCTGTTGTAGTGACAATATGCATTTTTCATTTATCTGATTCACGAACAATAAGATTTATGGTCGGAAATGGATTTTAATGTTATTTTATATTATTGTATTGTAATTCTATGGTTATTTTTATCTGGGTAGTCCGTTCGTCAAAAACTTCGTTTAAAGAAAGATGTAGTGATCAGAGACGAACTAATTTATTTTAATTAATTATAATTATTTTTTAATTAATTTATTAATTTTAAACTTATTTTAACCAAATTCATTAATTAAGGTGCCATTCTGTTTTGACAGAGATGATTCAAAAACATAATACCTGGTGTTCATTACTCACAAGTAGCAATCTCACAAAAGTTTTTTTATATGTTAAGATAATTTATTCGAGCTTTAGGAAGGTAGCTAATTCATGTATAAGAATTAGAAAGGGCAGCCGAAATAAGTTAAACAGTTCAATAATAATGGTCACCATAAGAATTGCATCTTCTTGAGATTGCATAATGAGCAACTGAAGCCGTCTTTGGTGTGAGGCCTCTGAATTCAGAGCATTCATGTCCGTGCAATTCAAGGTATTACCCTAGTAGCACACATGTTGCCATTTGGTTGAGATAACATAAATATGACTTGCTAAGTCATAATCAAGTTATTACAACTAATTATGACCGCAGTGTGCTACTTGGGTATTGTCCGTGGAATTCCCATAATTTCCATCCGTCAAATTGCTGTTCAGGAAAATCAGAAAGTTCAGTGAACTGCTGCTCGAGGAATTCAAAAAATTTCGGTCCGTCGAATTTAGACAATTCAGGTCCATAGAGTTCAGAAAATTTCTGCCCGCGAAGTTCAGAAAATTAATTTGCGGAATGCGGTGAATTACTACTCTGGATTTAAAGAAATTCTATTTGTAATTCAGAATTCCGTGACCATCAGTGTTATGTCAGTGTTAGTGTTAGTGTAAGTGTTAGTGTTAGTGTTAGCTGTTGGTGGAGGCCAGAAAGTACTGACCTCAGATTAAGGAATTTATGTGTTCGCAAGTTCAGTGATTTACATAATTCCTAATTCCCGATGTTTAGAGAACGGCGCTCCTAATTTTTGTGTAGCATCTGAGAAAGAGATAGCTGACCTAATGCCATCGGTTAATTCAGAGAATTACTACCATAAATTCGGGGAAAAGTTAATTCCTGTCCGTGGAATTAAGAAAAAGTTCCGTGAAGTTAAGAAAAGAACGCAACGATTTTCGATCCTTACCTTACCTTACCAATCAGACTAAGGCCGGCGTGGCCTCTGCTGTACACAGAAGTTGTCTCCATTCTATTCGGTCTATGGCTGTCACTTACATCGCGGCTTGCGCTAGGCCGGGAGGTTGGTTCAACCGTCCAAACAGTGGAAAACTATGTGAGGAACATGAACATACATGTCAGGAAGCGGAACTCGCGTCCACTAGTTGCGGAGCAGAAGGCAATGAAGCAGCGGTAACAGCTGAATAAGATGGTCAACTCGATTTTCTTGGCAAATCGCGACATGGCGGTGGTGATGGACGACGCTTCCTATCTCACCCTGGATGGCAATGACTGGCAGGGCATTTCGCATTTTACTTCCCCCACGAAGGAAGTAAGCTTCTAAGTGAACTTCATTTCACACATCAAGTTCCCAAGAAGGTGCTGCTGTGGCTGACAATTAACGTGAAGGGGATGTCAAAGCCGCTCTTCTTTTGCTTCGGAGTGGCCGTGAACGGGGAAATTTATATTAGGAAAAGCCTGCTGAAATTTGCGTCCTTCATCAAGAAATACCATTAAGACGAAGATGCGGTGTTCTGGCCGAATCTGGCATCGGCCCACTACTCGAAGCGATCGTTGGAGGAGATGGAGCGGCTGAATATCGATGTGATACCGAAAGTCGGCGAAACCGCCCAACGTCCCCAGCCGAGTCCCATCGAGAATTTCTGGACTAACCTGAAGCGTAAGATCTACTCCAATAGTTTTGTCGCGAAAACTGAGGAGGAATTGATAAATAAAACGAAGAAAGAACTCAAAAACTTGCCTACATGCATGTTTTCGTCCGCCATGGCGAATATTTCGGTCAACTGCCGGAAGGCCACTCGCAAGGGCGTATGTGTACTAACCTGGGACACGGACATATGGAAGAAAAATATATTCGCTCCCTATAGAGTTTTGGAAGCCTTCTAGGTTTAATAATAAATGCGCAAAATATCAGCTCGATCGGTGAAACTATATTTTTGCGCACGACGTTTTAATTTTACATAGGATTTTATATGGGAAAACTTACAATAACATAGAATAATCTGGCGAGGTGACTCGTTGCCACCTAAAAATAAGTGAACTAAATGTTGCCTGTTTGCATGGCCTGTAGTCTGCTGCTGTCGACGCGAAGCAACCACGTTGTTGTGGGGTGTTCACTCGACATGGAGAGAAGCCGATGGGTTTACTTATTTTAGATGGCTTCCAAAATTTAAAAGGGAACTGGAATTTGAATTTTGACCCAGGCTAATGTGTACTGTATAGCGCGTCGGACGCGCTCTGTAGCGCATTACTTATAGAACAAGTGTACTACCCCGTTAACACTACGTGATATAGAGTATGTTGATATCAAGATATCATATAAGTTGTAGTCTAAACATTGATTATACAGGTATACCTCGATATTTTTTTGAACTCCTGGATGTTTCCAGCTGCCTTACCAGTCTTCTTGAAGATCCTCTTCACGATTGCCCAGTAACGTTCGATGGGTCGAAGCTGAGGGCAATTTGGTGGATTGATATTTTTCTCAACGAAATCTATACCCTTTTTCCGCAAGCCAATTGAGAGTGGATTTGGCATAGTGAGCCGACGCTAAATCCGGCCGAAACAGTGAAGGTGTACTATGCTTCTTATATAAAGGCAACAATCTCTTCTGGAGACACTCAGATCGATAGATTTCCGCATTTATAGTTCCGGTAGTGTAAAAAATGGTTGACTTCAAGCCACAGGAACATATTGCTTGCCATACCAGTACCTTTCGACCGAATTTCTCCACTTGAATCGACCTGTCCGCATCGCTCACATCCTCCCCAACGACGGCAGTAAAGTATTGTGGACCTGGAAGGGTTTTTGAGTCCTTCTTTACATAGGTCTCATCGTCCATCAAAACGCATGCATCCGGACGCTGCAAAAGACGCGAATACAATTTCCGGGCCCTTGTTGCTGCTCGCTTCTTCTGTTCTGCACTTTGTTTCGAGATTTTCTGCTTCTTGTAGGTCTTCAGGTGGTTTCGCCTCTTGATACGCTGGATCATTCCGACACTCGTTCCTGCTTTTTTGGCCAAATCACGTATTGACATTGATTTGTTCTTCATGATTAGAGATACCACTTTCTGCTCCAGTTTCAGGTTGGAAGAACCGGGTTTTCTGCCTCTTCCTGGTAGCTCATCCAAAGAATAGTGTTCCCCAAACTTATTAATGATAGTTTTAACACTCGCATGATGAATTCCAATCCACTTCGCCGATTTTCGCATAGTAATACCCTTCTCACTTAGCCATGTGTCCAGAACCTTAATTTTCACTTCTTTTTCAATACGCGACATTTTGAAAACGCAGAATTTGAACCGCACAAACAAGTAAACAAAAGAAAGCTGACAGTCAAACGCACAGCATGCAGTGTTCAGAGCATAAAAAATCATCACAAATACATGCGTACAACGCAAATGTATGTGGATAGCTTATATTCGATACACTCCTTAATTGTTCAGTTGTGTGAAGATTTGAATAGAATAGGTGGAACTATCACGTAATCTTTCAATTCAAATTGACGTAACTCTTCCAATCGTAAGTAGTTTTTTTTTAATTTCAAAACTTTAAATCAGCTAAGTGATTGTGAGACAACAGAAATAACTAAATGCTCAGAAATCGATTCGGTCTAATGACCCATTCAGCCTAATAGAATTTCGCCAAATGAAGTTCGGCCCAATGAGCCATCACCGGGCTTAGACAGTTCTAGTATCATTCTACGCTTCCGAAGCCTACGTAAAGATTATACTCGAAAAAACTGCAACAGACAAAAATGATCACCAAAAATTCAATTTAATTCAGATATTTCTGAAACGCACAGGGAATAAATAAACACATATTAGCTATGTTTCTGCAAAGTTGGTTTATTCAACCTCCTCTCGTAGGCTGAATGCCTGCACCTTGAACCTACCCATCAAATCCTGTGCAACATTTGCGCCATCATTCTTACACACATTCGTCCACTCTTTCTTCGAATCCTTGTCGTTTTTGAAGACCTTCCCTGTTTTCCGAAGCTTCAAAATCGCTCAAAGAGATCACAGCAAGCTCTGATCACGAACGGTTGGGCTTTTGTGAGCTGTCACGTTTTTTTCCGTATTTTTTGTGTGATGAAATTTATCTACTTAAGAATTTCAACCATCGCGTGTAATAGTGAATGCTGTGTTTATGACCACAGAGTCATAGCCTTGGTCATACCTAAACATCATGTGTGTGTTAATTAGAACTAAAATCTGGGGTAAATAGATTTCGAGAACGAACCGATTGATACACGTTTGCTGATTGTTGCTGATTATCCGGGTGAGCGCTTTCCATTTTGCTGATTTACTTGCCGTTTTTCCTTAGAGGAATGAAAATTAGTTTGACAATATTGACAACCTTGATCACAAGAAGTCATAGACTCACAATTTAATGGATGCAAAGACGAAGGCGGTTTTTTCAGTCACTAAGCAATTATACCCTTGGACGTCAACTTATTCCCATACATCTGTTGCTTCGAACTTTTTCGGTTATCCAAATTACCATAGTTACCAAGGTTAAGGTAGCAAGTTTGCATTTTTTCCCGCTGTGTTTTCCGAAATTACAAAACATTTATTATCGGAGTAATTCAAGTTTGACCCTTAACTGGAGAAAATCGAAGTGTGCCTTGCTCGATGATGACAGCAAAAAAATTCTCCGTGAAAATTTCAAATTAGAACTTTCGATTTTCGTGTTTTTAGTTGTATTAATGAACGTGGCCGAATTCTCGTAGCGTTGAATGGACAAAGTTGTTCCTCCATCGGGAAAATAAAAGTGTGAAAAAATGATTCGGGTCGTAGGCGGATGTCAGGCGAGCTAGAGTTTGCGATCGATGCGCATAGCAGAATGCTAAGTAGAAGATTTTTTAACCGGTGGAGAAAAAGTGTGTGAGCGGGAGTTGTTTGCAGGAAGAATTGAGTGAGGCATTTCCATTTTAAGATGTTCTAATTCCAGAAAACATGTAGTGGCACCTTAACCTTGAGCAGTACAAAGCTAGGACATTATTTAATTAATGCTAGAATCCCAGCCGCTAGATGACGATGGACATTCTCAGACATTCTTCTCTTTTCAAAGAGCAAGTAATGGCGCTATAACCATAAGCCATATGCGGCTTGAGTCCCAACCGTTTGAAGAGAAATGGAGCATCAAATAATTTTCTTAGACTAGATGCTCCCAAAAACCATTTGTAAATAAATTTTTGTTCTGTTCACCAAACAGTGCAGCTCTTTAACTATTCCTTCAACTAACCATTTCCCTTTTCCTTTGATATCTACTGAAAGCTACGTGGGTTCCCCTTGTCTTCGTAAGGTAGATAGGCTTTGTGCACAAATTACGTAACGCATGAAGGGGGGGAAGGGGGTAGAGAAACCGTTACTTATTGTGACATATGGGGGAGGGGGGGTTTTTAAAATCGTTACGTAACAAAATAAACAATTTGAAAAAAAAATCAAAAGTGAATAACAAATTTGCATTTTTAAAATTTCCTATGTGCCAAGCAAAGTAGTAAGTAACAAGTACATAAGGATTAATTTATACTAGCTAAGAAGTATGATAAAAAATTCTGGGAAAACCCCACTTTACATACGTCAAATGAAAGCTTTAAATCCATATTTTGAGGGAAAAATATCGAAACTGAGCCAAAACTTTGTTTTTGTATTCCAAATCACGTTTGCCATGACTGGAACATTGCACCAATTATCGCCATAGTTTTGATGGCTAATCGCTTATGTTTCTTATGGGAGTGGCCATAACAGAAACACATTTATGAATCCTAGAGGGTTTGAGCTGTTAAGTGGAATACCTGTAACTAGAAATTAGAAGAAAAATTAGTATTTTCCATTTAATTCCAACTACCTTTGCTTATCTAAGTCGAGTTATTAGTACGAGACACTGAAGAAGTCTGCACATTGTAGACGAAATACGCGTATCTGTCAAGATAAGCAAAGGTAATTGGAATTAAATGGAAAATTCTAGTAACAGATTTATGGCCAAGTGGTGCAAGAAATCTGAAAATTTAAAAAAAATTGGATTAAGTCTATCTTTTTATTTCCGACCAAATGCTAAAATTTCGATGAATGGAGACGTACTATTTAAATGTGATCTGCTCAACGAAAGGTATCTCATAACGATTTGTATCACCTATATTGTTTGTGTTACCACCCCAAAAAACACAATCCGCCACACTTCAACCACACTCGCCACCAAATGAAAAATAAATTCATTCCTGGCATCACTTACACCAATCGATTTTTTGCCTTCTCACTGTTTTGTTTCCTACTTGCTTGCACTCATGTGATTTAGATGATGCATGAGTGTGCGTGAATTAATCGTCAAAAAGGTCCATGGTTGCCAATAAGCATAAGTTTTTGATTGTAATATTGACAGATGAGTTGAAACACAAAAACACCTTCCGACACACTAAAACACAAACACAACGTGGCAGAGTATCTACCCCCTGAAGTTATATGAATAAAACTTTGAACTTCTTTTGTGATACTTTAAATAATTTAAAGACATTTGAGTAAACTTGTTAAACTATTACTTGTAACAATTTTAAGAACATCCAGTAACCTGAATAAATGCAGTACAATGAGTGCAATGTTTTATGTAATCATTAACATAGCTTAGAGTTACTTAAATGAAATTGACTAATTTTTGCAGTTTTTCCTAATTTCGGGCTACCCAAATGAAATGAAATATAAAAACAACAACAATAACAGTTTTTGTGAGGATTTTATCACAATTGAAAAATGGGGGGGGAGGGTCTGCGAGCGTTACGTAATTAAAGGGGGGAGTCTGGTCAAGTGTTACTTATTGTTACATAGGGGGGGGGGGGAGTCCGAAATCCCGTTTTTTTGCGTTACGTAATTTGTGCACAAAGCCATACCAAATTCTCGCTATCTCCAACGGTTGCATGAACGTGGCCAGGTGAGCGATCGAGGAGTCTCTTCGTGGAGATTATTGCGTGAAGAAACGTATCAGTATCTGGTTCCGTTGCATGGTGACACGTAATGTCTCCAACGAATTATTCCTCATCGTAGCTCTATCCACGAGGTGTGCAAGCGTCTTCGCTAATGCTAATGCTAATACTAATATTAATGCTAAAGCTAATACTAATTCAAGTTTGACCCTTAACTGGAACTGTATCTACAGCAATGCCATGTCGGTAATGGAACTGGTCCGCGGTGGAACTGGTTTACCACGAGAAGTTTGCCGAACATCGGTGTTTGTAGGATACCGGGTATCCGGAGTGTCCGGAGAGATTTTCCCGAGTCCTGAAGCGATGCGGATTGCCGAAGCCGGTTGAGCCAAAAATGGCTACGATGGAAGAAATTTTGATCAAACATGCGCCGAAGCAGGTGGATATTCTGAAGAAAACGAAGAGGTAGCGACGATGTTGATGGGTTGAATGAGTTAAGTTCGAGATACAATGCTATTTTCTTTTACATGTAATGTCATATGGGGTAATCATGGCGAGTTTGGATAGCCATCATTTAGATACCTTGGAAGAAGCAGAACGCCAACCAGTCGGAACCCGCAAAGGATTATCAAACAATAGAGTGGTGGTAAGTGCTCTTAAAACGCGAAGCGAAACAGGTAATTGTTATCCCTTTTGTCCCCTGAATTATATGAACTATATTATATGATCACATCACTTATCAAGGTGAATCCTGAACCAATGAGCCCTCTCCCACTAACATAGAAAAACCTCCTTCCTGTGACCTTTGTGGGGGTGCAGAGGTTAACACGGTCCCTAAACAGTCAAGCTAAGCTGACCTAAAGGGCGATACGGTCAAAATTTGGTCAATATCAACTTGACGTATTTCTTTCAATTTTGCATTTAAAAAACCTGAACACCCCTCATTTTGAAGGTGTGTGTGTGTGTAGAATGTTGCTCCTATTTTGATTTTGGAATTCACTCTTCAGTTGTCAAAATGCCGTCCAAGCAAGAAGAGCAGCGTATCAAAATTTTGCTCGCGCATCGCGAAAATCCGAGCTACTCGCACGCAAAGTTGGCAAAATCGCTACAAGTTGCCAAATCAACCGTTACAAATGTAATTAAAGTGTTTGGGGAACGTTTGTCGACAGCCAGGAAGTCTGGATCGGGGGGAAATCGAAAACCGGAAGCCGCTGAGACGACAAAGAGAGTTGCCGGTAGTTTCAAGCGAAACCCTAACCTATCTCTCCGAGATGCCGCAAATAAGCTGGGTGTATCGTCTACAACCGTGCATCGAGCCAAAAACGAGCCGGACTATCGACTTACAAGAAGGTAGTGACTCCAAATCGCGATGATAAACAAAATACGACGGCCAAAGCGCGATCCCGGAGGCTGTAAACGACGATGCTGACGAAGTTTGACTGCGTGGTAATGGACGACGAAACCTACGTCAAAGCCGACTACAAGCAGCATCCGGGACAGGAGTTTTATACGGCAAAAGGAAAGGAAAGGTAGCAGATATTTTCAAGCACACGAAACTGTCAAAGTTCGCAAAGAAATATCTGGTTTGGCAAGCCATCTGTACCTGTGGCTTGAAAAGCAGCATTTTCATAGCTTCCGGGACTGTCAACCAAGAAATTTACGTGAAAGAGTGTTTGAATAAACGTCTGCTGCCTTTCCTGAAGAAACACGGTTGTTTCGTACTGTTTTGGCCGGATTTGGCATCTTGCCATTACGGTAAAAAGGCCATGGAGTGGTACGCCGCCAACAACGTGCAGGTGGTTCCCAAGGACAAGAACCCTCCCAACACGCCAGAGCTCCGCCCAATTGAGAAATACTGGGCTATTGTCAAGCGGAACCTAAAGAAGACCAAAAAAACTGCTAAGGACGAGCAGCAGTTCAAGGCAAACTGGCTTTCTGCGGCGAAGAAGGTGGACAAGGTGGCTGTACAAAATCTGATGGCAGGGTCAAGCGTAAGGCCCGGCAATTCGTATTTGGAAAAGCGGAAGCCTAACTGAATATTTTTCCTGAATTTTATACTAATTGAACTTGAAAAAGAAATTTAATTTGATTTTTTAAATAAACGATTTCACCGATTTACACGCGTTTTCCCTTGACCAAATTTTGACCGTATCACCCTTTAAGCTAAGCAATGGCTACTATAAAACTAAGGTGCCATTTGATGCATTTACTGGAGGCAATATGGTTTTAAAATACTTTTTTAACTGACCATAATAAGATAACATGAACGAATCCTAAAACGACTTATGAAAATAGCATTTTACGAGTTCATAAAGTCGAAATAAAACCCATCATAGAAGTAAAAGTAATTTAAGGAAAGTAGGATTTAAAATCGTTGCAAACAAGCTGACTAAAATATGAGACCTATTGGCATCTCTTGGTGCCATAATAAAACCAAATTAATTTCTCGTGGCTTTCATAAAACTGTATTAAAACTAAATAAAGCGGGCTGGTTTTGGCAATGTTACTTGGGTTCATGTCAAATTATGTCTCTTCTCTAGAATCCAAAACATACACAACTCGATGAAAAGAGGGTGGAATTGAATTTATTTTGTCGTATTTTCCAACTTATTCTCATGTTCCAAAGGACACTGGCATTTGTAAATCCTAGGGTACCGAAAGTTGCATCACATTTTGCTAGTGTGTATATTGAAAAATAGAAAAGGAGATCCAGTCGCATTAGTCTCGGTAACACATTGTTTGTGCGATTATAAATGACTTCTTTGAAGCAGCAAATGGTTCGGCTTAACATGTTGATTGGTACCTATATTTCAGGATTTTATCCAAACAAATTCATGTTCGTCATTATTAAGCAATGTTTAAACTATTTAAAAAAAAATGCGTAATAGAAGCAAGCATTGCCTCCGTGGCAATGAGCTTCAATTTCATTCAACTGAGTGAGCACTAGCAACTTCGAATCGAGGTTTATCGTCATCAAATTTTCCCATTCTAGTGGCAAGTAAATGAACTTTACATCTTTGTTTAGCAGTGAAGTGACTGTACCATAGCAATTTATACAAAACGTCGTGAAACGAGGACGACAACGCCGGGGTAGAACGTGAGTGGCATTTCAATTGTTTTGCCCTTTGTATTTGTTCATGTCTGTGTGACGCCGATTTCGGCTCGTTCGTTGTTGCCTTCCAATTTGATGTACGTTTTCGGTACGTTTTGATTCGATTGGGGTGCATGCCTCGAGATGTAACTCAGAGAGTCGAGTTCACTCAAGAAGACACCGAAGAGGTTAGGTTAAAACGGTGCGCCGATGGGCATGGGGAATTATTACCCCCCTTGATGATTATGCTTCACAGCCCACCCCACACACGCATTACCAGGGAACCCTTCGAATTTATACCATCAAACAGAATCGGGGAAAAACGGAAAAAACACGGCGTCATCGACGTCGATCGGCTGGTCCGTTCCGTGGTGTGTGATGATGCGAACCAAGCGACCAGAAAAAGTAGGAGTGAAGGACACAATAAAATGAAGAAATAGAAAAATTACCGATTGGATGGTTTCTCATTTGTGCTGGGCCGGATGCTGGCTTGGCTGAGATGAGGCTAAAGTTGTTGCCCTCGATGCTTGCCTTGCCGATGTTGTTGTTAGGATCTGCTTTTGGAACAGCGTGTATAATCCAAACATAATTTGATTCCAGAATAAAGAGGAAAAGCAAAAACAGCCGCCGCCGCCGCCGCCGCAGCACTCAAGCGAGCATAAATAGAGAAACCAATGGGAAAGGATGGAGATTCGGATGATGATTCCGAGGAAAGTCGATGGTGGTGGCTGCGACAGCGGCGGTCGGCGGTGGCGTTAATTCAACTTTTGATGTTTTTATGCGGCTATCATTAGGGGATTTCTTTTTCTTTCTTTATGGCAGGCTTATGGTCGGCGTGAATGGAGTTATGCGGAGTTTTATGTTCCGAGTGGACGATTGATTTATTCGGCCATTCAAATTCAACCACGAATGGAAATTAATGCCGGGAGATAGATCGAATTCAGCGTAATCGTAATTAGAACTAAGCGTTTGGTTTCCGATAATTATACAAACAGTATTTGAAGCAGTCTGGCAACGTTTCGACAATGTCTGGAGAGGTTGACAGAGCAAAGAATAAATAAACAAGCATTTACACTGAAATTTAAGATAACCCAGATGAGGAAGCCATACTTTAGTAAACCCATTATTGTACCCCATTGAGTATAAATCAAAGTATCATGATGGGCGTCGAACTAGCCCAGGAGGCTAAAATAAAGACAAAAAAAAACAAGTATTATGAAAAGTTAAGGCTGAGGTGGCTGGTTTCATGTTAGTTTGACTCATTTGCCGGTAGCAGATTTAAGAACCTGAAAATCAAAATATGACATATTAAGAACGCCTTCTCTCCTACAATTTTGCCTACACTGCACACTGGGCCAGAAGCCGAAATTTGCAAGACGAGATAACTTTCTGCTATACTAACTTTCTTATGGCGCCTTCTAGAAGTTTTCGGCAAAGTTGCGTAACATAAAAGCATGAAAGAATAAGAAAGTTTGTCTAAGACATCAAAGTTCTATGTCTTTAAATAACAAAGTTACAATTAATTTTGTAAAATTTTACTGAAATTTTCGTTTTTTGTACTAAATTTAATATATTCGTCAAATATATTATTCTCGATACCACTTATGTGTTGAGCCTCATAGTTTGCGTATGTTTTGGTAGAGTTCACATAGTTTTGGGGCATAACAAGCGAAATATTAGAAGAAAAAAAAGAGAAAAATATCATGAATTTCAAAATCAGTTTTCTCAAAAAATTGCAAGTTGTTGCAAAAAAACTACCAAAGTTTCAAATAGTACCATATGTGACCTTGAAATTCTGAAATGATGCCCGATACATATTTTGATGTATTTGAGATTTGATGATTTTAACCCGAACTCAATGCGATAATTTATTACTTCTTTGCGTGATATGTTTTCATGTCAACATGCCCCGGTTACGGAAAAATCAAATGGAATGATTTTCAACTCTCCTTATTCTGTAAATGATATAGAATTTTGCAAGATGACGTCACTAGTGAACGTGTGGTTCATCCTGATGAATAGAATTAAGTGTTGACAGGTATTCGTGGTTTGTTTGTTTTCGAATTCAAACAGATGAAATAAACAAACCACGGACTCCTGTCAAAAGAAATTCATCCGATTGATTTTGTGAGGTTATATTAGGTTGGTGTAAAACTCAATTGTGCTATAAATGTCAATTGAAAATATTCATTACTGCGCACTTGTATGCGTGTGTCAACGAATACGGTTTACCGCTTGCACACATACTTCTTTACTTTTCTGTCAAAACCAAGGGATAGCCCCTTGCAAATGTTGAAGCATGGATGTTGGTGAAATATCGAAGCAACCATATAATTTTCCCATTACATTCGAATTGCTTCAGAACCAAAACGTCAAATCTCATAATAACTATGTAGTAATTAACCCTGTGGAAGCCCTGGTTCACCATTTTGGTTCTTCCGGCGGATTGCTTCTAGTTTGTGGTTGATGCCTTCAACAGATCACTATGGCTCAAGGTAGGTTATTTTAATCAATGCAGTAGGTATTCATTTAAATAATGATATTATCAGCATGCAGTTTTCGCGTTCTCTTTGTAGAATTATTCCTGCAAAGTCTTCCTCTTGGTAGTATGGCATCGCATGTGAAAAAGAAAATCACATGTCCTGATAGTAAGATGTTTTCTGATTTCCTTCACTACGTTTGCTAAAATCAAATATTGACTCACGGTACGCCAAGTGTTACCGCATAAAGAATTTGTTTTTTTCTTAAACATTCAAAATGGATGAATTCAAACTTTAAAATTTTGAGTAATACTCAAACGAAAAATGTTGGTGAAAAGCCAGGGCCTAGGGCCAGGCTCCGTAAATCCAAAGATTTGCGAGAAAAACACCCCACAGCAGATCTGGTTTCGGCCACGGTAACGGCATTAAGGACTGATGGATATCGTTCCGTTGCTTGGGTTGTCGAGCACCTCTTTGCATTTCCGGAGAAAGCTTCCCGTTTCAAAAAACTTGCTCTATCTGCTGAACCAGAGATCGAACGTTTTACTGTCGACGATGCTTTGATGTTTTGAAGCGAAAATGATCTAACAAAACAACAGTACCAAAACATAAGGAACATAACGCTAAGAAAAGGATACGACATTTATCCAGCATACAATGGCATCTGCGATAATAAAAGGATAAATGATCATTACTTGTGCGTGTCCGCAGAACATTTCATTACGTTCTCGTTTAAACAGCTTCCAATAGATCGATATTTCCTTCAAGTTTTAGATTTAGTTGGGTTTTGATCGTAGTTTTTTATAATTCTACATTACTTCAAAATTCCTTGGACTCTCCAATTTAAAAAAAAATTGACCTCAAAAGTTTCGAAATTATTTTGAATAAAATTTAAAATAATAAAAATTGGAGCAATTCCTAATTGATTGGAAGCTGTTTCATTACAACGGTAAAGAAATGACGGAATGTGAGCAATATATGCAAATTATATTGGGCACGCAAATGATAATAACCTTTACAATCAAGTATTAAAAGTTTGAATGTTTGAACGTATTTCAGATATTTCCATTCGGCCATCATGCGTAGAAGCTCCCCTTCAAAATCTCTCAAAAGTTCGCCAAGACACTGAATAAATGTATTGAACCGTACATTCATGGACAGCGAAATATATCTGTTATTTTTAAATGGGGATGAAATGGTTCAAGCAACCACTCACGGTATTGAATAACATATTTTGAAGAAGTTGGCGATGAGGTTATATCAATTCACACTCTTTTTTTTTATTTGTCTAATTCCTTTACGAATATATTTCAACATTGTCTCCGGCGAACGTGAAAGAGTTTGGAGCAACAACTGTCCATCAACCATCAATTTGGGCCGCCCCATCAAAATGATTTTTCTTGAAGAAACTGCAGATCTCATCATACGAGAAGTGGAGAATATGATGTTACAAATACCATATTTGACGATAAATAGGGTTTCTGTAAATGTTTCTTCTGAGTTAATTTTGAGTATGGTCGATGGCAAAGTTATGAACAGCTTCACAGGGACAAGTTTGCAGGCGTGCAACCTTTACGAAGCATCAAGCAAAACACTCAGTAATCCCATCGAAGCACAAATATTAGACGATCGGAATAAAATTGAAACCATTCCTGTTCTGCATGCTTACATAAGAAGTATGGAACTTCTGCTTAGTAAAGCGTACAGAATCTCACTTAAAAAATGGCATATAAATAAAGGCAATGAAAAATTTCTAGAATGGCAACGTTCGGTTTAAGAAGAGTTTGAAAAGATTGGGCATAGAATAAGTGAACCTTTGCCATCCAGAGGTAACTGCTGTTTTCTTCTTTACCGGAAGATAGATTTTTTCATCAGGTAACACAAATGATGGCAACACTGCCGGACGATTTTTTTAAGATCCAGAAACAACGGCAAGAATTACAGGACTTAAGGTGGACATCGTTCGTCGACTCGCTGCTCTTCTTTGTGTGCTCTCATCGAAGTTATAAATCGACGTCAAATGATTCGAAACCTATGCAGAAGAAGCTAGAAAGTTATATGCCTCACCTTCAGTTCACATGATCTTGGTACATGGATCGGCAATAATAAGTCATTGAGAAATTCCTATTGGACTATTGTCGGAAGAAGCAAAAGAGCGTCGGGACAAATCAATCGCAAAAATTCGGGAGCACCATTTTCGACAATTCAGTTGCCTGGCGAACATCGAAGATGTATTTAAAAGAGTTTTGCTAACCTCTGACTCCGTGATGATACTACAAAAACAATTTCCACAAACCTTAAATCAATTTCCTGAATCCGTGAAAAACCTGTTGAAATAATACGAAAAATGAAATAAAAGGTAGATGCTTGAGCAAAAATATTATAATTAATCCAGATATCTCAAATATACCAATATATGTATTGGGCATAATTTTCAGAATTTAAAAGTCACGTGTAGTACTTTTTAAAACTTCGGTAGTTTTTTGCAACAACTTGTAATTTTTTTGAGAAAACCGAAATTCATGATATTTTTCAATGTTTTGACTAATATTTTGCTTGTTATGTCCCAAAACTATGTGAACTCTTCCAAAACATACGCAAATTTTAATGCTCAATACATACAAGGTACCGAAAATAATATATTTGGTGAATATATGAAATTAACTGCAAAAAACGTAAATTTCAGTTATAGTTTACAAAACTAATTGTAACATTGTTACTTGAAGACATAGAACTTTGATGGCATGAACAAACTTTCTTATTCTTCTATGTTCTGCAACTTTGCTGAAAACGTCAAACCTCTAGAAGGCGAAATAAGAAAGTTAGTCTTGGAAAATTTGAACTAATTTTTATTACCAAGATGGTACGCAAATAAAACTGAGCAACAATGCTGAAGCAATCATTTCGGTTTAATGCATTCTCAAAGCGCTAAAGGTTTTATCTTGCTAATTTCAGCTCCTGGCCCAGTGTGCACTGGAAGTAAATTTAAGTTTATAATACTAAATTGTTTGTTTAACTCACCACACTTCTTGTTTTCACCATATCCTGTAACGAAATTGAGTTCTGCCATTTATTAAGCTGACGTGCAATGAACGACGCATTTGTAAATTCAAAATGAACTTTCGTACATTATACGAAAACAGTACAAAAAACTACGAAAATGTTGTTGAAAAAAGAAAAAATCAACGTCTTGTTAGTGCTCACCGCTGCATGCATATTTGACAGTTCTGCTTTATCAATTCCAAATGGACCTCGAATCAATGCAACACTGTGGGAAGGGAGAGGTTTCATCGTGATACTTTTTCAAGCTTTCTAATATTGGGATTAATCCTGTTTAGATGTGAAGAGCGACTACTGTAGCCGTATTTAATTTAGGAGAGATAAAATAAAGATAAAGCCTGAGCATGAGCATGAGCATGGTTGACCGCTCGAGGTTGCTACTCCGTTATTGCCAGATCAGCTGTTATTACACAGAGAACCAACAGATGATGCTTGGGACTAACATACATCTTCAATATGTAAAAACTGGTGATCCCAAACTAAAGCAATACCGGCACCGGCCCCGCCCGAATGCAGGTCAAGTAAGGAAAGTGTAGGAATATGTTGACATGATACTCGCTTTATTGGAAGCCGCGGAATCCACTGCACTTCCACGAGAAACTACTGGGATTTTGGATAACTGGATAAGTTAGCAGCAGGGTTCGTTTTGGTTAATGGTAAGCTGTCAAGTAAAATATTTCAAAATTAGGAGTGATTTCCTATTTGAACCGATTTAAACCAACAGTAAGGATGCTATTGGGGCCACTCACAAGGTGTGATTGTGGTTTTTCTTTGGGAAAACAAAGTGATTTTAAGTGATGCTAAAATGCCGATTTTGACCGGTTTAAAACAACTGTAAGGATGCCATTGGGGCCACTCACAAAATGTGATAGTGGTTTTACATTGGGAAACTAGGAGATGTTTTACAATACTGGAAAGCCGATTGGGTCCGATTAAACCAACAGTAAGGATGCTATTGTGGCCACTCACAGAGTGTGATAGTGATAGTTATTAGGAAAACAAGGCAATTCATCTCTACGCCTGAGAGCTAACTCGGACCGATCTACACCAACAGTACGGATGCCGCTGGAGTCACTTGCAAAATGGAGAGAGAGAGAGAGAGAGAGAGAGAGAGAGATAAAATCAAGATAAAGTCAGAACAATTAATCCAAAGCGTATGACGCATTTCATTTTCATTTGAGGTAAGGGTTCTGCAGACTGTCGCGTTTTATTCCTCCGCGCCAGCGAATAATTGCGGTAAACAACTCGCCGCAATGAGATTACTTGGCAGCAGTGCACAAACCGATGCGTTTTTGTTGTACCAACAAGCAAACAAGTAACAATATTTGTTGGAGTTTAGGTAAACACACGCGGGATAAACCGTTAGTTTTTGGGAATTATTCAAAACAAAAATATAGACCTTTCAGATTTTGTTTTATGTTTCAATCTTAGAAGTTGGTGAGAAGGTTTTTTTTTTAATTTTCCATAATAAGAAACGTAATTTTTTTTGAAGTTTTCCTTGAAATTTTCTCCCCACTATGAAAACTTGCGTGTGAGTGATTTTACAGGTTTGATGTTTTATGTATTTCTTAGTGAATTTAAGCATAATTTGGGAAAAATGCAATTTTGAAATAAGTGATTTCCGTCAAACAAAGAAGTTTTCTAATGGGGTTGTCCGGTAAAATTTATTTTTTCTACTTAAATCAATAAACTCTAGGCTAGGGTATTTCACGAAAATAAATATTATGTTCGGTATTCAATCAAAAAATTTCAAATCAAACATTGATTCATTGATTGGAAGTGAACCGAAAAAACCGAAATTTCAAATCAAACATTGATTCATTGATTGGAAGTGAACCGAAAGTGAATTTGCGAAAAGCGGTTTCAGCGAACCTGGTGTTCGTAGTGTGTGTTACCGTTTGCTTCAGTTATATGGCACTACGCCACTAGGCCATCGGTCGAGAATCTATGTTGGAACGGAGCTGCATTGGATGCAATGCTGGTGTTCCACACCCACACACCAAGCTTTCTATACTGAAGTCAGTAGACATTTTACTGACTTTCAAACATCTAAGTAACCAGTTCAGTAAAAGTATTTTTACAGAACAATCGTCAAACTTGTGATGAACTCTCAACTGTCAGATATTACTGAACAAACAAAATTACAGTAACGTAAGCTATCAAAAACTATAGAACACATCATAAATCAATACAGAAGTTTGGTAGAATTTGCAAAAGGATATGTTGAATTGGAAACGCTGCAGATTTCTCCAGTTGTAAAGGTAATTTGATTTTTCTCATACTAAAGACTGTTCCGATAATTATAAATACTTATGATTATGATAAACCGTCAATTCAAAATGCGCGCAGGGACTGTTTCAAGCGTCATCCTTCAGCATAAATCCCAGATGTGGCGAAAAAGCTTAGTACTTCGGCAACTTGTGTTATGCGTACCAAAGAGAGAATGAGCTTGCAGGCTGGTTGGAAGCAGAATCAGCCAAAACGAAGCATCAAACAGGCTGAATCTGTGAAACCGAGCGCTCGGTAGTTGTACGACAAACTGCTGACCAATAAATCGGGCCGTGTTATCACGGACGAGGGATCCTTCATAAAACTCTGCCGGGACCACAGTTTTATACCTCGCCGAAGAGAAAGGATGTTCCTGGATCAGTTAAAGCCATTTATACCGAAAAATTCGGCATGAAGGTAATGGTGTCGAAAAATAGCTCGTCCATTCATTACGACGGACACAATGAATGGCAAAATCTACGTGAAGGAGTGTCTGCAAAAAAGATTGCTACCCTTTATCAAACCGCATATCACGCCTACAATCTTTTGGTCTGATCTTGCTTCCTGCCATTACCCTTAATATGCACTCCAAAGGAGATGAATCCATCAAACTGCCCAATGATTCGCCCTATCGAAACTGTCTGGGCTTTAGCAAAAACGAAGCTGAAAATACACATGAATCCAGCGGATAGTGAATCCTGGAAAGTGTGAGCTGTTTAGTGGAATACCTGTAACTAGAAAATGAGAAGAAATATGAGTACTATTTAATTCCAAATACCTATATTGCTTATCTTGACAGATACACGTATTTTGTCTACAATGTGCAGACTTCTTCAGTGTCGTGTACGAAATACTCCAGTCACATTGTAGACGAAATACGCGTATCTTTCTAGATAAGCCATAAGATAAGTTGGAATTAAATGGAAATTACTAATCTTTCTTCTCATTTTCTAGCTGATAGTGTTGAAAAGTATAAGAAAGATTGGCCAAAAGTGTTGAAAATGGTAGGAGAAAACACTGTGCACAAGTTCATGAGTAGTGTCATGGGAAAAGTTAGAGAACTCGCCTACCTTACGAAAAATTGAAACGAAGATGGAAACGTTGTTATATACTATGTTTGAGAGTAAAATATTCAAAATTCACAGCATGTTTTTTTTTATTTGAGAAAGAAAGTGTATGTATATTTTTCGGAACAGTCAGAGGCAGAAGGATAATGAAAAGTTCCGTTTCCATATGCGAGAAAGCTAAGGGCTAAAAGGCTAATTCTGTATCAGAATGCATGATAAAAAATCAGAATGCATAATAAAAAAAAACTTTGTCGAAACATCGTGTTTTATAACTCTCCCAAAAGGCCTCTTCCTGGAGAGCTAAAAATGAGAACATTTCAAAAACACTTGAACTGTTATTACTAAAAAGCTCCTTTACTTCGACATGCGTAATCTTCAGTACATCCAACACGTCTTAATATCATAAGAATTTAAATCTTATCTCAAACAGCTTCCACCACTTTAGCACGCAATAATGGTAAATACTGAAGCGTTCGGTTAAGAACTCCAGTGATTTTAACATTTCGCATGAGTATTTATTATGGTTTCAATGAAAATCGGATGATCAATGACAGTTCATTGGTTTACAAGGTAGGGTAAGGGGATGTAATGTTAGCCTAGCTCCTTCATTCGGCCTATGAACCATGTGTCATTAATTTAGCAACAATCAACAAAATCATGTTGCTATTAGGATGACCGATGTAATCCAAAGCAATTGAGACAGTATTAATCAACTTATAGTTGTTCACTTCTGCCTAATTTTCGATTTCTTGAACTGTTGAGGCATCATGATTTCACTGGTTAAGCTGAACAGACTACACGATCTTCAAGTGATCTAAATTTGGCTGAATTGAATCGATAAAGCAAGTAATGAATTCTGGGTTTGCAGAAGATAGTTACAGTTACAAACTAACTGTTCTTATAGCTAAAATAACAATGAATTCACAAGAAAATCGTTGACCCAATGTTGGGGACATATTTTTTGTATGCTCCCAACTATGGCCTTTTGTATCAATAACGTAGTAAAAAGGTTGTTATTGGTAAAATTTCAAGTGGAAATGCATGAGTTTGTGGTTGTTTGTATTCAAGTGGCTCATCTAAACAAAAACCGAAGGAACAAAATCATTGTATAGTGAATTATAATGTTTTCATTATTGAATGGCTGATAAATCACACATCTACATCACCTAAGTGTTTCGAGGCAGTTTTACTTTAGTTTGTTTTGTAAAATGTTGTAATAAGTAAATCAAATACAGCTGGCAATGCCTTAATTCATAAAATTAATTTAAAAAAAAACCGCACAAAAACTGCATTTCGTAACAAATCCATCAAATGGGATAAAGTTGCATTCATAAATAGACCCAATTTGGTGCTTGTAGACCGACAATAAATCTATATCCCGAACGTTTCTCACTTTATAAAAAAAATTGTGTAACTTTTCGTGACACATACTACCAAATTTCTTATTAAACTTATCTTAGCAAGTGTCTAACTAGTTGTATCTCGCTTACAGCGCTACATGTCAAATTGGTTGCTTCTTGTCAATTTGGGTCAGATTTTGTGCGTTGCTAGAGGCCGTAACCGCTCAATTATGTATAGTAAAGCAGTAAAGTTCCGAAACTGTGTTTAGCTTGAAATACTATGACGATAATTTTTGACCATGATTCTACCGTTAGCGAACAGGCATATCTTCAGATATTCTTTTCTGTTCAGAAGAAAGCAGTAGTGGCGTTATAACCATAAGCCATAAGGGAAGGTCCATTAATTATGTCACGCAGTAAGGGGGGAGGGGGGGTTTGGGAAAACGTGACGGTCCATACAAAAAATTTTAAAGGTCCATACAAAAAACGTGACAAGGGGGGGAGGGGGGGTTATAAAAAGTCAATTTTTGCGTGACGTAATTAATGAACGTTCCCTAAGAGGCTAGGCCTATGGTTAATGCTTAAGGTGAATCGCTGCTCCATGTTTTAATTTTCTATCTTTTATCTCTCTCTCTCGCAAACTTACCTGGCTATTTCAAATTGATAAATCTCGATTGTAAGTGAATGAACATCGAATCGAACTCTATCAGATTACTCACAGCAAGTAAGTATACAAACTGATGTGATTAAATTTTCGATATCCAGAACAGATTCTGAGATATCAATTATTAATGTTGAGGTAATGGCTGACACCGAAAACGCTTCAGCATAAGCCCTTAAGCTCCAACTGGTTGAAGAAAATGGAGTATCACTTAACCTCCTGGCGTGCAATAAAAAGAGTGATTAAATGTTCCGATTTTTCATGCAATTACCCTGCATCCCTTGGTCCACCGGTCAGTAGTCGAAATATACTAGTTGCCTATCTCAAGTAACATTTCGAAAACCATCCAGCTTTATTAAGTTTTATTGAAATTTTATGAAAGCCACTAGAAATAAATTTAATTTTATTATGGTACCAAGAGGTGCCAATAAGTTTTATATTTTAATCAGGTTTATGAAAACCTACACAGCTTCTTTACAACGATCTTGAAACCTTATCTTCTAAAATTTCTTTTACACCAATCAAAGGTTTTATTTTGACTTTATGAACTCATAAAATGTGGTTTTGAAATGCCGTTTTAGGGCTCATTCATATTATCTTGTTATGGTTATGGTAATTTTCGGCTCTTATCGTATTAATATTCCTCTTAATTTTAAATGCACATATGATTTGGAGCATGATACGCTGTGATAAAACTCAATTTATTTCGGATTTTGCTATCAAACGAAATTTCCCGCAACACTGGGACTTTTATTTCTAGATATTATTTACTGCTAAATGAATAAGAGTAGCAGATAGTCAAACAAAACAGAACAACAAAAACCAACTACGATATCACAGTGAAGTTTGACAGCTGTGGCCATTTAACCCTATACTGGTTTTGATGGCAACCAATAGGTTTTATGAAGGTTCTCAAGTGGTCATAATATCTTACACTGAAGCATTTTCAAACTCTGTATGGTCTTATAAATGTTTTATTAATTTGTTTTTACAACCGTCTATAGAGTGGGCCACTTTGTACACATTTCGGCTTTAAAAAAGCATAGAGGAGGTGTTTGTAAACAAATCAGTTTTGAATGTAGCTGGGAGGAGTGATATACGGCTGGAATAAAACAAAAGTTGTTACTTGGGATATAGAATATGTTTGAAAACCAGAAGATAGAAAAGATTGAGATATAAAATACCGCTTGACAAGTCTTGCGGTAAAATCAGTCAAACATTCATTTCAGTCGGGAATATTAACAGTGACATCTACATTCAAAAGGGCCCTCGATCCGCACCACTTATTTTCTCAATGATGGTTTGCTATTAACTTTAACGGCTGAATAAAAAATTCCTTCTGCGCACCTTTGAATATTACAGATAAGCTGGATAAAGGGTGATAGAGCAGATGGATAATCTTCTATTGAGTTTCATATTTAGCATACGATGATCAACTGAACAAGAGAAACGCTGTAAACTCAATAAGTTATTATTCAACTTGAATTCCAGCTATCATCTTATTCACTCATTGGCATCATCAACCAATCATTGTTCAACTATTGCTCTCACTGTTCAGCTATCATTGTTACTTGAGATGGAGATAGGGAAGATTTTGTATCTACCTTAAGAAAACGCAGGAAACCCACTAAGCCATCAGTATTCACAGAATAGTCGGAGAGAAAAGCTAGAATGCCCTGTTTGGTGTCCACAACAAAACAATTTTAACAAATGGTAGTTGAGCCACCTTGGCTTAGAAAGTCAAGTGATGCTCAATTTTAGTTCAAACGGTTGGGACTTAAGTATTAACTATAGTCATAGCCTAAAATGGCTTATGGCAAAAGCACCTCTACTCGCTCTCTGTAATATTTTGCATTATTGCATGTTGGTTATTAGATCATCTAAATTGACATAAAATTGAGTAATACTTGATATTATGTCTTCAAATGTCTACGCGTTACAGGAATTACGTCGCTTGAAAAAAAAAGTAGGAACTATTTGATTGTTTCATTAACATCAATAAACAATTGCTTCTCAGAACATTGTTTTGTTCTGGAGATTAAATATTCTCTATTTATGTAATTTATTCCAAAATTTGATTTAAACATAGTGTATTGAATTTGAATTTCAAACAGTATTTTCATCACATCTAAACTGAAATCGAAAAACTCTACTGCCACATCGTAACTAAAATCGTGACTCAAATGCAGCCTCGACGGACTGCAGTGTAATAAACAAACAACCAATAAACCTATCAACAGTTACTCATCTTCCGAATGCCGACGTCACTCGCGCAACCGATCGTGTTAATAGCAACCAAACAAATCCATTGTGCGAATGAAACAGCATTTTTGATTTACAGTTGTTTACGATTAATAACAGATTTCGCACAAAAAATGAAAATAAAGCACCAAACCAAGCCCCGACTCATACTGCCGGGTCCGGACTCCGGAGAATCGACGCCAAGCTAGGCAAATTCATACTCCTCTCTCGTCCCTCAATTTCCACTGTTCGGGGTGAGCAAACACGAAACGTTCCATCCACGACTGTCAGAAACACATTCCACACTCACGAAAAGCGAACGAGAAAAACAGGGAGGAAAATCCAAATCCAGGCATCATATTTCACACAAAATCAAACAAAAATTTAATTTAGCTGTTACAAGTTTCCCCCGACCCACACCGAAACGAAAACGCTCTGAGTCTGCTTGGAAGCGAACGCAATAACGCGCAGTTTGAATAAAACATGTCCCCTCTCTATCTCTCTCTGCACCCGGTTCGACTCACTCACGACCGAGGGCACTAAGAAACTATTCAATTCAGTGAACGAAAACGGAACGAAATAGAAAACAGCAACTCAAGGGGCTTCGCTGTCGATGATTATAGGCAATTTGAAATAGACAGTCCTTGTGCGTGATGATGATGATGGATAGCATCGCAAGAGGTCCGAGGGGTAACAGTTGGGAATAAACAACAACGGTTTTAGGAAGGTTCGCTTTTTATTTGCATTCTGATGTATCGATTTTGTTTGGCACTCGTGTTTTCTATGGTATTTTTCAAATAAATATTCGTCTGGGTTAATTGCATCGTAGAAATTAATGTTGTTGATTGTTCCGAAGTCTAAACGCATGGCGTTCGAAATTGTTTTGTTTTGTAGGTTTTTTTGCTGAAAGTTTGATCACGATATGCGCTGTTTCGAGAAAGTAGTGGTTGATAGAAGCAAAGAGAAGAAAATAGATATGACACCCATGTCAAAAATCCGACGTGGTCAGGTTCAAAAGTCGCAAAATCATTAACAAACATTTTCGGGAGCGGGAAACTATCGCTTCAATTGAACAGGATACGCGTCGCAGTTGAACTGACAATTGGCAATTACGTTGCATTAAGGTGAATCGCTGTTCCATGTATTTTTTCCTATCTTTTATTTCTCTCTCGCAACCTTACCTTGCAATTTCAAATTCATAAACGTCGATTGTTAGTGAATGAACATCGAATCAAACTCTATCAGATTGCTCTCAGCAAGTAAGTATACAAACTGATATGATTAAATCTTCAATATCTATTACAGAATCTAAGTTATATCAATTCTAAATTTTGAAGAAATGTCTACCGTCGAGAATGCTTCAGCGTATGCCGTTAAACAAAATGGACAAAAATTGCCAATTTTTCAAGCGCATCAATCATAGTAACCCATGAGTCAGCATACAAAATTTGACAGCTCTATCAGTCGAACTCTAACCATGATGGCTAAAACAGTGACGCAAATGCGTTTAGAAGTCGTTCAAAGAACGGCACCCCACCGCGTCGAAAACGGACATCCGTTCCGGCATCTACAACATCTTGACACTATTAGACAGCAATCAGCATCGAAAGAAAGTCCGGTTCCGGAGAGCCGACGACCCTGAGCGACAAGAAGCTCCAAAGGTTGCTGAAGAGGAGAACCGAGGGAAAAGTGGCTACATTGCTGCGTGCGCTTGTCCGGGAAGTTGGTTCAACCGGCCAAACAGTGAAAAAGTACCAGGCAAACATGAACATACATGCCAGGAAGCGGAAGTCGCGTCCACTGGATTTGGAGCTGCAGGCAATGACGCAGCGGCGGCGGCTGAATAAGATGGTTGACTTGATTTTTTCGGCGAAACGCGACGTGGCGGTGGTGATGGACGACGAGACTTATCTCACCCTGAATGGCAACGAAAAAAAGTCCATTTTTTTAATGCAAACGTTAATGAGCACAACCAGGGCCAACCAATGCAGGAAACCAAGACCATCGAATCATCATACAGCCAAAAATACAATGCCAGTTGAACTACCAGAGTATTCTTCTTCGATATCGGATATCGTTCTTTTCCTGCAAGTAAGAAGCCAAACTGCTGAGTCTTGATTTATGTATTTATGTTAGTTAATACCTCAACTTAGTGTAAGGAGTGTTTCGAAAAGTAGTTATAAACATTCAAAAATTGAAATAAATCTAGAGAAAATTCTAAAATTTTCACAGCAAATTCCGGGGGAATCCGTTCAGTAAGTGGAGACTGGCGGAGCTGAGCTGCTGACCCGGCGGGTCATAGGTTGTGGATCATGGCGGCCTGAAATGCGAAATAAATAAGCATCCCCGGTCAGGCAGCGGGAACCGCATAGGATGTGTGGAGGGGGGGGTCTATTAGATGCTGGACTCTGTTAAGTTTCTTTCAAAATCCCACAAATATCCGAATGCGACCCCCTGTCAAAGAGAGTCATCCCGCTATAAGGGTAAAAATTCTAGGCCTTCAACAACCTCAGCGTCTGTTCTCCATGTCAGGGCGGCTTAAACTGTGTCTGTTGTACATGTTAGAGGCGGCTGATCATCGTCCCCGTGCCAGCGCTGGACTCTAAGCAGAGCTGTGCACGATGGTCCTCCGGTGAGTCAGGTTGGTGCAGGCCTTATAAGCCAGCCGTAAAACATAATAGTAATGGAAGCACACGACGTGAATACAGACCGGAACAATCAGCATAGACCAAGGACAACGAAAAAGGACGAACGATTGGAAAACATGGAACATGGAACTGTAAGTCCCTCAGTTCCTTGGGAATACCTGTAGTCTTTCCGATTTACTGAGGGTTTGCAAGTGTGACATTGTAGCGCTGCAGGAAATGTGCTGGAAAGAGTCAATGGTATAGAAATTCGCATAGAAATGGTTAAACCATCTACCATAACTGCGTTAATACAAGTGAGCTGAGTGGAAAAGCGACAACAGAACGTGCAAATTGAGAATCAAAGGCCGTTTCTAAAATTTCAGCATAATCAACGTGCACAGCCCTCGCCTAGGAAGTGCCGATGGTGACAAGGACGCTTTTAACGCGCAGTTTGAGTCCACGACGTCAAAATCGATATCGGAGATCCCAGGTCAGCCAGGAGGAGGAATTTAGACCAGTTATAGGCAAGTTCAGCGTCCACCAGCTTACGAACTAAAACGGCCTCAGACTCATAGAATTCGGCGCCTTCAAGAACATGGCCATATGTAGAACCTACTTCCTGCAAAGACTCCCACATCGGTACACCTGGAGATCAGCACAACCGACCGAATCACAGTTCAACCACGTTTAATTGATGGAAGACACTTCTCGAATATTATCGACGTCAGGACCTATCACGGCGCTAAGATCGACTCAGACCACTATCTGATAATGGTCAAAGTGCACCAAAGACTTTCCGTTGTGAACAACATACGATACCGTCACCCGCCACGATATAATCTGGAGCAACTGAATTCACAACTAATTACGCGGAAAGCCTTGAAGCGGCGTTGCCGGCAGAGGGAGAGCTAATCGAAGCTCCTCTTGAAGACTACTGAAGTACCATTAAAACAGCCATCAACAACGCAACGGAAGGTGCCATAGGGTTTGTGGAAAAAATCGACGGAACGATTGGTTCGACAAAGAGTGTCAAACGGTTCTAACCTCGTTAAAATATGGAGCAATAAGGACAGAAGCGAAGACAGTATTTCTTCCGAAAAAAGCCTCACATGGAGGAGATGGAGTGCGAAGGAATGGAGCAGCTGTATTGTTCTCAAGATACGCGTAAATTATACAAGAAGCTCAACGCATCCCGTAAAAGCTTCGTGCCGCGAGCTGAAATGTTTCGGGATAAAGATGGAGGCATCTTGACGGATGGACGTGAGGTGATTGAAAAGTAGAAGCAGCACTACGATGAACACTTGCATGGTGCAGAGGCGGAATACCAAGACAGCAGGAGGAATGGCATCACTCCCACGATAAGTGAAGTTAAGGATGCTATCAGACAGGTTAAGAATAACAAGGCAGCTGGGAAGTAAGTTGGCGACTTGTCTGCATCGACTGATAAAGGGTATTTCGATCAGAATTTGGTCCAACAGTAATGTGTGTGAGTCGATTAAAGTTTTTATTAATAAGTCAAATTCTTTTTCTTTTTCAAGTTCAGTAATAAAGAATACAGGAGAAATATTCAGCTAAGCTTCCTTTTAACCGAATGCAAATTGCCGGGTCGTCTCCATGTCCACTTTATTCGCCGCAGAACGTCAGTTTGCCTTAAACTGTTTCTCGCTCACAACCACTTTTTGAGTCTTCTTAAGGCTCCGCTTGACGATGTCTCATTATTGTTCGATTGGGTGGAGCTTTGGCGTGTTGGGAGGGTTCTTGTCCTTGGGCACCACTTGTAAGTTGTTGGCAGCATACCACTCCATGCCCTTTTTCCGAAATGGCAAGATGCCAAATCCGGCCAAAATATAACGGAACAATTGTGTCACTTCAGGAAAGGCAGTAGACGTTTTTGTAGGCACTCGATCAGATAAATTTCCTGGTTGACGGTTCCAGTCGCAATGTTAACGTTGCTCTTCAAGCCACATGAACAGATGGCCTACTACACCAGATATTTCGTCGGGAACTTTGACAGTTTAATCTGCTTGAAAATATCTGCCACCTTCCCCCGTCCGGTTGCCGTATAAAATTCCTGTCCATAAAACTGTTTAAAGTCTGCCTTGACGCAAGTTTCATCGTCCTGTACCACGCAATCAAACTTCATCAGCATCGTCGTGTCCAACTTTCGCGATCGTGCTTTGGTCGACATGTTTTGTTTATCGTCACGATTTGGAGTCACCACTTTCTTGTAAGTCGACAGTCAAGCTCGTTTTTAGCTCTATCCACGGTTGAAGGCGTTCCGCTCGAAACATCAGGCAACTCTTTGTCATCGCTGTCAACTCTTTGTCATCCGACTTTCGATTTCGACTCGATCCAGCTTTCCTGACTGTCGACAAACGTTCCCCGAACACTAGTTGGGATTTTCGCTATGCACGTGCAAAATTTTGATGAGTTGCTTCGCTTCCTTCGACAACATTTTGATAACTGAAGTGCTAATCTCAAAATCAAAATAGAGGCATGATGCTACACGCACACATCTTCAAAATAAGGGGTGTGCATTATTATTCAATGCACGATGAAAGGAAATGCGTCACGTTTAAAATACCAAATTTTGATCGAAACACTCTTTCAATCAATATGCAACTAGCGATTTGAAATTGGTTCACTGTTGTAGAACCCCTTGGTCCGAAGTGTACCTTGAAAGCAGCTCCTTGATGTATTGATATGCAATTTAACTGTGGCCACCCTTTATATAAATTTTTCATGGGAATGGGAGGGACCATCAGGGCACCCAACTAAAGCACTCTGGATGGGGAGAGTGGGAATGCCAACTCCCGATTGCTAACAGTTTGTGAATAGAAGGCCCATTAGGGCATGTTTTTATTTTTGCTTTTATGATCAATTGTTCAATCTTGTTGTTGGGAGAGATTCTTTATATCCCTGTGGATACGTATAAGTGATGTTGCCTATCGATCCACCCAACCTCTCTATGGCCTTTCGTACAATGGCATGATCAGGATAATCAGGGTTATTAAAGCTTGATGAGTTTCCGTTCTACAAAGGGTGGTAGTACATATCATCATACATAGAAGAAACAATTTGTAAATTCTTGATCCTGGCGTGTATATAGTTATTTCTTAAAACTACTATTTTGAAACTATCATAAAACGACCTCTCCAAGTTCCTTATCTGATGTAGAAAGCTCCTCCGGGTGCGATGCGGAGCACTAAATAAAAAGAAACGTGTAAAAACTACCAACACACAATCCATTTGAAGAAACGTGACAAAAACACATTTCTAGAGGAAATCTATTACGTGAACTACGTATTTTTCGAAATTCACGAAGATTTTGTAGTTTCGTTTGTTACAACATTTCACGAAAGGGGCGCAGCAAAAGCAAAACACGCCAGTATCAAAACACGGTTAGCTACGATCCACAAATTATCATCATAGTGATAGAATCAAAATTTAGGCTCATCAATCGAATGATTCATTAACCCTTATGTGATCGATAAAAAAAACACCTTTAAGTGATCGACAGGGTACCCGGATACCCACCAAATTCAAATGATTATAACTTTGTCTATTATTGACCGATTTTTATTCTTTTTGCAGCGTTAGATTCCAAAACTCATTGGCTTTAGGGACATGATCAGCAATGACCATTTGAATTCATCTGGTTCCCGTCAATCCGGGTTACCAGGGCTGTGGTCCGGAGGCACTATTTGGAAACAACTATTAAATTTCCGGAAATGGATGTCAAAATCAATGGAATAATTCCAAGAAACCATTTCTATTCCATTGTGGGTAATATGCCGACTTGTTCCTGCAACGGCCATTCTGTAACAGGTTCCCGTGGGGCCTCGAGTGGCCATGAACATATTTAAACAGCAACCCTGGCAATATGGGTATCAAAATTCATGAAATTTCGCCAGTAGGATGTTTCTCAACATTTTGTGGCTATCTGATGATTTGTCCTTGGACCGGTCAATCTGGAACAGGTTCCCATGGGACCTTGATTAGCCACGAACATTTTCAGTAGAAACCCCTGGCAATATGGGTATCAAAATTCATGAAATTTCTCCAGTAGGATATTTGTCAACATTTTGTAGCTATCTGATGATTTGTCCATGGACCGGTCAGTCCGGAACAGGTTCTTATGGGGCCCCGATTGGCCATGAACATTTTCAGCAGAAACCCCTGGCAATATGGGTACCAAAATTTATGAAATTTCTCCAGTAGGATGTTTCTCAATATTTTGTAGCTATCTGATGATTTGTCCTTGGACCGGTCAATCCGGAACAGGTTCCCGTGGGGCCTCGAGTGGCCATGAACATTTTCAGTAAAAACCCCTGGCAATATGGGTATCAAAATTCATGAAATTTCTCCAATAGGATATTACTTAACGTTTAGTGGCAATCTGATGATTTGTCCTCGGATTTGTCAATCCGGAACAGGTTCCCATGAGGCCTCGATTGGCCATGAACATTTTCAGTAGAAATCCCTGGCAATATGAGTATCAAAATTCATGAAATTTCTTCAGTAGGCTATTTCTCAACGTTTAGTGGCAATCTGATGATTTGTCCTCGGACATGTTTTGCCGGAACAGGTTTCCGTTTGGCTTCAACTGGCCATGTTCATGTTAAGAAGGAAACCTTGACAATATGGGCTTCAAAATTCATGAAATTTTACCGGAAAGCTATTTCTCAACGTTTTTTGGCATCTGATGATTTGTCCTCGGAACATTTATTTCGAAACAAATTCCTGTGAGGCCTCTAGTGGCCATGAACAAACCTGGCCACAACACGTTGAGAAACGTTGGAATTTTGATAACCACATTGTCAAGGTTTTCTTCTTAAAATGTTCATAACCACTCGAGACCTGACGGAAACCTGTTCCGGATTGACAGGTCTTAGGACAAATCATCAGATAGCCACAAAAAACGTTGAGAAATATCCTTCTGGAGAAATTTCATGAATTTTGATACTCATATTGACAGGATTTTTACTAAAAATGTTCATGGCCAATCGAGGCCCCACGGGAACCAGTTCCGGATTGACCGGACCGAGAACAAATCATCATATGGCCACTAAACGTTAAGAAATAGCCTACTGGCGAAATTTCATGAATTTTGATACCCATATTGCCAGGGGTTGCTACTGAAAATGTTCATGGCCAATCGAGGCCTCATGGGAACCAGTTCCGGATTGACAAGTCCGAGGACATCATCAGATTGCCACTAAACGTTAAGAAAAATCCTACTGGAGAAATTTCATGAATTTTGATACCCATATTGACAGGGTTTTCACTGAAAATGTTCATGGCCACTCGAGGCCCCACGGGAACCTGTTCCGGATTGACCGGACTAAGAAAAAATCATCATATGGCCACTAAACGTTGAGAAATAGCCTACTGGCGAAATTTTATGAATTTTGAAAATGTTCATGGCCACTCGAGACCCTACGGGAGCCTGTTCCGGAAAAACCGGTTCGAGAACAGATCATCATATGGCCACTAAAAGTTGAGAAATAGTCTACTGGCAAAATTTCATGAATTTTGATACCCATATTGCCAGGGGTTTCTACTGAAAATGTTCATAGCCACTCGAGGCCCCACGGGAACCTGTTACAGAATGTCCGTTCCAGGAACAAGTTGGCATATGTCCCACAATTGGATAGAAATAGTTTCTAGGAGTTATTCTTAACATTCTGACATCCATTCTTGCAAATTCAATAGATGTTCCGCTATTGAGTCTCCGTACAGTAACACAGCCTCGGTATCCCGGATTTACGGGAACCAGATGAATTCAAATGGTCAATGCCTATGACGTCCATAAAGCCAATGAGTTTTGGAATCTAGCGGTGCCAAAAGAATAATAATCGGTCAATGAAAGCCAGAGTTATGATCATATGAATTTGGTGGGTACCCGGGTGCCCTGTCGATCACTTAAGGGGTAAAAAAATCGAAGTCCCCCCCTTCGGCCCCCCTTGCTACTATACGAAATGTTTTTATGTTAAAAATTGCCTTTCAACTATAATTAGGATGTCACTAAATTTCAGCTTCCTAGTTTAAAATAAACTATGAAATTTAGTAATGTACAACATGAAAAGGTACCCGGGTACCCTGTCGATCACATAAGGGTTAAACACTGCGATACTAAAGATTAGACTCGTAAAACATGCGACACTTTGGTTTGCTTTATATTGCGTGAGTAAAAATTAATGAAATTTTGGGTAGTACTAGTTTAGAGTGTTATGTTTATATGTGCAAAATTTTTTAGTTTTCAAGATGCATTCGAAACAAGAAGAGCTACGCCAGCAAATCTTGGGCGCGGTGATCGATAATCCTGGTCAATCGCACAGATTGAACGCCAAAAGGCTTGGAATCCACCATTCCACCGTGTCCTGCGTTGTGAAGATATTCCAGGAGACGAAGACCATCGAGTGGCGCGCTGGAACCGGCCAAAAACCGAAAATGGAATACCCAGAGAAGGCGCGGAAGATAACCCAAACCTTTCCACCCGAGATGTGGCCAAAAAGGTCAATTCGTCGAAGTGGTTCGTCCAGCGAACCATGAAGTGGGCTGGGCTAGGTGTTTTTAAGGTCAGGAAGGCACCAAACCGGACTTACAAGCAAAACACGGTGGCCAAATTGCGTGCGTGGAAGCTGTACCGTGAGTGACTGGTCAAGCCAGGCTGTCTCGTCATGGACGACGAGACATATATCAAGGCGGACACCGAACAAATCCCCGGCCTCGAGTTTTTTGTCGGTACGTCCCGCATGGAGGTTCCGGAAAAGTTCCGGAAGGGAAAGATGGACAAATTCGCGAAGAAGTATCTGGGAGTGCGGACGGTACAGCAAGCCATTCGTTACAACCAGCACCATAAACGTGCAAATTTAGTGCTTGCAGAAGCACTTGCTGCCCTTTCTCCGCTCTCACCGTGGTCCCACGCTGTTCTGGCGGATCTCGCTTCGTGCCATTACACCAAGCCTGTAATGGATTGGTACGAAGCGAAGGGCGTTAATGTGGTCCCGAAGGAGGCGAACCCACCAAATACACCAGAACTTTGTCCGATCGAAAAGTTTTGGGCGATAATGAAGAAGAAGTTGAAGAAAAGTGGAAAAACATTCAAAACCGATGAAGCTTTGAAGAAAAACTGGGAGAAATTGTGTAACAAAGATGGACAAAGCCTCGCCCAAGATCTCATGAGCAGTGTTAAGATAAATGTACGAACATTCAGCTTGGGGAGGAAAATTATGTCAAATTATAGCTAATATATAGTTATTTAATCCCTGGAAATTTGAAAAGTATTCGATTTAAAATGCATATGCTCAAGATATTTTGAACTTAGACAATGTTCTTTCAAGTGAATCTAGCGATTAAGAAAATCAAGGTAATAAAATAAAATAAGTAAGCCTAAACTGTTTTGCTCGACGGATTAGGTAAATTGTATGATGAGAATAACGATGCTCTAGATCTATGAAAATTAAAGAGAAAGGAAAACGAACACATAGAGGGAACGGAATCTTGGGAGTCACTTGACCAGTGCTGTAAAAAGTGTATTTAATTCAATGCGATTGATTAGCTGATAACTCGTTCTAGAAGCTGATTTTCAAAATATCGTGTAAAATGAAATTGTTGTGCTTGATTGATTTTATAAATTTGTCTTTAATTATATTGCTTTAAATTTAAATCTAAGGCGTGAGAGTGGAATACCCGAATTGATTTTCATAATTTGAGTATTACAGAGAACATAACCCGTTCCCTATTATAGTTAGGACAATGAACTGTTGAAAACGTTATAGAATTAGCAAGTTGGGGGGGGGGGGGGGAATTAAACCGCATATTCAGACATTCCCCTTCTTAAGCAATTGGTAAATTAATCCAACTGAGTCAAAATAGTCATTCACAACAATGCTTATAACGAAAACGTATTCCTCACTAATGGGGCCCAACAAACAAAATTGCTTTCGAAAACTCTTCATTTAAATAAGTGTCATTAAATGAATTGAAATTGATAGCAAAATATCATTACAAAGCTTGTGAGGGCAACATTTCTAAAATTTCCTCGCTCCATTCTTGTAGCTAACTGAAGTTCTCTCGTTCCAATAAAGACAATTTGCTATTAGGCAAACAAAGCCACACTCCAACAGGATTAATACATAGAAAACGTCTACATCAGCAACATAAAACAACCCCGATTTATATACAAACACCTAGCCGCACTCAACGTCCCCCAATACATATTTGCTATCATTGCACCGAGCGTGGAATTTAAGTGACTCTGGCTTGAAACGTCGCTTCGCCTTTAGTCAGGGCATAAAATATGCATGAGCCACACTTTTTCTTCTTCTTCCTCCTCCTTTTTTCCACCACAGCCCGCTCGTGATGTGCCACTTGTGAAGACAACAGCTTTTTCCTATAATTTTTCAGCATTTTCCTTTACCCGACTGAAAAGCTTCACGTTTCCGACACGGTCGTTTCGATGCCAAGACCAAGGAGCTGGGTGTGTGGTGAAAGGGTCCAAACCGTCCGTGGATCATTACCCCAGAAGTGCCACAAACGTCGACGGAGCATACCTAGTGGAGCCTCGTTGAAACTGTACTCTCGAATCGCACAAAGCTTCTGTTATGTACCTTGTTACCACCAGCTTGGCACTCGACGGTGACGACGTCGGCGACGACGACACGGTTTGCGTCGAGTACATAGAGAAAAGTTCAAACTAGAGAAGCAAAGAAACAACAACCACTGAAGCGAATTTCCACCACCACCATCGCCAACCACCACCAACACAAGGATTGGAAACGGCGATGTTGAACAGACTATTCATGTGTACATGAGCAAGGGGTGGAGTACATAAGCCCTGGCCGGGTGGAGTATGGTGAGAAAGCAACGGGTGTCTGTACCGATTCTGTTACGATGTGAATACTGTTTTCGATACGGTTCTTGTGGATGTTTAGGGAAAGGTGTTGCCTTCCTTGCCGATTGAACAGTGTTTTATGGGAATTATGTTGACGAGTGGATCAGACGAACATCATCGGCCATTGTTTTTGAAATGATATACCATAATGATTTTGAAAATGTTCTAGCGAAAAATGTTAAGACCACATGAGAACCATTATGAAACCTATTGATTGCCATGAAAACCAGCATACGGCCAAATGGCCACAGCTGTCAATCTTCACTGTGACATCGTGGTTGGTTTTTGTTGTTCTGCTTTGTTCGATTCTCTGTTCTTCTGATTCATTTTATACAAAGAAACTTTTAACCGAGTTTTTTTTACATATAAAAGACCGTGCGTAGCGTAGTTGCTACTCCGTTACCGATCAGAACTAGTGTAATTGCACAGAGAACCACATAGATGGAGCTTGGGAGTAGGCTTTGCATCTTCAATGTACAAGTTCACTAATTCTATTTATAGATCAGTACCGGCGCCGGCCACGTCCTCACGGTCTTTGGGGAGGGGGGAAGGATGATTAGTTTGACAATCGTTGGATAGAGACCGTGTTTACCTCTGCGTCTCCACAATTGTCAAGGGAAGTGTGCGGTATTGATATCCCTCGATTAGAGATGTTAGTCGCTCACTGCCCCATGGGCTGTAACCCGCAGCATGTGACAGCCACCCTCTGCCACAAGCTCCCGAAAGCATCGAAGTAGGCCAGCAACCAACTCGGCTGGTCCTCTCACTTCTCTGACGATCGACTCGATCGGACGCTTCGGTAGGTACCCACCTGTTCTAAGTGTTCTGGTAGCTCGTGGAAGCCAAAGCTCCACATTGGCGATCCTGCCAGGCCATTTTTATGAATTGCCTGAAAATTTATAAAGTAATATGCTGGAACTGGCATTTGGGTTTTGGTTTGCGATTTAAAAATCGCAAGGCGCGTCTAGAGGACCGCTGGAATATCTTTGCGGTTAGGAGCACCACTAAAAAAACGGTTGAAAGATCGTTTGGTGAGCTGGTGCAAAAAAAAAATTGATAAAGTGTAAATGACACATGTATATGCCCGAAAAGAAAATGTGAAATTTTTGCAGGTTTACGGTGTTCCGTAAGGCACGTCTGGAAGACCACCGGATTATGGTTTGTGGTAAGGAGGGACCACAAGGCGCGTCTAGAAGACCGCTGGAATATGTTTGAGGTTAGGCGCATCACAAAAACGATTTGAAAGACCATTTGGTGAGCTGGTGATAAAACTGATAAAATGTGAAAGATATATGTATATGCTCAAAAAAGAACATGTGATGTTCTTACAGGTTTACGGTGTTCCGTAAGGCGCGTCTGGAAGACCGCCGGATTATGGTTTGTGGTAAGTTAGGCCCACAAGGCGCATCTAGAAGACCGCTGCTATTTGGTTAGGAGCCCCCCTAAAATGTGCGCCTGGAAGGCATTTGAACATGTATTTTTTAGGTTGAAAGAGGCACAAAGCACGCTGTGCATACAAAACCGATCATGTTTGCCTTTTTTATCGCAATCAAATTTGCAAAAAAATTTAAAATCAAAACCTCACAAAGGAATGGGGGAAATGCTGGCTGCTTTTGATAAAAGTTACCGATACATCAGTTTTTTTTTGAAAGCAATAAGCAGTACAGAATTATTTCAATTTCCAATTTGATAAAATACACCGGCAGTGTAATTAACTTAAAGTCTCAACCCTATAAGCTTGACCATTTCTTTTCGTTTTTTTTTGTTTTGTTTATTTGTATTTCATCAGATTAACCATAATGCCGAACGGAGGAAAATGTGTGCAAGCTCCAAGCGTTGCTGATGACTCATACAATAGTGATATTGAGACTCTGAATGATGGAGATTCCACTTATTCAGAGGAATTGGAAGTGGCTGCTAACGAGACCGTAGAGACGGAAAACCTCACACCAATCAAGAAGGCCGGTAATGTTGACGGTAGATTGCGCCAGTTGAATGAAATGTCGATCCATTTGACCGGAGAGCATACATCCGAGACTGGTGAAACCAGTAGCCTTGAACCTAACCCACCGGTGGCTATTAATTCGAGCGGTAATGGAAGCAACATCCGCTGGGAACTTATTCCTAAGTTCCCAAAAGACATCCCATCTAACAAGCTCTGGGAGAATTGGCAAGGATTTATTGAAAATTTTGAGTTGGCTGCATCTCTCTCGACATTCACTGAGTCGGCAGATCGTGCCAAGCTTTTATATTTGTCACTCGGAAGGAATCTGCAGGACATAATCAGCGCAGCAAACTTACAACCAAACTATCAGGATCCTAGATGCTACACTACTCTAGTCAATGGCATCAACAATTATTTTAAATCTATGACTGACACTACCGCTAAGCATGAAGCGTTTAAAGCCATGCGTCAGGTTAAAGGAGAGTCAATCGTAGCATATCATGCTAGACTGACACAAAAAGTGCGCTTTTGTGGTTACAGTCCAACTGATCAAACCCGTTTTGTCCTGGCCCAGTTGCTAACAGGGATGCAGAATCGAGAAATTGCATTAGCAGCAAGAACGTACGCGCATGATGCGACTTACATCGTGCAAGCTGCCACAAGAGTTGAAGCATACAAAGCAGATGAGCCAGTTGCCGAGCCCAACCCCACCGAACCTCACTACATCGATGTTAATGCAGTCGATCGCAAACGGGCATCTGGCCGCGAAAGTCACTCACCAGCCGCGTTCCGTAAACGCAGAAGAGTAGAAGATTTCAATCCAGCTAAGGCCCAGGCATACCGTCAAGGAAGACGTTCGCGTTGCTGGAGATGCGGATTCACATGCCACAAGGGGGACAAGTGTCCCGCTTTGGAGAAGCAATGTAACTCTTGTGGGCGTAGTGGACACTGTGCCGCAATGTGTCGCAACAACGCCAAGAGAAATCGCGTACAGGAGGAAAACCCGTGCAAAATACCGTGCAAGGTACCACACGGATGGAAGATGGACTCCGAAGATCAGGTATAATCAAAGCATTGATGTGTAGCAAATAAATACAAAAAAATAAAAATAATCAAAACTGCATTGAAAATTTTATGTTACATTTCGACTGCACATTTGACACCCCACGAACACTTTCAGGCAATAAGAATACCCTTATGTCCCTGATCCGTTATTTTACCTTTCCAGCGAATAAACGCAGTTGTTTCGGTGAGAGATGCTATTGTTTGTTGTCGGCTTAGTTCGTCTAGCCCGTATGACTTTTTGGTTGATTCAGGTGCTGACGTCAACATAATCGGCGGAAATGATTGGAAACTTCTGGAGAAAGAATTCCATTGCCACAGGGTTAAACTGATACCAATCGATCATTTGACAACCAAGGGACTGGTGACATACGCAACAACAACCCCTATGGCCGTAAGTTGTGCATTTAGAGCAGAGGTAGAAGTGGTAGAAGCATCGAAACCAATCGTGACAGCGGAATTTCTTGTTGTGGACAAAGGTCAACGGTCAATACTTGGGCGAAGCACAGCAGGTGAACTGCGTCTTTTGGAAGTGGGTCTTTCAGTCAATAACTGCGAAGGATCAGCTGGTACAGAAGTATTTCCTAAGATGCCAGGAGTACGCATTAGATTTAGCATAGACCCATCTATTCCCCCTGAGAAAAATGCGTACTATAATGTTCCGGCGGCCTATCGCGAAGCAGCCCGAATCCGCCTAGAAGACATGGAGGCGCGTGGCATCATCGAGCGCGTCGTAAAAGCCCCCGAGTGGATAAGCGGCATGTCGGCGGTACCAAAGGGCAAAAACGATTTCCGACTTGTGGTGAACATGCGCGCACCAAATAAAGCTATAAAGCGTGAATACTTCCGTATGCCATTAATCGATGAACAAAAGGTAAAGCTTCACGGGGCGAAATTTTTTACAAAACTAGATCTAAGTAATGCCTACTACCATCTAGAACTCTGTAAGGAATCACGCGATCTTACGACTTTCCTGACAGAGAATGGTATGTATCGCTTTACGCGTCTTATGTTTGGTGTAAATTGCGCCCCCGAAATTTTTCAGCGGGAGATGAGCCACCTGTTGGAAGGGATTGATAACATCATCGTCTACATCGATGATATTCTAATATTCGCCGACACATTAGTGAAGGTCAGAGCGACAACGTGCCATGTTTTGAGAATCCTTCGAACCCACAACCTAACCCTCAATGACGAAAAGTGCGAATTCGACAAAAGCTCCATCACGTTCCTGGGCCATGTGTTAGACGACACTGGATTTCAGGTTGACGAAGCGAATTCAGACCTCCTAACAGCATCTCCGAGCTGAAGAGCTTCTTAGGACTAGCATTCGTCAGTCCCCACATCAAAGGTTTTGCAAATATCACAAACGCATTATGGACTGCAACTACTGCTAAAAACTGGTTCTGGGGACTCGAGCAACTTAAAGCTTTCGAAACCGTTAAAGATCGAATTACCAGTTGTGCATCAACGCTAGGATACTTTTCAGACGACGATAAAACGATTTTGTATACGGACGCATCTCCTACCGCCCTAGGAACTGTCTTAGTGCAGGAAAGTCCAACAAGACATCCTCGCATCATAAGTTTCGCATCGAAATCACTCACAGAAACTGAAAAACGGTACGCGCAAAATCAGCGGGTAGCTTTGGCCACCGTGTGGGCGGTGGAACATTTTTCTTTCTTTCTCTTAGGACGCCACTTCACACTACGAACTGACGCACAGGGTGTCACGTTTATATTGAACCGTTCACGTGAAAACTCAAAGAGAGCTCTAACGAGAGATGACGGATGGGCGCTGCGCCTTAGCCCATACAGCTACGACGTGGAGTTCATACGAGGCCGCGAGAATATCGCTGACCCACCTTCTCGCTTATATGTGGGCAATGATATGCCTTTTGATGAACAGTATAGTCCTTGGGAGGTCGCCGTACTTGAGGCTAATGTAGTGGGTTTCTTGACCGAAAAAGTGCTCCGTGAAGGAACAGCTTCTGATGCAACACTACAGAGTGTGATCGATGCACTAGAAACGCAAATCTGGCCACAAGCGTTAAAGCGATTCGAAAGCGTATCAAATGACCTGTCACTTCACAACGGAATTTTGATTAAGAATGGATGCGCCGTGGTTCCGAGTAAACTACGTGAAAAGACCTTAACTCTGGCTCATGACGGACATCCGGTGGCTGCCAAGCTGAAAAGCATTTTACCACAACGAGTATGGTGGCCTGGCTTAAGCACCGATGCCGAGGAGTGGGTCAAAACTTGCCGCATCTGTGCAACAAATGGCCGACCTGAGAAACCAACACCCATGAGAAGAATATTAGCCCCACAAGCTGTTTGGGAAACCATAGCGTTGGATTTTAACGGACCGTATGCCAGATTTGGCGGAATATCAATCTTGCTGATCGTTGATTATCGTTCTAGGTAAATAGATGTAGTACCTACATAACATTATAATTCTAGCCCTTTCCTGTCACAGATTCTTGATTGCCCGACCGGTAAAATCGACCAGCTTCGACCAGACCACGCAAGTGCTAGACGCGGTGTTCGAGCGAGAGGGATTCCCGAAATCGATTCGCTCAGACAACGGACCACCGTTCAACGGCGACGAGTACAAGTATTATTGTGCCGAGCGAGGTAGTGCACGGAAAGAAAATGGTTTATAGCATGATCGTTTTAAATGAAAATACAAAATTATAGCTTGCGAGATAAACGAACGCAAATCCATTTTAATTGATAGTTTGACAAAAAAACAGGATGTGTTCGTTTTTGTCTTAAGTAGGAGGGGGATGTGCGGTATTGATATCCCTCGATTAGAGATGTTAGTCGCTCACTGCCCCATGGGCTGTAACCCGCAGCATGTGACAGCCACCCTCTGCCACAAGCTCCCGAAAGCATCGAAGTAGGCCAGCAACCAACTCGGCTCGTCCTCTCACTTCTCTGACGATCGACTCGAACGGACGCTTCGGTAGGTACCCACCTGTTCTAAGTGTTCTGGTAGCTCGTGGAAGCCAAAGCTCCACAGGAAGGATAGATTTGTATTAGTGAGGCAGGTTATTTATAGATCATGGATTCACTGTGGTAAGTGATGCGATCAATGAAAGCGCAGTAGACTGCTTTTTATTTTAAATCTAGTGGTGATAGAAAGAGGCAAGTGACAAATGACAAGGAAGGGGACGGGCCTGGGATTGAACTCCCGACCATCTGCTCAGTAAGCAGAACGGATAACCACTGAGCTATCCAGCCACGTCTAGCTGGCAAGAAACTTTTAACCGAGTTTCAGAAAATTTGGCCAACAAAACCCATCAAAACGAAGAGAAATATTATGTGCCAAAGAAGTGCTTTACCCTACATATTTTTGAATGAATCACGCGAGTCTCCCCTTAAAAAAGTGAAGTTATTTTGAAACGCCTACTTGAGAAGTTGTTTAAAGGGTGGAACGGTCGAACATTGGTCAAACATGATTAAGTGCACACGGATTAGTTTATTATATAAATGATCAATCTTTAATTCATTTTGAAGTTCGTCGTCTACAATACACAGGAAAATAATTTGATTAGGCTGCCAATTTTCCAAATGTGAACTGTTGGGCTTTACGTTTCACGCCTTCCATCAAGTTTTGTACCGATTTTTTATCCATCTTGTTTGATGCTGAACGCCAATTTGCCTTGAATTGTTTTTCACTTCAACCTGTTTTTTTAGTTCTATTGTGGATTTTCTTCATGATTGACCAATATATTCCAATTGGACGCAGTTCCAGCGAGCTTAGAGGGTTTTTCTCCTTGGGTACGATTTATACACTCTTGGCGGAATACCATTCCTGAGCCATTTTTTCATTGTAGCGAGGTCTGGCCAAAACAGAAAAAAAAATTTTTTTTCCTCAAGATCATAAAGACATAAATATCTTAGCTGACAGTGCCAGTTGTCTCGAAAATTTCACTTTCTAGGTCACAAGTGCAAACTGCCTGCCAAATCAAGTACTTTCTCGGAAACTTTAACATTTTTTCTGCTTAAACTTACCTTGAACTTTTCCTTTTCCGGTAGCCGTATAAAACTCATGACCTGGGAGCTACTTGAAATCAGTCTTGACGTTTGTTTCATCGTTCATTACGACCCGATGAAACTTGGTCAACGAACTCGTGTACAACTTACTCGCTCTTCTATTGGCTGTTGTGTTTCACTTATCATCTCGATTTGGTGTCACTGTAATCTTATATGTTGACAATCCTGCTCGTTTCTTTGCTCTTTGCACTGTTTTGTGGGACTTTTCCATTTAGTTTCCGATATCTCTGAGGGAAAGGTTGGGATTGCGTTTGGAAATGCTGGCCACTATTCTGCTGGTCGCCGCAGTTTCCTGGTGTCGGTTTACTCCTGATCTCAGCTTACTGGCAGTCGCCAGACGTACTCCGAACACTTTTTTTTAACATTAGTCACGGTTGATTTGGCAATATTACGTGATTTTGCCAGGTCGGTGTGGGAATAATTTGGATTTTGTTGATTCGCGTGCAACATTTTGATACGCTGCTCATTCTGCTTCGATGCCATTTTTACAACTGAATATAAAATATTTCGTACGCTTATACCTATAAATTGAGGGGTGTTCATGTTCATTGAATGCATGATTATATTATACGCCATATTTGAACCGATCAAGTTTTGACCGTTCCATCCTTATGGTGAAATCCATCTATGCCAATTTGCCGTTGAATGCATTTACTGGAGGCAAAATGGTTTAAAATGCTTTTTCAACTGACTCTAATAAGATAATATGAATGAATTTCATTTTAGAACAGCATTTCACGAGTTTTTAAAATAAAAATGAAACCTTTGATAGGAGTAAATGAAATTTTAGAATAATAAGTTTTAAAATAGTTATAAACAAGCTGTGCCAATTCTACTGCCTTTTAGCCTTTGTTTAAATTT